>OU015502.1:138120618-138170618 GCA_907164885.2 Dolomedes plantarius
TGCATTAAAATATTGAAAAAAAATGTTTGTTTTAATGTTTTTTATAAATATTTCACAGTTTCTACATGTGGATGAGTTTTCATTCCCATCTAAGAACCCATCATTGAGAAATCTTGCTTTATTTGTAATGTAAATACTGTAATTTCAACAACAAATTTTTTAAAACCTTTTAATCTGGATAAATTATGTCTTGTTTTTTTTCTTCTTGCCACTGCTTTACCTTCTGTAACTAATTTTCTAGGGATCAAAAGGGTCAAGATTTGCCTCTGTCTAATAATCCTACACCTGTGGACACAAACTTGCTAGTCACTCAAGGTAAATAAAAATGGACCTAATACTGCTGCAAACTCTGATTCATTAATTATATAGTAGAATAATTGCTCTTGATTTCGTACTATACTAAATGAGGTAGTATATCTTATGTTGATCAGGTTTTGTGCTCTGCAGGTATTTATTTTCCTTAAGATAAGAAGACATAAAACTCTTCAATTTTACTTGAAAAATTACATGCTAGAACATCCCATACATGATTGAAGTTGTATTACTGTATAGTAACCTGGCTGTTATAGAACCTCTCGGTTGTGTGTCTATCTCATTTATATGTTCATTTAGGGTTGACCTTGCAGAGAATACAGTACAACCTTTCAAATCCAGAACATTTTAATAAATGGCCAATTTTACTTTTCCGTTTTACCGATTCATGTCGCTACCAAAATGATGGGTTAAAATCTCCCCTTTTTTTTAAGGAAGTGACATCAGCATTTTTGAAAGCTTTCAAGTGTCTGGGAAAGAAACTGAAATTGCAGAATTAGTAGAATGTGCAAATAAAGGCAACATTAACTTGGATAAATCGGACATACAGGAAGTTTTAGACATGACGAAAATGTGCTGATTGTCGGTTCTCTGAGCGATTCTGAAATTATTGATAGTGTGGTAAATAACAAAGGTTATGATGACAGCAATTGTGAAAGTGATTCAGAATTCCCCAAAAATGAAAGAATGTCAACGGAAGACCTGATAAAATTATTAGATAAAACATTGTTAGGCTTAGAACAGTAGAATTTTATCTCGGATCATGAAATTATGGCAGTATATAAGATTCGAGAAAAAATAATTTCTAATAAGCCAAAACTAAAACAATAGACATTATTCATTTACTAAAGCAATAGACTGAAATGTTTAAATTATAATGTAATTGTATGTTCTGTATTCAGGTTTATTCTATAATTAAACCATTTTGCATGTTTTTTTTTAAAGTGTGTATATTTTTTTCCTAAAATTTTGTAGTGTTATTTAAAAGCATCTGAAACCCGGAAAATTCCGAAATACAGAATTGCTGTGTCCTGAACGATTCCAGATTCGGGAGGTTGTACTGTAGTAGAAAAACATACTCAACTTGTTTATTTTTTTCACTTTGAAAGGGACCTCTCTATTGTATGTCATACATTATTATAAAACAATGTAACATATTTTACAGATTTGCACCATGGTTACTTTTTTTTTTAATCATCCCCAAAAGGAAATATTTTTTAAGGGCTTTTAACAAGAAATGCCTTATAAATTCCTCGTAGACCCAACTCCTACCACTTAATAAAATTTACCCTAGAAAAACATTTATATTACTATGAAATAGTGAATAAACACTTGTCCTAATAATCATACCTAATGCATACACTTGTTCTAATAATAATAAGTCTTGGCCTAATAATCATACATAGGTCCTGGATCTTCCAAGAATTGACTCAGTGGTAATGACCCAACATACCAATGGCTGAAAACTGTATGGCAAATATCTGTGCCATATCGGTGCTACTTCAAGTTCATACTATTCACTATGTAACAAATCTCAAGATGACATCCTTCATCTGTAAACTTGCTCAGCATTTATTGGACTGCACCATTGCAGCCAAGAGATTAGGACATATGGATAGCATGTTATCTAATTTGTGGCTCTCTTTGTATTCCTTCTGTTTTATGAATTTAATTGAGAATGACTGTAATTTTTTAATAGCTGCATTCATTGTATAGTGATTAGCTTTGTGAACCTCTACACTGCAGACTTGACTTCAAATCGACCTAGGTATTTATGTTCCTGTGCTGTCCCCTTATTGGAAGTAGTGTTTACATGTATAGCATTGGTTCAGGACTGGTTGTTCAAGGAGAACCCAAGAAGTGATCTGTAAAGTCAGCAGTGATAGAAAAGAATAAAAAATTTAAATCGGCATCATCATTTGAAAATGACTGCAAATTTAACAAATTAATGAAATTGGGAACAAAATTTTTTTCTTATTCCCATATTTCTTCCTTTTCCTGATGTTTTGAGTATGAAAAAATACTTTATCTGCTTAAAAATCCTTAACACATTCTCTATAATGTAGAATTGCAGAGTCACAGCAATTTTACAGCTAATAAAGCAAATGCCAACTCAAAATTCTCATTTATTTTTTTAAGTTTTCATAGGATTTTATGTTTACTTACTAAATCTCTGTACTCCACTTAGAAAAGTTGCTTTCTTTATAGACTCTCAGTCTGCAATTTTGGCTATTACTTTACATACAATAAATGATTCCTACCACGTGGAAAAAACTAAGAAGCTTTTTAACCAAGCAATTTCTATAGGCTGGAAAATTGTCCTTTAATGGATTCCTAGTCACTGCGGGATTCTAGGAAACGAAAAAGACAACATCCTTGCAAAAAGTGAATGTAACTTGCGGCAGCCACACTTTACTCTGTCCTACAGCAAATTTGTGGTATAATAAAATATAAACTACAAAGCTCCCTTCGAAATCACTATGCTGAAGCTGTGATGTGTAAGGCTTGGAGTTCATTGCTATGTTCTCCACTTCCCATGAACCTTCCTCGCTCGGTATTTACTGCTAATTTTAGACTTCTAACTGGCCACGACTTTTTACAGTATCACCTGCAGGCTCGCCGTCAGGGTGAGACAGGGGGGACAAAATCCCTGAGGCCCATTCTTCCGGGGGGCCCAGTTAAAATAAGAGTTGACTAAAAAAATGTATACTATGTTCAAATATTGAGTGGGGAGGGGGCCCGCTGTATTATTTTGCCCCTGGCCCTGTCTCAGCTGACGACGGCCCTGATCACCTGTGCCATATTGCCATGGTAGATAGCCCTGACTATATACAGTGTTCTTCAGGCACTCTTATGGATTTTACTCATTCGACAAGCTGTCCTGCACTTACTTTTTTGAACTGTCCTGACATCTTTCATAACAAGGCTAGTTTTTATTGGGCTGCCAGAGGGCGTATGGCCGATGTGGTCGCTGCCCTGACATAGGAGGGGGGGGGAGAGATTTTTATGTTTGCTCTTAAGTTTTTTTTATGTTAAATTTGTTATTGTTATTAAGTTATTTGTAGTTTTTATAAAAGTTGTTTATCACAAATAGTTTGTTTATTCTGAATATGATACCGAACTTTGCCTCTTAAAGGGGTGGTTAGAAGATTTTTTGTTACAAGTAGTCCCTGATCAACAAACAGTTAAGAACCACTGATCTCTAGGGTGCACCCATAATAAAGTTTGCAGCAAAAATTGTGGTGTGGATGGACAGATGTCCTCAGACAAAAGTGCCTGCTGTGTAAGGGAAAAGAGATATTTTTAATTGGCTCTTAAAATTTTAAGCAATGAAATAATTAAATGGCTGAGACAGTGGTGGTTAAATTTTCACCCTTTTAATTTTCAAATAGTGATGTTTGTCTGAATTGAGTTGTGATTGAGGACTTATAAGGAATTTTGAATGCAGGACCAACAATCGTTTCTCGACAATGGGAGTCAGAAGCACTGACAAGAACAGCTTTGCCTTCCTCATGGGTTGCCCATGGTTCCATTGTTGCTCCAGCAGTCTGGCTTGGCCAGGGTGCTTATACAACAACAGCTGCTCCTGCATCCAATGCTGTGCCAAGTGTTGCCATGAATTCTTTGGAGTCCTCTCCCATATCGCTACCTCCCGGCGGATACCAGCTAGCCAGAGATTCCATAACTGGTCATCTTCTCCTTATACCAACAGCAAACATAGGTAAGTATTCTACTAATTGTATTTATCACAAAACATGTAGGGAAGTTGTCTATACTTGGTATTTTGTTAATTAGATAGGGCAGAAACAGTTATATATTTTTCTTATATAACTGAATAGTGGCTGAATGATTTTGACTAGTTGATTATGTAGCTACTCTGGAGATACGACGTATTCGAGATTGCTGGAACAACAACATAAATTGTAGTGGTATCAGATAAGTATTTGATTAAGTAGACTTCGAAAAATTATTGCACAATGAGAATAAGTCAACTGAACTTCAAAAAGTAGTTTTAAATTTGTTAAGGGTAGCAGTAACTAGAGTTTAGAAAGACTGTTAAAGGTTGTTAAAGACTAACAGACAAATTAAGATGAACCAGCCTAAATCAGGCCTATAGATTGTCAGATTTTATGTATTTCATTAAGGGATGAAGTTTGGTTACATCAAACTCCAGTGTGTTGTATTATGTTCTGTGGGCTGCAGAATTATTTGAAAGGTCTAACTATCTGCTGTAAATAAGATCAAATACTTACCATCTAGATCAGAGGTCCCCAAACTTGTTTGTCCCGTAGACCCCGTGCCGATTTTTTCTGTTTTGGGTAGACGCCCTGCTATCCTAATATTGATTTTTTACGAATTCATAAACTTTAAAAGTGTTTTTGAAGCTGACACAGAGCTACTCACTTTGAGAGGGTTTACTGTAGAGTGAAAAATTTTAAAATAAAATATATATATATATATATATGTGTGTGTGTGTTAAGTTTTATAGTTATGCATTTATCAATTAAAACGACACAAAATGCAAATCTCGTAACAATTTTACATAGAATAAATACACAACAAAATCAATGCTTTTAATGGGAGGGATGAGCCTGATGCTTTGATAGCAAAATTTCAACATTCGGCTTCAATTTAGTCAGGTTTAACCTGAAATCTCCTCGGCGAGTGATTTTCAATCTGTTTTTCCTTCTTTTTGTAAGGAGATTGACAACCGCACTGAAACCCCTTTCCACGAGGTATGAAGATGGAAAAGCTATCAAACACTTTCTCGCGATATTTCATAATGGAGGATATGTAACAGGTTCTCTTTGAAGCCAGAATTGTTGATATCCCTTTCTAAACTGCACCTTAAGTTCTTTGTTGGTGATTATACCGATCAGTTCTTCTTGTAACATGCCATCTGTTTCTTCAATGTCACCGTATGGATTGATAATCCACTGTAGTATTTCCATAGTCAATACATCTTCAAACCTAATTTCAAAGTTTGTGTGAAGGACATTTAAATCTTGAACATAGGTTAAAAGGCCATCATCCTGGCAGTTTGTCTGTGCTAAATTGGGAAACTAGCAAGTTCAATATAACGGCTACCTGCTGGCCCTCGCTCTAACCGTTCTAGTTCAAACGTCCATGATACTGCAGCCGAAAAGTGAATAGATTTCTTACACAATTTTACATATGATTAGGAAATGTATCTATTTATTATAAGAAAGTACTCATATTATGTAAATACCTCCATAGGTACTATCTGTGTTAGGTGGATTATTACATTTACGGGAAGCCAAAATTTTGGTGACGGCCTGTCTAACTCGTGGACGCCCATTTACATCTCATGCACCCCCAATTTTCTTTTTCACTGCCATGGATCCCTTGTAGGTCTATATCAACCCCTGGGGGTCGATATAGACCACTTTGGGAATGACTGATCTAGATGGACGAATTAGATAAATGAATGAGTGCAAAATGGCCACAGGGCTTACTAAATCTTGTTTTCAAATATTCATAAAGAAGGCAGAGGCAACAGATCATGTATATATGGATGCCTCTTGCATTTCCGTAATTCCTGAAGGTGCCTCATTTGGGGTAAGAGTGTCTGGGCCATCTGGCTTCCTTAAGAAATTATTCTCAAGAGCTAAAGATGAAACAGCTAGGTACTAATCAGTTGTTTAGGATTAGGTTATGTTTTGTATGATCAGCATTTTTGACTCTTGATAAGTGATTAATATTTTTTCTTTCCCTAGAATTGATGGATCGACCATCTGTCTGGCCAGCATTCAATTCCTCTGCTGGCAACCTCCCTATTCAACAGCTTGTCACACAGCAACAACATACGCAGTTTGAACAAGTGCTTCCACAAGTATGAAAATTATATAAGTATTTATGCAACATGCTTAGTTTGACCTAAATATGTATCGATGACTTTTTTTTATTTGCAGTCACTATTTTCAAGGCATCACAACTGATATATATCTAGGTAGATAGATAGATAGATAGATAGATAGATATAATATTTATATTTTTTCATTCCATGTGTGTTATGGTAAAATGATGCTAATATTTACTCTCTTGTAACTAAATGGTGTAAAACTTGTAACGGCGAGCAAAACTGATTGAAATTGATTTTTTGTGCATTTTGAAAAATCTGTTCAAGACTTTTGTTTATGATTAATACTGCAATTTGCAATAGATTTCAAAATACATTTGTGTGGGCTTATATTGTGCATTCTTCTCTGTTATCTTTTTAATGATTTACTCATTTTTGCTCGCATAGAAACTAAATATATTGATTAGTGGAGAATAGCCTATTTTTTATATAATTTACTTAATGGTTTCTTCTTGAAATAATGCTTTAAATTTGATTGAGATATTTTTCAGGTATGATTTCTCTCTAAGCTAAGTCAGTACCATATCTGACTCCATGACAAAATTATATACCTGTAATCCTACTTTGTTTATGTGGAGAACTTTTGATGAGACTAGTTGGGAAGACTCGGGAGATTTTATTGTATGTCTTAATATTATGTGAACTTTTTTTTTTATTTGCAGGCACTATTTTCAAGGCATCACAACTGATATATATATATATATATATATATATAATATATATCAAGCTCTGTATATATATATATATACAGAGCTCGATTTCCAGAAAGAGGTGCTGGAACTGTAACCTTTCAGGCTGGGGGGGGGGGGGGAGTATTCCAAATTTTATATATATATATATATATATATATATATATATATATATATATATATATATAATAGATCAGGCCCTCTCACTAATAACACAGTAATTACGTGATTTAATAAATGTTTATAACTTTCATAATTTTTTTTTCGGGGGGGGGAGGTACTGGAACTCTGTTGTGGCACATTTCATCTCAAATTGAGCCCTGTATATATATATATATATATAATATTTATGTTTTTTCATTCCAGGCTGATTCATTGAAAGCAACTGAAGGCATTGACACCAGCTGTAACATTACCACTTGTGATATATCTAGCAATGCTTCGGTTAAAACAGAAGACAAAATAGAGGATGTCAGTGGGCAAGTGCCAAGCGTACCTCTCGCAACCGGGCAGACGTACGCTTTCACCACTTTTCCCACTCAGTGTGATCCAGCTGGTTTTTCATATGTACTGCAATCATCAACCGTCATGCATCTAGCTCACACACAGACAACAGCATCAATCCAAACAGAATCTGGCAGACGTTCTCAGGCAACTTCCCCACTTCACTGTGCAAGCCCATCACCTCCTCCTCCAAATACTTGTTCAGTACAGGTATCAGTCACTGAGGATGAGGAGGAAAGTGACAATGAAAGTGATGTCAGTTGCGAGGCTAGTCAAGTCCAGGTTTCAAATCACAGTCAATCTGTCACGACAGCCATCCAAGTTGACATGGACTCGCAGACAAACTCTGAAGAAGATGAAGAAGAGGAAAGGAAAGCAGTTACTGAGAAACCTGATACACTGAAGGTTGAAATGTCGGATTCAGCCAATCAGACAGAGTCTGTGTCATCAGAGAGCCCCAAATCGGAGCCAGAGGTGGATGACATTGAAACTGCATCTGAAAAAGTAGAATCCAAAGAAAATTGTAGTCTTGTGCTGCCAACTAAAGTTGAAAATGAAATTCCTACGATGAACATCAAAGAGGACATTGCTCCCATTGAGCCAGGCTTAGAAATTGTGACATCTGAAACAGAGTTGGCTCCATCTTTACCTGTTGAAAGCAAGCCTGTCATGGATTTCATTGATCACCATGGTCTCAACCTTTTGGTAGACAGTATTGAAGAATTTGCTTCGAGGGAACAAGAAGCAAGCCAAACAGAAAATCACGATAAGAAATCGAAATCTATGTTAAACACCAATACTGAACTGAAACCTGTTTCTGATGTCAAACCACTGGAGCTCCCTGTAATTAAAGATGGCCCCCAGTTGTTACCATCTAAATCTTTTTCAGCTCCATACAAAACGATAGATTCAACTTGCACGGATGGCTTGGGATTGTTATGTGCTCTGGCAGAACAAAGGTTTTTTGAAGAAGCCTTGAACGATGATTCTAAAACAAAGACAGTGAGTGAAAAAATGGAGAATTTCATTTCGGAAGAAAAATCCGAGGTTGATGTGCCTGCAGAACCTCCTGTTATGAGTGAAACAGTACTTCAGTTGAATTCCAGTGAGTCATCTTCACAATCATCTGTATCATCATCCCCCTATCGAGAGGCTACAGAGATGGAAATGCGCCTTCAAATTGAAGAGCTCCAAAAGAAATACAAACAAAAGCAGCGAGAGCTAGAGCTGTTGAGAAATAAAAAAGAGAGAGAGTAAGATATTCTTAAATTGTTTGTATATTTATAAAAATGACTTAATGCTTCATCATGTCTACCCCAGGATTTTAAAGAATTCCATTTGCAGTTTATTTAAATTTAGGTCTTTATTATATGAAAGAGGGAGTTGCCCTAAAAAAATCACTTTTATGTCTGAGGGTGTACTGCGTTATAAGTTAGCCATGGAGCATTTAAGATTTGCAACAAGAAATTGCCCTTAAATTTGTATACTTGAATGCCTATGATTGCTTTGAGGTTCTAGATTATTTGTGTGGCTGAGAATACTTTTTGTCCTTTGTATGTTGACATAAAAAGAGAAGAGAAATTATGTAATTATATTTATTGATTTTCTTTATATCGAATAAGTACCAAAATTTTATCTATCATTGTCTTTCAGTTTTTATTTAATATAGAAGTGCTATATTGACATTATAGTGACTCTTAATGTATCATGGTTGTTATCAACTGCTACTTTCTTTATAAATATAACCTGTGCAATCTGCCATAAGAATTTGTCATTACTGACTTTCATGTTTGCCTTGTTAGCCTGAATAAAAAATTGAACTGAATACAAAAATCAATTTTTAATAGCATAATGATTTTCTTTCCAATATTTTTCATTTCAAACATTTTTTCTAGATTTAAGATTTTAACCTTCTATCATTATTCAAATAAAGTGTTTCAGTTGATATCGAATTTTGGATTGAAGTTTCATTGAAAATTGAAATATTTTAACAAATTTTTATATATTTTTTCAAATCCCGATTGTAGTTATTTGAAAGAAGATACATCTACTCATCTATTGTATTAATGTGCATTGTAGTACTTGATTAGTTGCATGAAAGGGGTCAAAATGAGTTTGAAAAAGCATTTAATCATAACAATTATTTATGAAGAATCAATATACAGATGGAGGGTAGAACTTAACATCTAAGTTTTTAATGTGGATAAAAAGGTAAAATGAGTGATAGATTTTAGAAACAAATGATGAGTTTCTCTATGAAGCTATTTTTCAAAAATAATCTCAAAATATTTGGTCCATTGCAGTGGTTTAGTTGACCAGGACCTACTTGTCCCCCCCCCCCAAAAAAAAAAAAAATATATAAATAAATAAATAAATAAAAAATTTTAAATAAATAAATAAAAATAAAAAAGTAAATAAATAAATAAATTATTGAAGATTCTCTCCCAAACAATCCGTTTAGAGGCAAAAATAGATTTCATTTTCTGAATAGACAAACTATCTGTGATAGATAATTTTGATTAAAAGCCGCAAATAAACTCAATAAATAAAAAAGAATAATTGAATGTGACAGTAAACTTACTAGCAAGCATAGAAACTTTAAAATGAATGAAATTTTCGAGTTTGCATTTGCTCTTCTAGCTGGCAACAGCTCTGTGTCATAGAAAATATATTGGGGATTTTCAAACAGAACAGATTTTTTCGTACTCAAAATGTTAGAAAACAGAAAAGATACATAGTTATTAGAATTTGGAAAAAAAAATGTTTTGTTCCCAATTTTATAAAATTGTTCTACTCACCAGAAATTATTAATTTTTTTAAAAATTTGTTTTATTTATTTATTTTTATTTATTTATTTATTTTTTTTAATCACTGCTGACTTTCAGACTAGTTAAGAGCCAATGGTCTATGCAAAAATCTTAGAATGACTCTTAACTGATTGTGAAACCTGTGTTGATAGGTCAGTTTGGATTGACCTGTTGGTCACTCCTGATTAATGTACTTGAGAAAGCTATGCGAACATTTTGTTTTAAAAGATTGAACAAATGACATTAAATTATTGTTTAATTATGTTAGGTGTGATATGATAGTGAGCAGTTTATATTTCACTCCTGAAGGACTTAAGGTAACTATCTACTATGTTGAAATGGCATTTTTTATGCAAAATTTTTTTATTGCATTTCAAAGGCCAATCTTTTAGGATTCTAAAACTGTTCTACTTTTATTTGTACGATCAGTGGATGAGAATTCATGGCCAGTTTAATAAACTGAAAGCAATTTTAAAAGACTGGAAGTAGCATCTTTAAATGTATTTTTAGAAAACTAATTTTTTAGTACTTTTGTAAACAAGAAAGCTAATAATTTAAAACTTTTCTAATACAGTGGAATCTCGATCTATCATTTTTCATGGGACCGACTGAACTGAATGATAAATGCTGAAAGATGATTGATGCGGGAACTTAACACTTTCAGGCCTGAGCTATTTCAACTGTATGTCTCCCTCTGGACTGAGGGTTTTTGGTACTTTTCGTTATTTTAAAAAAAATACTTTGAAGATATGTATCTTAGCAATTTTTTTTACTATAAATTTTAAACTGATTTTATTCATAATGTAGAAACTATTCAAATATACTAAGAATTAATATTTAAGGAGAAATTATTGAAAAAATCAAGTTTTAAAAAAAAGTTCCACATAAGGAAACGTTTTTTAACATGAAATTTTAAATAAAATTGAATAAAAAGTTACCCAAATGGTTTACAAAGATAAAAAATAGCTTTTATTGGTAAATAGCATCATTCAATAAAATTTGCTTGGGTGTGATACATTTCAAAGTATGGATTTGCACAAAGAGCGTTCAAACTAACACTGATTTGAATTTGGATTCTACATCGTTTCATAAATTTACATCTGTTAGGTGCTGCCATCTCTATTTTTTCTGTTGAAAGTAGAAGGTTCATAGATAATATCTAAAAAGATGTTTGTAGTTGAGAGAGTTAAATGTTGACTCCGCTTCAGAGAAAATGGGAATCTGAGTGACACTCAGGTTCCCATTTTCTCGGGTTTGACGATCATATTTCCAAAGTGTTAACAAAGAAATATGATCGTCGGGACTGAATGAAATAAACAACACATATGGGAAAGCGATGATCCAGGGAACGATCGATCGAGAATCCACTGTATATTCTAGTGAAATTTTGCTATAGTGTTTTGCATATTACTATGTTTTGACTCAAAAACTAGGCTATATGTGTTTTTTTAGTATATTTCTGTGATTTTTGAAAATACTTTAAAACTTTTACATCTGAACACAGGTAAGTGTCACAGTAGTATATAGTATAAAGGAAATATTAAAATATAATTAATTGAATGGAGTGTAAGGTCTGCGGCTTAAGCACTCAATTGTACTAAAATTTTATAAAATTTCTCTCTATTTTAAAATGTTATGAAATTTTTACCAAAATTATATTTGTTTTCATGATTTTATATCACATTTGAACTATAAATATCTATATTAAATCAGTACCATAAATTTTTGATAAAAAGTGCTTCTAACGTAAGCTGATACCTTAAAAAATAGCTACTGTCATGCTTCTGTTTGTTATGATAACTCATCAGAACATTATAAGTTTACTTTATCCTTCATAATTACATTTTTATATTATTTGATTCTCATTAGATTAATTAAAAATGCCAATGGTTTAGGTCCATGTGTGTCAAAGAGTATTTTCCAAGATTGCATTTGTCAGTTGATTTGTTTTTGCAATAAATCTGGGGTTTGTCATGTGCTCTGTTTTTGAGTGAAAATGGGATTGAAGGTACACACATACACTTTGCAAGCACTTTTTTGCATGCTTACTTTAAGGCAGTGTATCAAGTGGCACTTCTTTAGTCACAATGTTAAGTCTTGGGACATTTTCTCAGTATATTTCTGATCATTCCTAAGCCAATGTATATTTTTGAATTGTTTATTGGGAAGGATGATGGATGTTTCAGTAAAGAGCTTGTTTTTATATTTCAAAGTATTTTGGAAGTAAATTTTTTATGTTTATTGCTTGAAAATAGAAATTGCTTTTAAAAATATTCGATCCAGGTTTCTGAAAAATTTGCTCATTGCCCCTAAAGATATATATTTGTATGCTGTAGGTGGAATTTAAAAATATGCATTTGGTAAAATGTGATTGGAAAAAGAAAATGACCATTTGGTAGTATCCTCATCCTTCCCAGGAAGCTAGTGGGAAAAACTGAGATTACCATGCAAAGAAAACTACCAAATTAAACTTTTGTTTAGTTGTGTTTTTAAGTTTAACATGGCACAATTTATTTCTCTAGAAATAGTGATGAAGAGGCATGTAATACTTCCTCCCCACCCAAACCCAAGAAAATTGTTGCACCTGTGAAATCTGCTCCAGTTCCTCATCCTAAGTCATCAGTTGTATTCAGTTCTCAAAACATATCAAAATCAAAGCTTCAAGTCCTGCCTCTGGGAAGTTCTTCAACAGATTCAAATGCTAGCAGTAAAGAAAGTGATTTTGATATCAAGGTAAACAACAAATAGTTATAAAACTGAATTGACAGATTGTAATATTTTTATATGCTCCCCCCCCCCCAAAAAAAAAAAAACAACAACAAAAAACAGAAAAAAAAACAAGAAAAAAAAAATCAGGTATAACTGAATTGAGTAAACATAAAGCCAAGGCTGTGTCTTTTTTAGAGAAAGCCATGGTGCTAAAAAGGGGTAAGAATCACACATGTTGTTCATACAGTTTTGTAACTTATACTGAAAGCTCTAAATTTTGGGGGGACATAAATTATAAATTAAATTATTTTTATTCTTTTTAAAAATCCTGTACAATACAGTAAAATATATGTATATAAGTAGTGTCTAATTAATTATTTATTTGTTTTATATTTAGTACTCAGTATAACTGTTTTGAATCTCTTATTTTATGCCCTTTACAAAGGCAGAAAAAAGAAGCCATATGGCACAAGAATATATGAAATTTAGGTGAAAAGTAAAATTGTTTAATCCAAAATTCACTGATTGGGAAAATGAAACTAAAATTGATAAAACATTATTATAATACTGTATGAAAATTAAGTCTCCAGTTTTCAGTATACATTTAATAATTTTAATTTATTCTTATTTTATTTGATTTTTGCCAATTTATTTTTTTATTTATTAGGATTCATTGAGAATTTTCTTAATTACTGGTTACATTAATGGGATTATGATGAATCGTGACACTGGAGGTGGCCCAAGGTAGCCTAGTGATAGTGTGTCGGCTTTCAGTGCTCAGGGTGCTCGGTTTGAATCCTGACAAGTGCCAAATACCTCTGTGTCTAGGCTGGATAGAGACGTGTTCAATCAGTAGACCAGAAAAGTCCTATGAGGTCAGAGAGGTTGGGAGAGGTCATGATATCCCCCCCCCCCCAAAAAAAAAAAAAAAAAAAAAAAGTCACCCCTCAGGGTGCTTGATCAAAATGGAGGTGGCACCTACCTAGCCCAATAGAACTGTGACCCTTGTGGGGTGTAACATCCTCGGTGGAAAATGAGACACACAAGAGACAATTATATTACACAGAGCTTGTATTAAACAAATAAAAATTTACAGTATGTACAAGGCAGAGAGTCTAGGCTCCTCTGCATATGAGAGTTTGTATAGGAACCAAAATATCTTTTACAAAAAAAAGTCTCTCAACAGAGATGTCTCTCTCCCAAAGTCACTAGGACTAGCCCGGGAGCCAAGAGAGGATTTTCAAGCCTTTAATGTGCCCAATGCACGGCGCACATTCGGCCCTGCTTGTCGACGGGAAAAAAACCCGAGGCTCAACACTAGCCACCTCTCTCCAGGGCAGACACCCACGCACTGCTTTCTCCTTTTTGTTTTTTCGGCCAGCTGGGACGCAGGAGTGACCCACGATGGTTTCTTGGAACCGGGCAGAATTCGTAAAGGGGTGGGCTTTTGCTTGGGTGGCCCTTTTTCCCGGAAAAGGGGCAATTATAAACTGGAGCCTCAGCCCGCTAGTCTCTATGGACCTGGTCTGTAATACTTCCAGCCAGGGGTATTAGAAATAACAACAAAATTTAAGTATTTAAATATTTTAAAAATGTGTTTATATGATTATAGAATATGATAGTAAAAATGCAAAATTTCTGGAAATGTATAAAATTGGTAAGTTTGATTGGGGGGAGTGAATATGATCATCATTTGTGCCATTTCAATTGATATAGTGTTTTATGATTTTTTAAAAATAATTTCAAATAAATGTTTTTATACTTTTTTTTCAATATACGTCTATTTATTCCTTTAGACCCTAGGTGATAGTGAGCCATCTGTTAAACCAGGTGAGTTCCTCATCATTCATTAATCATTATTTTTGTTCTTGTGTTTTTTAAATGTAGGTAATGAAATCTTTTATATTACTTTAATATTGAGAAACAGAGAATTTCACTGTCAGTAATACTAAAAATTACTTAATATCTTGAGTTGCTGAAAGTAGTCATTCTAATCCAAAAAACACTTATCAAAAGCATTATCCAAATATTTAGCTCTCTATCTATGCCTGGGCTGGGCCAGCTTTTACTCATTTTCTAGACAAAAACTAAAAAATCTGCAGTCAGAAGAGATTTTTTTAACCGAAGTGATAAAAATTTACCGAATTAACCGAAGTGATAAAAATTTAGTTTGAATTAATGAGATATTTTTAACATTAATTCCAATACAAGTTTTTTGGGGCCTTTGGATTAGTTCGAATTTACCGAGTTCGAATTAACGAGCGTCTACTGTATATAGATTAGAACTCTTTTAATTGAAAAAAAAGAAAATTATGTTTTGAGGTGTTAAGAATGTAAAATGTACAAATTTAAATGAACAGTTTTAATACTTGGCTGACAAAAAAAATAAAAGCCTACATTGTTCCAGCTATAAAATCCTATAGTTTTTTAATTAATTTTTGATGTAGACAAAATTGAACAGCATATTTAATTTTTATTTGTACTTTGAAGAATTTTGTGTCTTATTTATTTCGGATACAATTTAGGTTAAAGTCCGAGGTTATCTGCTCTCTAGTGTTCTTAATAATGCTAAACAATATTTTTATTATTATTATTGATATATTGCATTAAGTAATTATTGGAGTAGGCCAGTGGTGCGCTAAAAGAAGGAGTCGTGGATAGTTTGAAGTCAATTTATATCATATTGAATTATTTAATGAAAAATAAATATTAATATTTAAATGGGAAGTTTTAGTCACATGAGTTTTACCAAAAAACAACTATAGATGATAAGCAAGATATTTTATAACTGTAACTATGCAAAGTAAATGTATATCCCAAACCTATAGTTCCTTGATGTTTAAAAAAAGTTTGTCAAAATTTCTTTATTTCTATTTCCTTAATTTTTTAAAATAAAAAAATAAATAAAATTAAAAACTTTTCTGATTTATAAAAAAAACTTTTGCAAGTACCAGAAATTTTTCATTAAGGGTCGAGTGATTTTTAATTTAAAGGAAGTGGGTTGCAGTCGAAAAATGTTTGTGCTCCACTGGAGTAGGTTACTCATTCATAATGAAAGATTGCTGCTAAATGAGTATTTCATTATTTGCATTCTCATGGTCTGTGGCTTGGGCATCAGCTCACCAGGTTATCTGCAGTTTAAGGCTCTTAATTTTTTGCCAAGTAGACTTCTATTTCAGGGTTAGAACATATCTTTTAAAACACCCATTACTTTGGTTTTATTTTGATTCTGAATTATGAATTCAATTTGATCACTAAACATGCATGAGTGACAGTGATTGATTTTAACTATCATTCCCTTCTAGTCAACATACCCGACCAAAGGACTCCTAGCACAACACAAGCCCATGACTCCAGTTCTCCTAATTCTAGTGATTCTAACTCCAGGTCATCTGATTCATCAAGTAATGTCAATATACTGAAATAATTCTTTCAATAATTTGTTGTTTGTCTATGTAATTTATGCTGTTGTTGCCAAAGTGACATTTATATGATTGAAAAGGGTCATTTTTCTCATTTTACCTTCTCATAAAAAAAGTATGGCTACTAAATGTAATCTAATTTTTGGCTTTAAGTTTTAAGGCCCTGTTATCTTGCTTGAAGAAGTACTTATTTTCTCATAGACTAAGGATAAACTAATGCAAAATGAGTTTTCTGTTATATATAAAAAAAAACACCTTCTGCAGTGAGCCACAGTGTTTTTTCATTGTGATACTATTATTTAAATAATTTAAAGTAATATATATGTATTGTAACGACTCCCGCACAATAGAGAAATTTTGTACGTGGAAATTTTGGGAAGACCAACCAACGTGCGGTTTTGTGCACATAATCGATTTAGACAGCTGAAGACAGACAGTCTTGGCGACATAAAGACTGGAAGTGCTACCGACAGCTCACGGAACAGTTTGTCAGTTACAAAAGGGAAGTTGCCGACTGTAGGTATCTAGTCGTCTGGGAACAATAACTGAATAAAGAAAGGTGGCGTTTTTGACATCTTTCAAGAATGTTCAGCGAAGGTATATTAAGTCGCCGGACAGATCATGTCAGTGATTCAGAGACTGTTATTCAGAGGAGACAAGGAGACACTGTCAGGCCTAGATAGGCAGCGGCAACTAAAGTCTGACCTTCCTCATCGATGCCGTGAACTTATGAATTTAATCTTTTATATATATTGTAAATAGCCTTTATTTAGTCGAGAAATGCAATTAAAACATTAAATAGAAAAGGGCTGGCAGTCTTTTATTTAAGACAAAGTCCTTACAGTATATTTATTTGACATGGTATTTGTCACAGCAAATAACCTGATTTCAGCTCTTAGATTTTGCTATGGTTTACTCTTTTAAATGAGCAGGGTGAAAGCTGATTTAAATATGTTAGTCATTAGTTGTTGCTGTTAGTGATCATTCTGTTTCAAAAATATTTTTTTGAAGATGATCATAACATGCTCGAAGTTTAATGACTTGCTTTTTGAGAAATGCACTGTAGTCACTCATACTACTTTTGTTGCAAGGTTGTTTCTCAGTGAGTTTTGTATGGTAGGGCTTTCAGAATATGTTAGACTTTGCTATATTTCTAATATTTGGGGTGATCTACTTAATAATCTATGTATTGTTTACAACTAGAGCAAATTTTTGTGATCCTCAAATTAAATTTCATTAATGTATAAATAGAAATAGTTTAAAAAAGGTTTAGATGGGCAATGAAAATTTCTTGTGGAAGTACTTGAGAAAGTTCTTCATTTCGGATAACTTGCGTTTGTGGGTAAGCCCTGACTAGGCCATATTTAACTTGCCTGACTGGCTCGAGCCAAAATGACTATCAGTTCTTTCTTTTCCTTAACTATCAGACACAATAATAGATTTTTTGACTTGTCATGGCATTATAGACCATTCCCATCAGCAAATATTATGTTAAAGCAGCAGCCTCATCTATAAATAGCTTTGAAGACAAAAGTCTAGGTAATGTATTAAGTGTTCATTCGCAATCAGTGTGTACATTGATATATTTCATGCATATTGGTAGTGTGGATTAGCAGAGACGTGATGCAGAATATTTGGTGGCTTGAGTACCTAGTTATTTGTACAGCAAAATATTTTAGTTGATTATATTTTTCAAGTACTATCATTTCCTGCTTATGATGATCTGCAGCCATCATACAGGGTGTTTAAAAAAAATTCTCCGATTTAAAATAAATCATAACTATTCATCTTTTAATCCGTTTTGATTGAATAATGTATAGGCAGAAAGAGGGAAATCTCGAGTTTCACACAGTTGCCAACAAGTAGCGCTAACGTACTTCCTTCGCCCACCACTTCAGTGTTTGCAAAGATGGCAGCTACACAACAAAAATCATTTTGTATTCTACACTTTGTGAAGTGTGATTTTCGTCGACAAAACCCTGGTAGATTGAAGTTCCACCTTTCAGAGCATTAGGCAATGGTATAAACAATTCCAAGACACGGGTTCTCTGCGTACGCATTACAGCCGTGGAAGCAGTGTTTGCAGACATGCTTGCAAAAGTTTAGGACAAATTTGCCTACTGTATAGACATATGTCATGCATCCAAAGGAGGCATATTGAACACTTTTAATTTGGTTTGTAAAAAAACTTTATGATTAGCCATATAATATAAAATTAATTTTAAGTTTCTATGTTCAATATTTTTCCTAATATACTCATTTAAAATTGGGTGATTCTTTTTGAAACACCCTGTATTTTTAACCAAAAAATATTTTAGAAATTGGCATACAGACTTGACCTGATAGTCTCAGAAAAAAAATGCTGTGGCTAATGATGTGTGTATGGAAATATAAGAGCTGTTTATCTTATAATATACAGATTATAGAAGGGAAATTATGGTGTATAAGTTAGTAGCATTTGTGGTATGAATGTGTGGAATGACAGTTCAATTGAAATTAATATTTTTTTAATGCAGTATCAAAAGATAGCGAGTTTCATGTGCATTCTGTGTTTCTCAACACTATAGTAATTAAATAATTAGATCAGTATATACCCTTCCAAATTGTGTTCAGTTTTCAATTTTAAAGCATTCATTCTTTGTAATTGCAGATGATACAAATGAACGATCTTCTACTATCAATGAAAATCTAAAAGTAGAAAAGCCCAATTCTATGGGAAGGAAGAATGATTCTAATCTACAAGAACAAGAATTTGATAAGGTAAATGAATTTCCCTTCATGTGTCTTGTCTTAGATCCTAGCTACTTTCAATAATTTCTTAAGTGTCTATGGTATGTAAGTGAACAGGTATGCAATTTTATACATATGCTTATGTACATACACAGGATACTGTTATTTTTGCTTCCATCTGGGAAATACAAGTAAAAGCTCAAAATTACTTTCTCTAGGCTTCCACCCCACCCCCAAAAAAGTCTGTTATTTAAATTTTAGAAATAAGAGCGTGCTCTCTGTAATGACTAAATTCAATATTTTTTATAGTCAAGAATTTATCCGTAGAAAATCGCTTGGGTCATTAAACATTTTGGGTATTTTTTGCCTTTGAGTGATCTGTGCCTATTTTTTTTTTATTTAGTTCATTTTCTTTAAACATATTAGAGTAAATTTTATTTTGTAATGTTTCATTTCTATTATATTGATAAGTGTCTGTATTGTATGTATCAAGGAACAAGAACTTTTACTTCTTTCACTGCTTTTCCTATTTTTTTAATTTCCTTCATGTAAGAATTTTTTTAGAAT
This sequence comes from Dolomedes plantarius, assembly GCA_907164885.2. Taxonomy (NCBI): domain Eukaryota; kingdom Metazoa; phylum Arthropoda; class Arachnida; order Araneae; family Dolomedidae; genus Dolomedes; species Dolomedes plantarius. Next base: position 138,140,240 of record OU015502.1, read on the forward strand.
CTTGACAATGTTAATGGGTTAATATAGAACCAAAATATTGGTTATACAAGTGAGTTATTGAAATAGAATTGTACATTGACCTATGTATAGCTGCGAGTTATACATTTTTCTTTTTAGTTTTTTAATATATTGAATCCTATTTAATAATCATTTTCAGTAAAATTCTACCTTTAGTTTAAAAAAAAAAAAAAAATTAAGAAATTCAAATCTTTTTCTTATTTCTAAAAAAATTTTACGTTTTCTGTGTTTAAAAAAGAAATAAGCTTTTTTACCAGCTTTCTTGCAAAAAAAATTTTCATACTTTAGTAGTTTTCAGCTAAATTTTCATAGTGTCCCACCTTTTGTGCACTTGAAATCCATTAATAGGATAAAAAGTGTATTTCTTGACCATAATTACCTGATGATACTTTTTAAATTGTCATTTGAAACAATCACTGTGCCAGGTTTTGATCTACACCTATACCTCGCTATACGGCTGCTCTTTATTCAGCATTTCGCTATTACAGCCTTTTTTAATTATGGTACTTTTTCAATTGATGGCCCACAATGTTTCGAAATACAGCCACAACAGTAGAAAGTGATGATGGCAGCATATTATAACTTAGTGATTCTTCATGTTAATGTTCGTTATCACATTAAAATAGATTTTAAACATTTTATTTTGTTTTTTATTATATGTATACATACGTGCTTATTTATTTTGTTTTTTGTTTGTATGTTTATTTTTTGAATTTCTGTTTATTATTACATTGTTTTACACTTTTATTTTTATGTAAGCATTTTTATAGGAAATAAAAAGAATAAAATGCTTTATGAACTAAAAAATTGGAACAGATTCAATTAAATTTGTATGGGTTTGTATGAAAATAATTGATTTGTTATACAGCTTTTCACTTTACAGCCAATTTTTTTGGAACGTAAAGTGAGGTATGGGTATATTATACTATCACTTGATACCTATTTTGGGCCCCAAAGTAGCCTAGTAGTAGCGCATTAGTCCAAGCCCCAATGAGCACTCATGTCTAGGCTGGATAGGGGTATGTTAAGGAAAGTCCTTCCAGGAGGTCAGTGAGTAGGGAAAAGTACCATTGTGGTGGCATTAAAATTCCTGGACCAAGCAGCATGTCCAAGAAAAGCTATTTTTAAATGTTAGTACTTTTGATGTGCAATATAGTGCATGTTATTTTTCATTGCAGAATGATAAATCTAAAACTCCCTTTTTTGACGAACAAGCCTGGTTTGTTCGCCGAAGTGAGCGCATATTTTTGAGCGACGCACGTTCCACTGCTCTTCCCACGCCTGCTTCAGTACCTGATAAAAACAAGAAGCACACAAGCAGTTCTTCAACTAAGAGCTCATCTGATGTTTCCAAAGAGAAAAAAGAGGTAATGATTAAGAGTTGTTTTCTGTCAAGTGTGCCTCAACCCAGTCAAACAGTGAACAAAGAGAAATATCTTTGTCCTTTAAGTTTACAAACATCTGGTTTATTAAGAGTGTATGTACATATCTTACATGAAGCACTATCGAGCTTCAACATCATCAATCTTTCGTTCAGTCATCCTCTATCCTGCACGTTTTTTGAGGCTATTTTCTCTATTGGCTCTCTTAGTATACTCTCTAGGCCAGGGGTAGCCAACAAGTGGATTACGGTCGATCTTCGACATGATTTTGGTTGATCATGAGCCATAATTTTTTGAAAAATTATAGATTATAATAGTTATATAGAAATGCTCATTTTTATGAAAATAGCAACTAGTCGATCGCCGAATAAACAATTAATGAAAAAGTTGAACATTGATTTAAAAAAGTTCCACCTGCTCTAGGCTATCTACTCATGGTCATCCCCCCATTCGCCCCCATTCATACCCTGCTTCCCTGAAGCTCCAAGGGATGAAATTCCCTACAGGTTTCTTTCCGTGGCTTTATCGATTGACAAACGGTTGCTCCCATCACCCTTGAGTCATTGTTCATTCCCCGGACACTGTCTCAAGTTTTTCCCTATTCCTCTCTTCCATCGGGTGACATTGCATCTAGTGTTCTGTTCATGCCTAGCAAGGATTCTTCCTTGGTTGTGTCTTCACGGATGCTATTCCATCTTGTCCCAAATTAACCAGTCCAGGATCTTAAATTTTCTCTCTATTGCTTGAGATATCTGAAAATATCTAATGTAAAGCTGTAGACATACTGTCACCTCTGACATAGTGTTTAACAAGAAAAATAGAAAATTGATGTACCTTCATTTCATGTCTCACTTGCAGTTGAACATCATACTGGCTATTTGCTAATCCCATGATGATAAATGAATGCATATACTATGTTGGACCTAAGTTTAATTGACTAATGACATGCTTCTTAAGGTCCTCAAAATTCCTCTTAATTTTCATCTTTCAGAGTCTTTTGAAGACTTTATATTTAAGATTTGTGATGTTTACTCTTTGGTCCTTTTGGAAAAGACTTAATTTCAAGTTGAAATGCGAGAATGTTTGATTTATGACTGTAAGCTTTTTGCTTATTTTCAGTTTCTGTCTTTAAAAAAGTATTAAAATTTACATTAGAGGTTCTTACTTTTTTCGTTTACTTTCTGGTCCTTAAAAAATGCTTATTTTGGAGCTGAAATGCATAGATTTTGATCCATTCATGAAGCCATTGTCTTTGGGATTAATGCAGCTTACATGCTTGTGTCAGTGCTTTTTTTGTTTTATTGTTATTAAGGGGGAGAACAGCCATTTAAAATCTCCTTCTCACACACCCCTTTCCTAACTTGTTTGTTCTGCTTGCAAATTAAAATCTGTAGAAAACCAAACAGATTGCAACCTGTAAAAAGCAATTATAATTTTTAATATTACAAGTTTATAAAGTTGATATTTTAGGGGAAAATTGCCATTTGACCACAATCTTAAGTCTTTTAAATTTCCTTGTTTTTGAGTAAGAACCCTGTAATGAAGTACAGAGATTATATTAGATTCAGGATAGAAAAAGGGGAGCTAAGTTTCTTTGACTGAAGGAGCTTGAAAAAATAGAAAAAAGTTATTTGACTATTGTTTGATTAATGTGTGAGTTTATTTAAACAGCATTATAAAATTGCATAGTGTAAACATACATAGTGTTGTATTCTTGTGTTATTACATTTAATATTGGGTGTTAATATTATAGTATTATAAATAAATATCTTATATTAGTTAAAGACCTTGAGTATGTGTGTCTTTGATCCAGTCATGCAATGCAGAATTCTGTTTGTGAAAGATAATTCAATGAGATATGTCTAGTTATTATGGCATTTAGCCTGTAAAAAATGTACCTCTCAATAATTATTTTGTTTCCAGCATACTGTGAAACTGAAAACTCCAAAATCTGCTGATGACTCAGACACTAAGAAGGCCAAAAAAGTGTCCAAATCCGTGAGTCAGTTTTTAGCAATTTAGCAAAATAGTAAACTTATGTCTTTATAAGCAATTTCTTTTTGTATTAAATATAGAGCTGTTCATTGCAGTTATATTTTTTGCCTCCCCTTAACAGTTTAATATTTTTGGAAAAAAAAAGTCAATTTTTTTTATTGCAAAAATACTAGAAGGTAAGTAGTTTTTGTTTTGTAATGTGTGTTTTTGTGTCCGTAGAAACTGTTGGTGTCTCGTAAGCGCTCTCTGAGTGTCAGCTCTGACTCTGAGAGTAGCAGTGGAGATGAATCCTCAGAGGTGGAGAGTAGTGACGCAGCTTCCAGTTCGAGTGAAAATTTACCTCTCAGCACTTTTGTTGAACACACCTCCTCGAACAAAGGTATGTCACACACATCCCTGTCTCTTGCCAAATAAATAAATGTATATTTTGGATCAACTTTTAGAGATGTAAATAGAATCTTTATGTGTGTCAAAATAAGAATTTGGAATATACCCATTCAGTTCCCATCAGATCATATGTCTGTGAGTGGAGGGGAATTCATTTAGAAAATTGCTCTCCCACCTTCTCTCTCTCGAACAGTGCTTTCTGGGGATGCACCCACGTTTTTTTTAAGTATTACTTTGGCTTAACAACCAAAATTTTAAGAAACTTACGAATCAATTGTTAATATATAACAATACGTATTTGTTTTTAATTGCAAGTTTTTAGTGCCCATGTGACGTATTCTCGTAAATCAATATTTATTTTTCTGTGTTTCAGTCTCTGTTTCATGAACAAATAAAGACACATTATGTTTAATCCAACAAAATGTGTAGAATGTTGGTCGCTTTTTGGACATCATTTAGCGATAGATGCAGATAGCTAAGACAGAAATCGAGACATTAAACCTCCTGAAGGCATGAGCAGGCATGGGCAGATGAGTCAGTTGTAAAAGTTTATTATAAAATTTTTACAATTATTTTTTTTAATTTTCACAAAATTATTTAAAAATTTTATTTAGTTTTCCGAATCAATAACTAGAATTAGAATTTACAGATATTTTAATTTATTTTATAAAATTTCTCCAATAAGTTCCAAAAAAAAAATATTGCCTTTAACATCTTCCTAAACCATAAATTTCTTTTGAAGTCGCAAGCACAGTACTAAAAACACACACCTTTTTTTTTGAGAAAACTCAGTATACCCACCTATATTTTTAGAAAAAAACCACTGTTTATATATATATATATATATATATATATATATATACATACACACACACACACACACACAGGGCTTGATTTGAGGCAGAATGTTCTGGAACGGCGTTCCAGTACCTCTCTTTAGGAAAAAAAAATTACAATAGTTAAAAACATTTATTTAATCACATATTACTCTGGTGATTGGGCCTGGCCTATTTTATATATATATATATATATATATATACATAAATGTGTGTGTGTGTGTGTGTGTGTAAGTAACATGCCGGCCCGGCCCCGTGGATGATGACCGTGCACCGGCATGCCACAGCGGGGAAGTAAATCGTAGTTGTCGAGTGGTCAACAATAACAAATCGTTTTCACTTCTGAAAATGGAACTTTATTGAGATGCTGCTACATCTTCTTGGGACAATGACAAATCCCAAAAAAGTCCCACATACGTTGAAGCACATCTATTTATAATCTAATAGAGGTATAGTCATGTGACCCTGAACTCTTGCAGCAATTGGCTGACACCTTGAAATCTGGGCTCGGACAAAATAGAAAACCAGAGTGGTTGTATAGGAGTTTACAGGGGTTATATAGAAGATGCCTGAAAGTCAATTCCTTTGTTCTTGGAATCAAAATGCACAATTAATAATCGAAGCATTACACCAAAACATTTTTGAATGAAATTTGGAATTTTGAAATAGTTTTGGGGTTTTATATGTTATATATTGTACCAAATCCGTGGTACGGAAAGATAATTTAAAAAGTGAATTTCAAATTCAGAAATAAATATGCCAGTTACCATAAATCAAAAACAGAGATTTTATAAACAGTTCTTTTACAACTTGCAGCGGTAGATAAAATAATACTACAAATCTTCGCTGGGAGTCGACAAACTCCAGCACCTATGTATTTCTCTTAATAATAAGGAATTCAAAGTTTTCATTAATTCAATATAACACTTATTAATAAATAGCATACAATCTTATAATCTGTTACACCAAGGTCCTCGTCTCAAGCACAGCGAGACAATATCTTTTCAAGAAGAAAATGTCACCAATTGAAAATCTTCAACCTATCGCTACAAGAACAACACTTTTACTGAACTTTTATTCCATACTCTTATTCACCTAGGAAGCAAAACCCGTGATGCCACATTGCTCAACCAAACCATTTTCCAACAAAAACCCAAGAGCAGGATTTATTACTTACTCCATGGTAGACACTTGAACATGCTAAACCATAGTTTTAATTCCTGCGAACCCCAAAACATTGCATGCTGGCGATAACATGCCAAGTTGGCCCCTAACTCATAACAATATATATATAGTGCTTTTTTATATGAGCATTTTTATATGCTTCAACAATCAAGTGCCAAATAACCCAGGGTGTTCTTATAGGGACTCATAAATTTATCAAGTGAGTTGAATTTCTGAGGCATAATGATGTAAAAAACAAAAATGTGAATGGGGTCTTTTTCTGACTTTGGTATTGTTTCTCCTTGTAGCATCTCTATCCGATCGGCAGAAGAGGCTGTCAACCGATAGTGAGTGCAGTTCTGGGCAAAGTGAAGACATACCTCTCAGTGTGCTGCTAGAGCACAAAATTCCGGAACTCAAGTCGTGCATCCTCAAGCCAGAAGACCTCCAGGAAAATGCCCGTCTCCTGGTCCTAGATGAGGGCCTCTTCTATGCTGGATACATCACCAAAAGTGAAGATCCAGACATGTAAGGGGATTAAAAGAAAATAAAAAAATTTTACGTATTTCTGCCAATACAAAAAGTTTCTGTTTCACACCCATTTCTGTTCTCTTTAGGTATGGCATTCTTATTGATGGGGACAGAGCTGCGAGACCTCACATGTTTTCAAAAGAAGAAATTCTCAATGCAGCAGTGAGTGATTTTTGTTATTGGAGCTGATTTCATTGCTGATAGATTTTATAGCTTAGTGAAAAGTTTTAATCGTAATATCAGTGCTTGAAACTATGAATTGACAAAGGCATTAAAATATATTTGAATACTTTTCTGATCTTACTATGTATTTGTATGAACTGGATCCATTTCATTTGACTTGTTTGTGATGGCTTTTGTTTTCACCAGCGGCACCTGAATAGTTGTACAGTTGTACCTCAATACCCATCGTTAATGGGTTGCAGAAGGCCAACGAGTAGTAAACAAATTTTTTCCATAAGAATTAAATATAAATTGAATTAATTTGTTCCTGAAAACCAGAAACGTCACATTTTACTAGGTAATTTTAAATGGATGGGGTTGTTTTTAAACTAGACAGTCATAGTTTTAAACAATAATTCGATAAAATCTTCACTCCACCTGTACTGAAAGGAGTGGATGGTGTGATGAGAGAGGAGAGGTGTTATTGCTTGGAAGGGGAGTCTCCTTCCAATAAAACACCAGGCACTTGCACAGTGATTCTTTCTGTTTTCTGTCTCCCTGTCCCTGTTGTAGACTTAGATTGGGGGATTTTCATTTCAAAACTTTCAATTGAAACTTGCTTATGTGTACGTTTCAAAATGTTTCTGAAGTGAGACATTACTTGATCATTAAACAAGTTCACATTTCAGCTTGTCGGGGTGATACTTTTAAACAAAATTTCCCAATTCAACTTTTTTTCAGCCTTTCTTTTTGTCCGGAAAGATGGGGTGCTGTCTTGTCTCATATAAGTTTTAGCGTGTGTGACGAGTACCAAAACAATTTTTTCACTTCAAAATGCAACAAGTACCAAGGTTTTGTGTTTTGCTACAACTGAAACTAGATGTGTTATAGGATAAATCCTGTTATGACTATTGCCTGTCATAGAGTGGTACACTTTACACTCTATGATGATACTAACTTCACTTGGAGATCCTCTTGCATTTTGTTGTTTTATATAATTCTTTGCTGTAGGCATTTAATTTGTCATTGTTCAACAGTGATAATGTTGAGAAGTGAATTAGTGAGATAATGATTGAAGCAAGGTCAATTTTGAAGATTAATTGAAGGATTAGAGCCATATGTCTCTTTAATATTGTAAAAAGTAGCTTCTACATTTCAGATGAAATATAAAAATCTAAATATGTTGATAAAATTTGATTGAAAATAGCCATTTGAGGAGTTAGAAATGCAAATAAAACTTGGTTAGTCATTTGTGTTGAAAGCAGTTTAAATCCAATGAACGCTCTTAAGGTACTGAGAATAAAGTATCTTATTTCTTTTGTTTGAATGTAAAAAATTGAACACACTTTCTGCTTGTAGGTGTTTGAGGTCAAGCCCACCCATAAACTCCAGCTCCCAGAAGGATCAAGGATATGTGCTTTTTGGAGCCAGCAGTACCGTTGCTTATATCCTGGTACTGTTACTAAAGGCAAGTATATTCAACTTTGAGTGTATCATTTCATCCCAAATTCCGTCATATACAGAGCTTAATTTAAACATATTCTCCCTCTCAATGGTCAGCAAATGCATTTTCTTGCTTTAAATACTAAAATGGCCAACAATTTATGTATACCTGTTTCTACCAAAATTGTAAATTATCAGTTTTTAAATGGTACTTAAATTTTTCCTGTTTCATGAAGGTAATTATCAGCTGAGAAACAGAATAACTTTTAAATATTAATGTAAATCCTTATTTTTTTTTCTTTTTAACTGGAACAGTTATAAATTTAAGAGTTCACTTAAGTATCTCAAAGTCCCCAGGTGACAATGGTATATTCTCCGAGTTCCTCATGCACTTAAGCCCTAGAGCTTTTGAATCAATTTTGAGGTTCTTCAACAAAATTTGGTCTTCGGGATATCTTCCCTCCTACTGGGGGATTTACAAAAAAGACGAGGATCAGGGGCAGTCCAGAGTTACAGGCCAACCTCCCTGACAAGTATCTGTTGAAAGAATCATTATCAGTAGATTAAACTGGTTTTCTTGAGGAGGAGCAGGCTGGATTTTGAAGATTCAGATCCACCAACCATCATGTTGCCCTTCTTAGTCAGTCCATTAAGGATGCTTTCTATCCACTGTCTTTGTGGATTTCTAATCAGTTTATGATCTGGTATGGAGAGAAAATCTCCTTCTGTAGCTCTTTGATATGGGTGTTCATTCGAATATGTTAAATTGGTATTGTGGTCTTCTTAATAACCATATATGTAGGGTTCAGTATAACTACTGTTACTCAATATTTTGATCCCTAAAAACTGGTCTGCCGCAGGGTGTGGTGTCTCTGTTTAATATTTACATAAATGATCTAATTAGCAAACTGAAGTCTATTGACAGCATTAAATGCTTGCTGTTTGCCGATGACCTAGTTGTATGGATAGAATTTCCTAAATCTGTTTGAAACAGTCTATTGAACCCATATTAAGTAAAGCTATGATCATTTTAGAGAGCTGGTCAGAAGAAAACAATATGAAAGTTAATTTAGACAAGACATTTGTGCGATCTTTTTCTCTTTTCCATCCACAGATATTTTATAAAGACCATATTATCCCAATGTCAGAAAGGTTTAAATATCTGAGTGTAACCTTCGACAGAAAACTCTCGTGGAACTAACATATTGAGAATATCACTAGTTGGGCATCCAAGAGACTGTCACTATTGAAGATCCTGGTGGGTTCAAAATGGGATTGTTCTAGATCTGCCTTAAATCAAACCTATAATGCTTATGTTCTGCCTATCCTGACCTACTGCTGTGAACCGCTGGTTACTGCTTCTGAGAAAATAATTGATTCCCTTGAAAAACTCAAAAATCAGGCCTTGTGTCTTATTGCTGGCGCAGTGAAATGCACCCCAACTGATTATATGGTGTTGTGTTCAAATAACAGGACTCTCAGTATAATTATAAAGGAACGTGCCCTGTTTTTATGGGAGAAAATAATAAGAACTCCCAGTTGCTTGTCCTTGTGGGATCATGTCTCTACTGAGACTAAGCGTAATTTAAAGACCCAGAGAGGTTATGTACAAGGAGTTTCCACACTGATTTCTCACCTAAACATTGATTTTGGAGCTCAGCAATTTTCATAATCTTGTAACCCCATTGAAGCCAAGACCTTTTCTATCCACCTTGGCTTGAGCCAAAGTGTGTTAAAAGTGGAGGACAGTGATGTACGAAACTATAAATACCCTCTACCCCGTTTCACACTGGCTCAGGGTGGCTCTAGAACAAGGGATTGTGTCAATGTTGGAGCCATTCTTTCATCCTACTACAAACCACCCACCCCACTCTAAAATGAATCGTATTTTATTGGTTTTGCATTGACCACTTAGTAGTATATTATAGGAAAAGTTGTGTGGTGAGGCAAAAAGGTGAAAATAAATTTCGAGGGATAAAGCTCATTGAATTTGTTTCTTTTCAGCATCTAGTCCAATGCCTGATCCCTCGATGTTGTACGTTGAATTTGATGATGGAGACTCTGGCCGTATTCCTCTCAATGACATTAGGATGCTTCCATCTGATTTCCCTATTGTTTGTGAGTATCCTTTTTCATTTGCTGTTTTCCCAAACTCTGTATACAGAGCTTAATTTAAACATAATGGTGATCAAATGCATTTTCTTGCTTTAAACACTAAAATGGCCAACAATTTATGTATACCTGTTTCATAAATTGTTGACAGTTTGGATTTTTGACAGTAAATATCCATGTCAACAGTCACATGGGCATATTTGAAGAAAGAGACAATTGATAAAATGTTAAGATAGAGATGGAAGTGTCAGGATTGCAGATAGGAGCCTTAGTTTGCTGTGCAGTCCACATCTTGATTCATTGTGTTGTATTTCTGTAAACTGGATCATTGTGACCCGATGTATAAGTGACTCATAGTATTAATGTAGAAACGGATGAATGGCTCTATTTGCATCTAGTTTAATATGAGCTATATACAGTAATCATAATATACAGTAAGTTGTTCCGTAGGACTCTTGTAACATCAGTTAGAGAAAGCAGGAACATAACACAGTCCAAATTGAGTCCTCAAGTCTCCTAGATTCCCCGCCACTCTCTCAGTACGTTAACACATCATCCAAGTCCAGTCTATTATGTTCTCTGCATCGTGCTGTCTGGTTCATTTTTTTCTTCCTTGGAAAATTCTTGTATGTTTTACCGGACCATGTGTAGTATTCATCACACTTACTGGGAGTCCCCTTAACTGCCGATGCAATTTTATGCGATGTACTCCCCAGTGCCACCATTTTCTGCACAGTTGCTTAGCTACATTGTGCAATTGAAGTAAAACAGAGGCACAGTTTTCAATCTACATAATATATATTGTTAAAATGAAAAATACAAAATTTAAATTACAGATTATAATAAAAATTAAAGAGTTAGTTGTTGTGTGATATATCTTGAAACATGGTTGAATACATAAACCAACATCACATTCAATACAATGATAGCAGTATTCATAGTGAACTTTCCTTTTTGAGTAGTCATCTAATTCACTGTCAGACATATCCATACAAGATATTGAAAATAACTCATATCACACAACGCTATGTAAAAACAGAGCAAAAGAGAAAAAAACACACAACTTATTCAAGCATGCTCTCACATGAACTACCACTTTCAAATTTCACCCTCACATGCCCCCTACTCATTTGTAAAAAATGAGCAGGACCCTGTCAAACGATAATTCGAGGTGTCAAGGTCAATATATCACATTCCTAAGTAGTGGGCATAGTTATATGTCTATAAACAAATTACAGTGTCAAGTATTCTGGGAGGATGTATATATATACCAGTGGCAGTTAATGCATCGACTGCACAAAGCATATATGCCCGCAGCAGTTAAGGGGTTAACAATTCTTTGTCGTCCGTCCGCTTTTCTGCGGTTAAGTATTCACAGTCTTTCGTCGGCCCCATCAGCTAGGTTCTCCCTTTCTTACCTCACCTCCCTTCCTGTGCTAATGGTATTTTGCCTAACTATTCTCAATGATGTGTCCATTCCATTTATTATCGCAATTGTCCTCTTTTAAAAAGTTCCATTGAGTTGTTAATGATCATGTCGATCATACTTAAGCTCGCCACATCTGTACTGGATTTTCCAAAATTCGGATTCAGCCTGTTTCACACGATGTGAGTGTCTCACAATTCCGTTGGTATGCGTAGGACAAAAAGTTATGTTGGAAATGTTCAGCATGTTTCTTCAGGAACATACTGAAGTAATCCTCCTAAGGCTGCTGTGTACTATAACCCTATTGGATTCACTCGCACAATCTATATATATAAAACAGTTCTGCAACTGACTGACTGACTGATAATACACAGACCAAACCGCTGGACTTAAAGGGCTGAAATGTTGCATGGAGATTCTTCTTATAGTGTAGGGGTGCACTAAGAAAGAGTTTTGAAAAATTCTTAGATTTTTTTAAATTAAATTTTTAAGCTGTTTTGTACCTTTTTTACGTTTGCATTTAAAATAATAATCTGAGGGTTATAAAATTTATATCACGAGAAAGATCCTAAAAATTCCTTTAAGATGAAATCTTTTTCGAATCTTTACCTCCATTTTCTGTTTTTTGGTAAATTTTTAAAGATTAATTTTTAGAATTTATTAAATGCTGATCACATGGTTTCTTTTCTTTTTGTGATACTTTAAATTAATTTTGCGTCATGTGCATAACAACAAAACAAAATAATACAGTAAAAGATAAAATTTAAGCACTAGACTCATTGAGATGGAAGTTCTTTAAGAATTTAATTCATATTAGTATATTTTATGGATATTAAATATACAAATTAATTGCGTACATTGGCCATTGTATTTAATTTGAATATTTTCTTCTACATTATTTTGTCTATAAAGATATCTGTTACAATTTTTTTATAAATATATATTTTGTTATTTTTGGCATTAATTGCATACATTTACTGTTGTATTTAATTTGAATGTACTGCGTAGCAAAGCACGGGTATTCAACTAGTGTTAACATATGGAGAAAAGGTGTCCACTATTGACAGCTCCATAAATGCTGATAATCCAATAAAAATGACATTTTTAGATAAGTTGAACATTTCTGCTCCTTGCAACAGAATTCATTTTATAAATTGCATCCACCAAAAGAATTTAGGACGTACTGTACCAGACTTTTTCAAAGGATAATTTAAATTTAAAAATATTTGCGTTTTTTTTAAATGAAAAATGCCCCCATGTGTAAAATGTCTTTCTCTATTGTTTTTTTTTTAAATCTTTTAATCCAATTCAGCAATCCTTGGACCTACTTTCTCCAAAAGTTAACATTGAGGTGAGTGAATCCAATAGGGTTATAGTACACAGCAGCCTTAACTTCTCTGAAATAAAAATAAGCAATGTAAGACTTGGCACAAAATTATATTTTCAAAAATAACGTATACAGTACAACCTCCCAAATCCAGAATCGTTCAGGACAAGGCAATTCCGGATTTGGGAATTTTCCGGATTTGAGAGGTTTTTAATAAATAACACTACAAAATTTTAGGAGAAAAAATAAACACACTTAAAAAAACATGTAAAATGGCTTCATTATTAAATAAACCTAAATACAGAACATATAATTGCATTATAATTTAAACATTTCAGTCAATAATGTCTGTTGCTTTAGTTTCGGCTTATTAGAAATTATTTTTTCTCAAATCCTATATAGTGCCATAATTTCATGTTCCAAGATAAAATGTCGGTGTTCTAAGCCTAATATTGTTTTATCTAATGTTTTATCAGGTCTTCCGTTGACATTCTATCATTTTTTGGGCATTATGAATCACTTTCACGATCGCTGTCAGCATAACCTTTGTTATTTACCACACTATCAATAATTTCATAATTGCCCAGAGAACCAATGATTGGCACATTTTCGTTGATATCTAAAACTTCCTGTATGTCCGATTTATCCAAGTTAATGTTGCCTTTATTTGTATATTCTACTAATTCTGCTATTTCAGCTTCTTTCCCAGATACTTGAAAGCCTTCCAAATGGCTGCTGTCACTTCCTTGAAAGGAAGTGCATTTTTTTACCGATCGTTTTGGTAGTGGTAAAATTGGCCATTTATTAAAATGTTCCAGATTTGGGAGGTTGTACTGTACCTGATAGGAGGGGTATTGCATGGTTCTTAGGATCGAGAGAGATGTTCAATATATTTTGTCACATTATGTTGTGATTTGAAATGCCAATATTTTCCATATTTGTAGCCATGGAGCCCAACCCTTTTATGATTTTGGGTAAACGACGATCACGAGCTCAGAGTCAGAATAATGCCGGTTTGGATTCGAAAAGCTGCAATAACGAACCTCACACCATCAAGAGTGAGAAAGAGAAGACGACGGACCACAAGAAGCAGAAGAATTCTGAAAAAGTGGCCAAGAAGAGTATGTTTCATTCATTATGCTGCTTAATAATGAAACACAAATCATACAATTGTCAGAAAATTTTTAACTTAGTTTCACTTTAAAGTAACAGAATTTTTTCTTATTCTTGTTTCAATATTATCTAATATTTCCGAATAATTTTCTAGGGAAAATGAATATCTGGCATGATTTCTAAAAAAATACAACTGAATAAAAATTTCATTTTTATTTTTTATCAATGACAAGTCAACTCCTTGCAAGTAAAGATAGGTTAATCCTTCCAAATGCATAATTAAATAGTGGCTAGAACAGTATTTGTGCTTCACCCCACTGTTTTGTCATTATTGGCTGATAGGGATATATCTGTTACGGAATGATTGATTTGAAGCTCCAAGTTGTGCTTCAAAGTGTTCACCCATTCATGTTTTGGACCTTTCCTTGATATCTGAATATTCATGCAATATATGCATTTGATGAAATACCACCACCCTCAGAAATCTCATGCACCTTCATTACCCTGTCATGGATTTTTTTAATCATTTCTGGCAGGTTGACCAGAATGTTCAACGTCAACCACAATGAAAATGAACAAACATCATGTCAATCATTTTAAGGGAAGGTGCAGATATTTCTCAAGCCTGGACTGCCACCATTTTGCTTTTATCGACATGCAGAACTTTTCTGCATTGGGTGTGAGATGACTGATTAAAAGGCTCTCAATCACAGACAAATCTAATTTACAATGTGCCTCAAAGTGAAAATGCCAAACATTTCAGTGCAATGGCACCATCTCTTGGATCTGCATGGACTCATATGTGTACTACCTGATCACTTTTGGATACCTTGCTGTCACTTTCCATTTTGTTGTAGTGAATAGGGAAATATCTATCAAAAGAAGGTTCTGACCTAATCTTTGGATTTGGCATGTCTATAATTTAGCGTATTGGGACAGTGGGAATTACTTTAGGCTGTTACACTGGTCTTACTAAATCTTTTGTAGATCAGAGACCACTGGGACCTTCCCCCAAACAACCCTTTTAAGAGACACAAATGGTTTCATTTTCCAAATAAACTATTTGTGCTAGACAACTTTTTAAAAAAATTACAAATAAGCTTAATAACAAATTAAACATTAAAATAAACTTAATAGCAAACATCAAAGCCTCTTAAAACTTAAAAATTAATGGGATTTTTGAGCATGCATTTGCTTTACTTGCTGCAAAATCTTTGGCGCTTAATATTGTTTATAGCTACGCAAACAAAAAAATAAATTTTAGTCACCAATTTTATAAAATTGTTAAATTTACAGTCATTTTTAATTAAAAAAAAATTTTTTTTTATAACTGCTGATTTCACGGACCAGTTCTTGAGCTCTCCTGGACTACTGGTAAAGAACCACTGTGTTGCATTTATCGATAGAAAAATGTTTCAAGTGTTTTGAATTGAGTGGAGAGCACAGAATCCACTTAATGTTTTGGCATCACTAGTAAATAAGAGAAAATTTTTTATTGAAATTGAGTTGTTTCCATAGAATTGTAATTATAGGTATTATAGTCAAAGAAATTTTCTATCTCTGAACTAAATATCTTGATAATATAAAATCAGAATAAAAAGATTTTGTCAACATGTATCTGAGCTGCTGAAAATACTGGCAAAACTTGGGTAGGTATTTATTTTACATGATTTTGGGATGAAAGATTATGAGTATATGAGACTGGAAAAGTTATGGATGTTTTTAGGGGGAGGGAGCAATGGAGTGGGGACTTTGTACACGTATATATATAAATGCTGTATGACATGTATTTTTTAATATCTTGCTTAAAAATTATAATGACACAATTTTAAGTATACTTTGAGGTGGAATTTGTCTTTAATTGAAACATCAATCATATTGTATTGCCATCCTGAAAAATTATTTCGTGGAGGTCTTTTATTCAAATCACTTTTTTAGGTTTTTAAAAAGTCTGATTTTTTTTTAAAAATCGATGCTATGGATTTTTATCACAGTTTATAATTTTAATTGATATAAAATTTTAGAAAAAATGTTCATAGCACTGTTAAAAGTGTAAAAAATATTGTTTTAATATCGAATAGGAATTTTATGCATAATCAAAAACTGAAAATGTCTGAAAAATCTGTTTAACCTGTTTTTTTTTTTTTTTGTTTGTTGTTGTTGTTGTTTTTTTTTTTTTTTTTTTCACCTATTGATGACATAGGAAGCGTGGTATGATATACAGTATTTTAAAAAGTGTGTCTGGAACAAATGCATTTTGATAAATTATTAGAAATGTGTTAAAATTTCTCTTTCTATTACAATTAGATCATGTAGAAGGAAAGCTCTGTAAAGACAAAATGAAAAGCAAGAGCAAATCTCCTTCGGCCACAAACCGCTCTCGAAGTTCTTCAAAATCTTCAGTTAATGGTCACAGTGAAGTGAAATTACAGAACTGTGCAACCAAGAGAGAAAACAGTGAAGAGAAGAAGAAGAAACCTGAAGTGAAACCTAAACATGTGGACAAGAAATTGAAAGAGAATGAAGATAATGTGGATAAATCTGTACTGAAACCAAAGAAACACAAAAAACACAAAGATGATCATCACAAACATCATCACCATCATCATCATAAACATCATCACCATAAGAAACACAAGACAGAAAAGCCTGAACGTATACATTCTTCCATTGAAACTGTGATACATTCGAGCAAAAGCACCACTAACAAGGGCTCCAACTGTCTGTCAAGCACGAAATCGACTGAGCAAGAATATGATTCTTTCATTCTGGAGAATTCAAAAACAGACTTGACTATGAAAATCAAGAAATCTCCATCTCCTCATACAAATCACGAGGAACCTGCGGGTTCCAAAGCATCGAGTATTAAAAAGAAGTCACCTGTTGTTGAAACGAACAGCAGCAGTTCTTCCGAGGATGAAGTGCAATCCTCTGAGCCCCCAAGAAAGAAGCAGAAGAAATCGAAGGTAATCTTAGATTAATAAATAAATATTTTAATATTGTCAGACTCTATAAATATGTGCTATTGACTATGGTTTTTTTTGGATGTCATGTTTAGGAATTAGCATTTGATCCTTAACTGTATTTTCTTGCAAGGATCAGACATTTTTATGAAACTGCATTACATGAAGGAAAATCTAAAAATATATTTAACTTATCCTGTGTATTCCACTGTAGAGTTTACAAAATTTAACAAAGTGAATGATATAGTACAATATTTGATGAAAATGGGACCTTTTTTTCCCCCCTTCAAGAAACGGAAATTATATGTAAATGAAAAAATTATTTTTAAATTTTGCAAAGTGACTTTATACATGTGTTATTGCATGATGCTTCGTGAGCATGAAGCAGTGTATTTCAAATGAGGCTTCTCTTTTATTACTCAGCTAGCTCCGTTAATACAGAATGTTAAGTTATTTATTTAATGTTCTAATATGTTTATTTTCTATATGATCTGTCATATTTAATTTCTTAAAAATGAATTCTTAAGAAATTTTTGCATATCTCACAAGTGTCTAGTTTGTACTTTTTATGAAATTGAATGAACTGAGCTTTGTGTTGTGACTTCTGCCCCCTGGCTGGTATGTAACTATAATTTATGCATTCAGTGACATCTGAAGTGTGATCAGGATTTGTGTAAAGGGACAGCTTACGTAGATATTATTCTTTTCTTTTCAGTGTGTAATTTTTAGTACCTTTTACGGTTTCCATTTTACTGCAAAGACTGTATTGCATATTTCAATCATATCCATGCACCTTTCTCCAAAGAATACTAACTCTAATTGTTGCTCCTAATCAGTTTTGACTTTCAAACTGCCCCATATATATATATATATGAATAGCATGATCTGTTACTTATAATTAGTAAAACAAAAATAAGTGATTAAGTTTGTAAATAACTACTGAAAAGAAAATAAGAACTAGAGTAATAAAAATAATAAATAACTCTTAGTCATAATAAATGTCTAAGTTAACTTAGGTTATTGTGTCCAATAAAACAGTAACATAGTAAGTCTTCTAAAGTGATTCCATTGGCTCCATGGTTGCAATGTTTGTGACGTCAGTCTACTTGCGGTCTCCAAAACTTAACTTTCACTTTGTCTGGCGCCGAGTTTGATCTTTGATAAAGCCACTGATTAGTCCTTCTTCTGTTTCATATGGATTGTACGGTGTCTAAGTGTGTTTATTGCTCAGATCATGCTTATTAGAAACAATTCATTGGTTTTTAGACAGTATTGGCATCGCTGAAGACAAGGTACTGTCTAAAAACCTAGTTTTCACATTTCTATTCATATTTTTCACTTATCTTTTCATGTCTTTGGTTCCTGGCTGTAGTGGTTTATTGCTTATGCAGGTTTTTCACTTACAACTTTGTCAATTATATATATATATATATATATATATATTCGTCTTGTTCTCTGTAAATTATTGTAACAATGACTGATACTCTTTAAATACTCCTTACAAAAATTAATTATTCACCCACACATACATTCTTAGATGCTGCTAAGTATATTAAAACTTATTTCTATGTCTTGAGGAGCTTTCTGACCTTCAAAATATAAAAGTTGTATTCACAGTTCAGATTTAGTCATATCCAAAGTTCCTATAGTTTCAGTCAATCATGAAAAAGTCCCATTATTGTATTTCAGTTTTTTAGGACGATGGATAAACCTTCAATGGAATTGTAATTTCTTGGAAATTCAATTTCTTTGTGATATAGGAGAAGTTGCAGACCTTTTCAAAATACAGTGTGACAATTATTGAGCTATATGAAATAAAAACGATAACTTTTGAACCATTGGTTGTGGCAATTTGGTGGATGAATGCAGGGCTTGTTGGGATTTTTTTTGAGCATGTGCACTTGTATTGTTTTTGTTGTTAATTTTTCGTTGAAAATGCCGAAATACAGTATTTCTGTGCGAATGGGAATCACTTGGTCGCCATATTCATCTGATCTCAACCCTTGTGACTCAATTTTGTGGGGTAATATTAAAGACAAAGTTTACACAAATAACCCCGAAACCATCGCTTAGCTCAAAACAGCCATTCAGGAGGTCATCGAAAGCATCAATGTCTCGACACTTCAGCAAGTTTTGCAGAATTTTGCTCTTTGTCTGCGCTACATCATAGGCATTGATGGCAAGCATATTGAACATGTCATAAGCTAAATCTGATTATATGTAGTTACTTTTCAAATCTGAATAAAATTTTTGAACTCGGTAGTTTTTTAAAATTTGATTTTTTTTTCATATAGCTCAATAATTGTCACCCAGTACTATGGGTAATGTTAATTTTCCTACTTTGAGATTGACTGCCAAAAACTAGATGTAACAGAAAATGATGATGAAGTGCTACCCAACTGTTTTGGAATAGCATATCTGCTTTTTATTGTGACCTTGATGTTTGGATTGAGGTCTTTTTCGGATCTGAATATTTTGCATACATGTTGTTTCACACTTGATTCATGATAATTGTTGGTTGCTTTCAGTGGGGGTGCCCTATAGGTAAATCAACTTCTCCTGGTGATTCCTTAGTGCCACCTCAATTTTTATCTTGGGGGGGGGGGATTTCTGGCCTATGGATTTGAAGTGCCCCAACCTGGTTTTGAGATTGGAACTGAGTACTTTGTGTCACACTACCACTAGGCCCTCTTTTTGCTCATCATCTGATTGAGTGTGTCATTCCATATTTGAAGGGGGGGGGGGGGTTCCCTCCATTCCTCTTAAATGATGGAAACATCATCATCTATCCAGTGTGTGTTATTTGCATAGTACATAACATCTTTTGAAGTGCATTAAAATGCCTCATGATTGAATTGTTTATTTTCAGCAGCAAGTCACACAAAGTAAACCTTCAAAAAGGAAAGATCGGGTACCGTCAGTTGAGAAAAGCAAAATAGCAGGTAAGAATGGTAATGGCTTTTTCTTTTATTTATTTTCGTCGTGTGGCTTCTTGTCCTATTACACTAACACCTTCCTCAGTGTCATTTTTAAGCATATTAATCATAGGTAATTAAAAAAAATTTCTGGCAATTTTTAGTCATTAAAAGGAGCTGGTAATAGGAATGTGTATCTACTAATCGTCCGAATTTCTGCCTATTTTGGAGACGCAAATTATCAACTACAGTATTTTATTTATCCTATTTTAAATAATATGTGTTTCATATTGCCTTCTTCTCCACTCTGTCTAGAATTGTTAGAAAAATAATGAAAGGAATTCAAGGAACTGTTGTGGCAACAAGAAATTATGTTTCTTATTTGTCATTTGATTGAATGTCGCTGTAAATTAGTTTTCATAAGTCTGACATCTGGGAATTAAATATTCTAAAATTGTGGTCCAGAATTGCATCACCTCAAATCTTAAAACAAAATTGTGTGGAATTTCATTTAAAAAAAAAAAGTGCCAAAGGCTTAATAATGATATAAGCTCTTTCGTATTTTGTCTTGATTTAGATTAATATGTAGGAATATAACTCCAAATTTGTTAATCTTATGAATTTTTATATATTTTTTTTACTGCAAGTGAAGTTTTTTTTCTAATGGGAAATCTCTATGTGGAATTACACAGTCCAAGGACACAAACCGCACCCTCTTAGTTCACAGTTCAAGCCCTCCCAAAGCTTGGATTACAGGACGGCGCCACCTATCCCAGCGATTTTCTCTGGCCCAGTTGGCTAAAGCATTGAGCCAGTGATCTGAGGATAGCAGGTTCGATGCCAGTCGCTGGTAAAATCCATGCCATGTTCAACAATGGTGGCTGGTGCACATAAAATCTGTCATGGCTGCATTGTCCTCCAAGTTCTCAAATTTAGCTCTGGAGGTGTGGGGTCAAGTGTTCGGGTCTCGTCATTTGACTGGGTTCTAAATGACAGGACTGGCTTGTAGGGGGTAATGCTGGCCACCTATACAGTGCCCCCTTAAATGAATAGCTCGCAGTCTTGTCCTTTACTGTGAACAAATGGCATTATAGCCAATCTTCCAGGCATTTGTAATAAATAAAAAGTTTTTCTTTTTTGGTGGGGGAGAGGCATTGTCATGTAGTTCCTTCTTTTCTTTCTTCAGATGTTCATTTAAGTTCGAGCACTTTATTTCTTATCATCAACAGATAGCTTGATTTCCCTTGATAAATTTCACTCATTTCTTTCTTGCAAGGTCTCTACTATTTTTAATATAAGTGCCAAATTTATCTCATCAAAATAAATTATATGCTATTTCAAAGTGCCTTAAGGCATATATATATATATATATATATATATATATATATATATATTAGTTACAGATTGCAGAGTACATTTTGCATTGTTATAAACATTAAAAAAAGAAATAAGATTTTGAGCATTAGTACACTTGAAAAGACTCCTGGAAAGATCTGAGTCTTATTTCCAGCTCTTGTGTTTCGAATATTGAATCTTTCTGTTGAGGCGTAAAGTAAATGCTTAAAAATTTCTCCCATTTCAGTCTTTGAGCTTTCAATAACCATTCCAAATGTGTATTTTGTTTTAATTCAATCTCTTCCTTCTCTGCATGTCTCTCTTTCAGTGTCTTGCGATTGGTTTATATGTTTCTTCTGTTGAGTATTTGTTTATTTATGTACTACAGTTGTGTTCATTTAATAATTAACTTAGAAATTCAACATCTGGAAGTAAATGAAGAGTTAAAAGTCAATGATTGTTAGAAATTGGTATATGTGTGAGGTAATTTAGTGTTAAAACATTCAAATATAATGAAATTTTTAAGAAAACTAATGATCAAATTTAAAATATTTTTGAATGTTGTTAAGTGTTTCCTCTACTATAAATGTAAGAAAAAATCCTTTTAGGTCCATTAGGAAAAAAATATGGAGTTATAAGTATTTATTCTTTGCAGCTTTTGTTACTTCCCAAGTTTGTTCTCTTTTTTTTTATTTTAATAAATAAAAAACTTACTGAAAGAGAGACTGATATTCTTTGGTAATAGATAGCACTTTATTACGTGTTTTTACATTGTCTTTTGAGACTTGAGAAAATAGATGCTACATCAAAATTTTATTGCCCTTCAACTGTATGAAGAACTACTTACTGATATCGCTTTTGAAATTTAGGGCAATTAATTTGCATGGACAGTAATCAAATAAGAATCTTGGATATTACGCACATACATGGATTTATGTGTATTATATATACATATAAATATGTTTGTTTTTGTACTCTAAAAGAACATTATTAGAATTCAATGTAGTAGTAGTACAGGTCAGTAACTGAAGTGATGCTAGAGTTCCCCCATATTAATCAGGGTTTGTGCAGTCCTTAAAAGTCCTCAATAACTCCCTATTTTCAGTTTCTGTTTATTAAGAGCCTTTTAAAAGTATTTTAAAAGTACTTATTTTTGCTATCAACACTCTTCAGTTTTTTTGTTTGTCCATAAAAAGTCCTTGTTTTCAATTTGAAATACGGGAATTTCGAGTTTATAGCTGCCAACAATTGCCTTCGTGAAAATGCGGCTAATTTTCTTCTGTATTATTATGGATCAGGATGAAGCTGCTAATATATCAGCACACACTTTTGTAAAGAATATTTGGTCATCATTTTCACCTGCTAAAGCTGAATCCTTTCCAGAAAAGTGCATTTTTAGTAAATTACATCTAGAGCAGTGGTGCACAAACTTTTTCCGATGTAATCCATTTACTTTAAATAAAAAATTACACGACTCCCAAAAGAAAATTTATTGGTAATGGCAAATTTTTTTAACAAAAATTAGGAAAACTGTTGACAAGGAAAACAAAATAAGCAAATTTTGAGAAACTATTTCAAAAATCAATGAACTGTCGATTTTGGTTGTATATTTACTTTGTATAAAACAAACAATAAAATGTCCTCCTCGCCATCTACACTTGTTTTTTGCCATATTTTCATGGGTCTAAAATATCCCATCTAAATATTAGCATGTATTTGTATTTTATTTAGATAAAATTAATAAATATTTAAAAAGAGCATGGTTTTGAAATTATAAGCTTCCTATGAAAACATTGAAAATTATAAACTTCATCTATCTATATCAGTGGTTTCCAACCCATAGAAGTCTGCGAACCACTAGGCCAGAAATTGAACCATGTGCGGACCCCCCCCCCCCCCCCACACACACACACACACACACACACACACCGACTTGAGGGGGAGAACCTTTCAGGGGGTATGGGAGGTATAGAATATCCCTCAGACAAAAGGGTTACAGGATTAACGTGCTCACATTGTAATAATCAAATAATTGAATTAAAATTTCTTAAAAGTTTAACGTAACACCTGATAGTCATCAAATATATTCCACCCATCTATTCAATGAACATTGCATTCAAAATCCTGATTTATTTGGCAAGTTTTTTATATGTGGTGCCGGACCATTCCCAGACCACAGGTGGTCCGTGGAACCACTATCTATATAAAATATATAATTTAGTTTTATATAGGTTGGGAACCACTATCTATATAAAACTAAACTAGAAAAAAAAATCAATGAGAAGGGGGAACCTGGATCTTATATAGTATGTATTCAATATTTAGTGAAATATTTGAAAATGCTACTATCAAATCATCGTTGTTATGGCTACTCATTTTGAAAACCCAGTCTCGCACCTATACATAAAAGCAAAGGGAAGAAGTGTAGCCTTTTCAGACTGTTTGACACCGTATTTAATGCTATCATATATTTTTAAGGTATAAAACATATGTAATTATACAAAGTTTAAAGCATGTTTTTGAATTAAATAATTCAGTATGATATAAATTGACTTCAAACTAACCACGACCTTTCTGTGGGTTGCAACCCTCATATCTAGACCAGTGGTGCACAAACTGTGGGTGTCGGGAAAAAAAGGAAGGGTCACAGATAGTTTGAAGTCAATATATATCATATTGAATTATTAAATTAAAAAGCGTGCTTTAAATTTGCTATTTTTACATATTTTTAATACTTTTTTGTGTGTTAAAAAATGTGATCGGGTATTAAATAAGGTGTCAAACACTCTTACAAGGCTCTACTAACGTTACTATGTGAGATTGGGCTTTCAAAATAAGTAACTTTAAAAACAAAACAACAATTGAGACTTAGTCTGTGAGAGGAAATGAGATTAGCACTCTCGACTATTTCATCAAATATTATCCAATGTCCAGCATTGTCTTCTCATTTGATTTTTCTTTTCATTTTCAAATAAAGGAATGAAGTTAATAATTTTCAATGTTTTAATCGGCAGCTTATAATTCTAAAATCATGCTTCTTTTTTTAAATTAAATTTCATTTTTTTATTTTTCTCCCTTGTAAATGAAATACAAATACATCTTAAAATATAAATATGAAGTTTTAGTCACAGAGATTTGCTAAAAACAAGTGCAGAAGTTAAAACAAGGTATTTTCAAATTGTTATTATGCAAAGTAAATGTACACCCAAAAACTACAATTGATTGTTTTTTAAAATTGTTTCCTAATTTTTTAAACACTTTTGCTAGCACCAAAACAATTTTCACTGGGGTCGAGCAATTTTTTATTTAAAGAAAATCGGTTGTGGTTGGAAAAGTTTGAACACCACTGATCTCGAAGCAGTATGTATGTTTTGCTTTCATCCTCTGAGGTGTGGTACTGCAAGGCGCTAACCTAGTCAATCTGTTCATATTTTAATCCACAAGTCCCTCAGAGAGTCTTATTGAAATGAGAAATTATATGTATTTTCTCAAAGCCATTTTCTGAATTTCCATTTCCTTTTCTCAGCATTTTTACCCGTTCGTCAGTTGTGGAGATGGTCTGGTAAAAGCTTCCGAAGGCCAGGAGCCAAAGGGAAAGCCAAAAAAGAATTTTACAGGGCAATACAACGTGGAAAGGAAACCATAAGGGTAATTTATTTTTAATTTAGATCTTTTATTTTTGTCTGTATTATTTATGAAACCTTTAAAAATCTTTATTATTCATGAAGAACACAAGATGATACCGGCTGAAAGTTAATGAGTGATTAACGAACATCTCCAAAGACACTGAAAGATATTTAAGCACAGTGGTACCTTGGTACTGAACGTTAATTGGTTTCAGAAGACACGATGAGTACCAAACTAATGTTTCCCATAAGGAGTAATGCAAACTGAATTAATTCATTCCTGAAAACTAGAAATTTCACGTTTTACTGGGTATTTTATAAATGGAGGGGTTGTTTTTTTATTGTCAGACATAGTGACAATAAACAGAGTATGGTTGGCAGTATATAACGACAGAAACAGATATAAAATAAAACTTCTTTATTCGAAGTTATAAATAAACTAAAATATTAATTTACACTCAAACATAATAAAATAAAACTGTCTTAGGCTCGCAGTCCATGAGACATCTCACTTAAAATAGGCTCTACCTCAACAGAGAAAGAGAGCGAGAGCTAACGAAAAAGGGCACTACACAGTCAGTATATATATACACAATATTTTCATAAATTATAAAAAGCACACAACGAGTTGATCCCAACTCATAATCAACAAACCCTGGGGAAAAACTAATGAAAAACCCCACTAACATTTGATGAATGCAAATGACATCATGCAACAGAATCTGGCGTAATGACATCGTTTACAAATAAATATACTAGGTTAACACAGTTGATTACCTGATCACTAGGATATTAAAAATCGTATTTGGCAACTGCCAAAAACCAAACAATGGTGCAAGTGCAATACCAAACTACGGGAAAACTAAAGAAAGGTTACTTTTCGATGAAAATCCCAACATTTTTTATACAAAATCTTTAAACTAGACAGACATAATTTAAAACAATAATAAGATAATATAAAATAAAATTGATCTTCACTCAACTTCTGAGAGAAGTTGATGGCCTCATGAGATAGTGGCGAAGTAGGAGAGGAGAGAGATATTATCGCTTGGAATGGGAGTCTCCTTCCAATAAACATTAGGCTGTCTCTTAACACCACTGATCCCTGTTGTAGACTCCGATTTAAGGACTACAACCGATTTTCACTACAACCTGTTGCTTCTGCCTACATTTCAAAATGTTTGTAAAGTGACACATTGTTTGATGATTAAAGAAGTCAGCTTTGGATCAAAATTTTGTCATTGAACCTATTTTTGTTTTTATCTTTCGTCAAAGGACACTACCTTGTAGCATGTGTGATGAGTAGCAAGGTATGACTGTATTATTATGACTATAGCATGTTTGATTGTGCATTTAGGTGGGTGATTGTGCAGTTTTCCTGTCAACTGGACGTCCTCACCTGCCTTATATTGGAAGGATCGAAACAATGTGGGAATCTTGGGGAGGTAAGATGGACGTCAAAGTGAAATGGTTTTATCATCCAGAAGAAACTAAAAGTGGGAAAAAGCTAAGTCAACTGAAAGTAAGTAATTTCTCTCACCTGTGATGTGAAAAATGTGTGACTGTGAAAAATGTGTTGGTAAAAATGTTATTTCTCTGTAGGGAGCATTGTTCCAGTCACCGCATTTTGATGAAAATGATGTTCAAACCATATCTCACAAATGCGAAGTATTATCATGGAGTGAATATCAGCAGAAGACATCCCCAGCAAATGTTGAGGACAATAATGACACTTATTTCCTTGCCGGCACCTACGACCCGATCATGGGGACTTTGATTTTGGAACCTGGTGTTCCAAACGTCTCTTCTAACAACACACTTGAACCATAGCCTTCAGCTAGGAGACACATTGCTGTGAGCTTTTGTCTTCGAATTCAGTTCTTTATGAGTTGATTTTTTGCTCGATCATTTTTGTTTCAGTGAAACACACATACTGTATAATAGAAACTGTTTGGATTTGTGACCAGTGATTTTTTTCTTTTGCACATTTTCGAGTGGTTAAAATTGGGGCTTCCCTGCATATCCTAATCAATTACTATTCAAACTGTTGTAGATGTTGCTTCTATGCAGTAAGTACCTGAAACTTGATCTTTTTCCCCTCCCCCCTGAGTCCAAGCTGGAAAGAGGACATCTTTTCCTTGTGTGTGAGTGATTTGCAACCTCTAGACAATTGGAACAAGCCTATCAGTGTTTGTCAAGGTACATCTCGCTGAAAACATCCAGAAAGGACAAAAAATTGAAAGTGTATGACACACTTTAGCCGCAAATGCACTTAGCACAAAGTTTTCCATATTGTAGCTGACTCAGTGGTTGTAGTGGTTTTCCCAGTTGTAGAATGACTGCACATTTTGAAAGTATGCAGGAAGTCCCTCTTTGGTGAATCACTCTTCTAGTTTCCTCTATTCCTATGTGCAAGAAATTTTGGCTCAAAGAGTTAGTCGTGTGAATCCAGGTGATCTAAATGTATAAAAGGGCATTTTCCCTGCCACCATTGGGGAAAACTTTTTTTGTATCATACATGCAAGACATTTTTGAAGGTGACAAATATGCTGGTGGCTCTTGTATCCGCTGGTATCTTTAATCCTCTTTAAAATGTTTTTCAAGGTAAAAAAGTGATACTGAGAAATTATTTTTTAATATTTCTTTATATGCCGAGAATAACCAGGCTGTAAATGATTCTTAACTTTTGATCTTTCAAAAAAGGCAGTGCCTTACTTTCTATTTTTCTCTCTGAGGCAGATAGTGTTAATAAGGTAACCCCTAACGTAAAAAAGGAAAAAAAATCACTCATTTTTGGTCGACTAATTGCTCTTGATTTTCATTTATACGAGGAAAAGGACAACGTCTAAGTATTTTTGAAAATTTCAATTGTGCTAAAAGCAATAATGAAAAAAATTCTGCACTGGAAGGGAATTGAAATCTTAAGACAACACTCAAATCATATTACAAAAAATATTTTTTTAAACTGTGGTAAAGGGTGATCTGGTGTATACTTCTAAATAGATCTCCTGAAGAGGGTTGTTTTCAATTACAGCCGTATATTTGTCACCTCTATTGAAGACAGTATTATATGTTGTTGCTATATATTAGCGTATTTTCCTTCAGAACACAAGAATCTTATCATCTGCTTGAACACAACTCCATTATAAATGTTTGGATTTGTGTGTGGCCTTCGATTCCATTGAAATGAAAAAATCCCATTGACCATTAAGCATGCTAAGAGCTAAATATGGGGAGGGAATGTGTTATAAATTGAATCGTGTCTATTCTCCCTTTAACATATGGATTTGAGCTAGGTGTCACCTAAATGCTTTTATCTTCCTGTTCTGATTGCACAACTCTTTTAGTGTGAAGGAAAATAAGCTAATTATTTCGACTGCAAGTACATTAACAATAGTTTTATAAGATAGTTTTAAAGAGAAATGTTTTTGTTTGAAAGTCGGTGGCAAGTTTCAAAGTCACAAAGAAATGGGATGCTGTACTTCTCATCTGGAAGTTTGTTCATTGTAGATAGCAATAAATGTGAAACAATTGGCTTTTTGTACATGGTCAAATAGATTTTAGGCATTTCTTTACAAGGGTCAAGTAATTTTGTGAATGATGGTTCTGCTTGCACAATACTGAGGAATCGAACAGTACAACTTTTTCTACCTAGTGCTTGCCTTAATTGTATAAAAATGGCCTTTAGATGCATTGTGTAGTTTTACAATCTTGGGGTGGGATTTGCCTTTTTCAACGTAACATAGCTGTGCACTTGATCTTTTCATTCGAGTGTTTGCACATTGTCTCTTCACAAGTTTTAGCTTTTAATGAAAATTGAGTAATTAACTTCCATTTGTGAGGGTGAACCATACATTTGCAGTGCATGTGTGCCATTTTTCCCCCTGTTAGCTTTTCGTCTGTTGCCAAATATTATCAATATGGCTTTAATTATATTCCTTTGACAAGTGCCATATTTGTAAGAACATGACTCCCCAGAGTGCGAACCCCCATCCATGCCTTTTTATTTTCTGTTCGCTATGCATTATATTGAAATTCTGTGATACTGTGCATTTTTGATGCTGAGTTTAGAGCGTCTTTTCGTGTGCCATATGTTTTGTGCTCTGTCATCCACTTCCATCTATCTATGCAATACTGATCGTGTCCGCTCCCAAGTGGTAAGTACAGCATTCCACCGAAATGTTCCTTTTTTGTTTTGCTGATTATCATGTGTGAAGCTCATTGTTTGGTCCCGAGATTTGTGTAGTGTCTAGTACAAACAACTATAAGTGTTTAATTGTTCTAATCGATTCTTGTTACTTCTCTACTTGTCCGCTTCTATTTCTTCGTTGTATTTTCTTTGTATTTTAAATTATAACTGTGTTTTGAATCTGCTTTTTGATGTCATGGTAGAAAAAGCAATTGTTTGTTTGACATTTCTGTTCCACTACAGTAGGCCATGTACCCGAAAGTAACCACTCCACCGCATCCATTATCTGATCATAATCGTACATTGATCCAGAGGGAATGCCTTCCTCCAAATTGGAATTTTATGAAAAATTATTCTGTACATATTGTGAGTGGCACATACCAGTCGCAAACAGTTGGCTGTCAGCCACTCTGATTCGGTAATATTTTGGCACGCTTCAAAGCTTCAGTAGTATCTACATCATGCTACAGGTTTTTTTTTTAAATTTCAGATATTGAAAGGCCATCGTAGTTTTGTGCATTGCATTTTTCTTTTCTTGTACAGTGTATATATAATGACGTGTGTATGATGGATGTGTAATATCTGGGTGTCACTTTGGCCATGTAGAAAACCCTATTTTTATATATATACATACATATATATATATATATAAGAAAAGCCATTTCGAGGGGAAGCTCTTGTGACGGTGCTGGTTTGTACATAGTATGGGCATGTACAGTAGTTGAAGTTTGGTATGTACCTATTTTGTCTATGTAATCATGTTACTGGACTCAAGTCTGGGATACACATAAAACGGTGCCTGCTTGTGATATCGGATTCTTTTAGTCGCTAACCGTTGTGTTTGGGGATAAGTTTGTTAATGATTCATGCTGTCGCTTCATTTTCGTTGACTCCTTTTGTTGTTATTGAAATTTCCCAAATCCATTGTTGCTCTCTTTCAACTGTGTTGACCCCAATCCAGATGCACCAGACCAAAGATGGTATGGGAAGGATGGCCATTGTCGACAGATGTACCACGGATGTGTCAGTACCTGATGTTTTTACTTACCACCTTTCTATACAAAAAGTTTTTCAGTGATGACTATCTGTCAAGTGTTTTCATTGTGACTAAGGTACATCGTGAAAGTGCCTTTCAAGAAAGGTGCGTCGCTAGTTTTGTAGAGTTTTCTGGGGAGGGTGTGTCGGGTTTGAGTCAATGCAGCCTACGGAAAGGGCTGTTCCTTTTATTTTTGTTAAGCTCTCCATTTGATAGTGATAATATCGACATGAATTTCAAATTTTATCCATTGTGAAAAATGTATTATAAGATGAAGAACTGCAGAATCTATATGTATCAAGTGTTTAAACACGTTGGGTTGCTTATGTAAATTTTTTCTCTTGTTTTGACTCTCCTTCTTTTATGTTAACTTTTTTTTATTTCACTTCAATTGGATCAAAATGAATTGAATTTAATGA
>OU015502.1:138180618-138590618 GCA_907164885.2 Dolomedes plantarius
TTTCTCCGCGCGGGAGAAGAGGGATAGGTTCGGATTTCACTGAACGTCTTTATCCACAGGGGGTCTCGCACCTCTTACGGGCACAAAAAAACATTAAAAAATTAATTTGAAAAAAACTAATTGAGCCCCAAACTTCGTTTTTGCTGATTTAAGTTTCTCAGGTCCTAAACATTAACTGTGCCGAATTTTGTCCCGGTGAGTGAAACAGTCTATGATTCTATAGCGGACAAACAAACAGACAAGCTCTTATATATATATATATATATATATATATATATATATGTTATTAAATAGTAATTAAGCATGATGAAATAACCAAACTACGTTCCAGATTAAATAATGTATTTACACATAGCAAAAATCACACCAACATGGCAATCGGATTACACACGCTAGCAAAGCGAGCGAGACAGTAAAAATGACATCTTGTTGCCAAATCTTACTACACAAGTTCTGTTCGAAAGGAGGTTGCCACTCTCAGGCCCAGATTTCTGCATGGGCAAGTGGGGCACTTGCCCAGGGCCCCCAAAATTATGGGGCCCCCTAATTTAGTATTAAGTTGTGCATATTTTTGAAAATTTCCTATATGTACGCAAATTAAAAACGGTTTCCGTATTTTCTGTCTTAATGACCATAATTTCTCTCTTTTTTTTTGGGGGGGGGGGGGGAAGTACAGTTTTATCAAAAATTTATATCCACATTAATATGGTTGAAAGTATAATGATGGAAACAGTCAAAGATTTTGACCTATTTACTTATAAAAATTTCGATTTGATTTGATTACTTTTGCAAAAGATATTTCCATTAATTTTAACAATATTAGATTATTGTTTTAGCAACATAAATGCTGAAAATGATTCAAATACTGATCATTTAATTGTTATCATAACTCCCAAAATTTGTTTATAGATTTTTTTTTTTCAAATTCAGTTGCAAAATCAAGTCCGTATCGAGGGTATAGGATTATAGGTATTGCTCTCCACACACAAAGAAAAGGTGCAATGTGATGTGAAACGAGGAAAAAGTACAGTATTTGGATCTTTCAAATATTTTCTTTATCATTTGTGTAAGGAAATTTTACTTCTGCTTTCTGTTTTTATATTTAAAAAATCCCCTCTTCCAATCTACACTTTGCATATTTTCCGAAAAAAAATTCTGGCTATGGGCTTCACATCGACTTTGGTTTTTGGTTAATACAGTAAAGGAAAGCAGTGGTTGATACAAAAAAAATCCTGGGTGGGGCACAGTGCACTCACTATAGTGAAAGCATACGTGCATCCGTAAGCATTTCTGGTTTAATTTTTTCTTTTTTTTTCTGGGGGGGAGTTTGTAATAACTCCAGACTGTGATCTATTTTGAATTTCAAAAGAAAATTTCATGAATTTATTTATTAACATTAAAAAGTAAATTAATTAATTAGCACTTATTATTATTATTATTATTATTATTTTCAAATTTTTGACTTTCTGGTCGAAATTTTTTGAATTTCTGGTCCCAGTTTATGCAGGGGGGGGGGGGACCTGGGTGAGTGTCCTACATGTTCATGTGGAAATCTGGTCCTGGGGGAGAGCGAGTGCCCCCCCTTTGGATCTGTCCTTGGAGGGGGGCCCCCAAAGTCTGCTTTGCCCAGGGCCCCCTTGGGTCAAAGTCGGGCCCTGGCCACTCTACAAGTTTAATACAATTATAATGAAAACAGTTAAGTTATACATATTAGAACATTTAAATATTGGAATTTGCATATATTTTAACACGCCTCCTTGCTAATTACACTATCTTAAATGTCTACAGACTTCAATTTAACAATATAAGGATCATATATGAAGACCTGATAATACATGACAGAATGCTTTTACAGTTAAAAAAAAAAAAAAAACATGACAATACTATTAAACATTCATGCAGTGTAATAAATATTAATACTGTTTTAGTACTGACACACTGAATAAAACGAACTTCTAAATACTAAAATGGTTCTGTGCATGAAGTGAGTTTGATCAAAGTTTCTAAAATGAGTCTCTTAACAACAATAATCAATGTTTTCACTAGTATTTCAATAAAACTGTCTCTACTTCAGCATAAGAGAAAGTTCCTACACAAGGTTGTCACTCACTTTTAGTGCTTATTCACCAGGGTATGTTGCTGCATATTCAGAAGCCTGTGGGGCTTTTTTCGACACTTGTTTTTTGAGAAGGTCAACAAGGTTCTCACCTGATGGTATGTACTCAAAAGTAATGACTCTCTCTCTCACCAAATCTCTTAAAAAGAAGTATTTTATGTCTATGTGCTTGCTTCTCTCTGAGGTCACATGGTTTTTGGCTATGAATATGGCTCCTTGATTGTCAATTAACACTTTTTGAGGCGGGGACACCAACCCACTACATATTTCCTTCAATAGATTGTTGATCCACAAGGTTTCTTTGGCGGTGTGACACATTTCAATATATTCTGCCTCTGTCGACGACAAGGCTGTTGTGGATTGCTTCTTACTAGACCATGAGATTGGAGCTTCTGCGAGCAGCATTATATATCCACTATAAGATTTCCGGTCAGTTCTGTCACCTCCCCAGTCAGCATCAGAATAGATTAGCAGCGGTTCACCTGTCTTCCTAAATTCCAACTTTCTGTGTCGAGTTCCCTTTAGGTACCTCAGGACATGCTTCACACCCCGCCAGTGTTCTTCTCATTGAACTGGCTCATATAGGTGGATGAGTAAGTCATATCTGGGCGAGTACCACAGGTGAGATATAGCAGGCTCCCAATAGCTTGCCTATATGGGATCTCCTTGATTTCTTCCCTTTGTTTGTCCGCTTTGTTGTATTTTATGCTGGGGTCTAATGGTGTAGCTGCAGGACTTGCTTCAGTCATCTTGAAAGTTTCTAGTATTTCTGACACATTTTGGTCTAAAGTGTATTTGGTCTAAAGTGTATGACCCATCTTTTTCCTTGCATATTTGCATGGATAAAATTTGGCTTGCTGGGCCTAAATCCTTAGCAGTGAATTTTTCCTTGATCTTTTCTTTGAACTTGTTTATTTCTTGTATGTCACCAATGATCAAAAGGTCATCAACATAGACTCCAACTATGATGTTTCTCTGGTGACAAAAATAAATACATGGGTCTGCATTTGCCCTCACTAATCCATAATCAATTAGGAAGTCATTTAAACAAGTGTTCCACACACGTCCTGATTGTCGAAGGCCATATATACTCTTCTTTAGGTGGCAGACAAGGTGCTCATTTCCCTCTTCAATGCAACCTTCTGGCTGAGCCATGTACAAGTCTTCTTCTAAGACTCCATTGAGGTATGCAGCTGTCACATCCATTCGATGGATTTCAAAATCTTTTTCAGCAGCTATGGCAATTAATAGTCGAATGGATTTAAGCTTGATAACAGGAGAAAAGGTGTCATGAAAGTCCACACCAGATACTTGGAGGTAGCCCTTTGCTACTAACCTGGCCTTAAATTTTGCTCGCTTTCCAGTTTCATCCTTCTTACGGAACAGCCATCTGGAAGGTATTATCTTCACACCAGGTGGTTTGGTAGTAAGTTCCCAGGTTTGGGCTTGAGTGAGGTTTGCAATTTCTTCGTTCATGGCCTTTTGCCACCTGTCTGCTTCAGGAGATTTCAGGGCATCTTGCACTGTCACTGGATCTCTCTCATCATATTGGTGTATCTCTTGAGCATTATAGAGGTAGTAATCTTCAAGGTGTTTGGGTGTACTGACAGGTCTTGCTCCTTTGTTTCTACAGGTAAGATTATTTGTATTCACTTCAGTGTCATGGTTTTCGGGTACTTCTATTATCTCTCCAGCTGATTTAGGGTTGTTTTCGGACTGTTGGTTAGAGTAATCGTCAGGACTTAGGTCATGTAGTTCTTGAAATGGAGCAGGAAATAGATTTAGGTCATCTGTGTCGAGATTTGACTGTTCTAGGATTGAATCTCCAACTTCTACTTCAGATGTGTACAGGTAGTCATTTCCAAATTTTCAATACTGAGTGTAACTTCTCCTGTAGTATTATAACAATTGTCAGTCTTCAGGGGAAAAATATTTTCTTCAAAAATTACATCTCTGCTTACAAAGAACTGTTTTTTCTTCACGTCATATAATTTGTAGCCCTTGACTCCATTGGTATAACCCACAAAAATGCATTCTGTGGCCTTAGGATCAAGTTTACTTTCCCTTGAATATGAGCGCACATGGCTCCAAGCTCTACATCCAAATACTCTAGGATGATCTATTTTGCTTTCAGAACTTGACCACATTTCCTCCGGGATGTTGCCATTAATTGCACAAGATGGTCGCTTATTATGTACATAAGCCGCAGTGGCTATTGCATCGGCCCAAAATCTGTGGTCTGCTCCTGATTCAATGAGAAGGCATCTTGTTGTGTTTATCAATGTTTGGTTCATCCTTTCTGATTTGCCATTTTGTTGTGGTGTTTCAGGTACACTAAGCTGCCTTTGAATTCCATGCACAGAAAGATACTTGTCAAATTTTTCATTTCTGTATTCTCTGCCATTGTCACTTCTTAGGATTTTTATCTTCTTGTTGTGAAGAGTTTCAACCATGCGGCGGTACTCATCAAATTTTTCCAACACTTCAGTTTTAGCCTTCATGGTGTACAAGGTAGTAAAGTTCGAGAAATCATCAGTAAATGTAACAAAATAGCTTGATCCTCCAAAGGATGAGGGGGAAATTTTACCAACAACATCAGAATGTATTATTTCAAGGGGATCCTTAGCTCGTGTGTTGGTAGACTTTAGAAATATTTTCCGTTTCATTTTTCCCTGGATGCAGATTGAACATGGTGCATTTGCTAACACTAGCGATTCTTTATCTTCGTTAATGGAGTTTACAGTTTTAATTGTATTGTAATGTGGGTGACCAAGTCTGCGGTTCAGTATTTGTTCAATACTTTCAGTTCTCGTAACACAAGCAGTTTCTGTCTGTTCTTCAATAGTGTAGAGTCTTCCCTTTTTCTTAGCTGACAGGAGTGTCTTCCCATGGTTGTCTATCACCTTGGATTTACCGTCTACAAATTCTACCTTAAAGCCTTTCTCTTCGATTCTTCCAATTGATAATAGGTTTCCTCCCAGTTTTGGGACATATAGAACATTTTGAATGGTTATGTTTCTTACTTCATTTTCTTCATATATATGGAATAATATAATATTCCACCGACATTTATTCTTTCTGAGTTTGCAACTTCAACTTCAGATGCATATTGTCTAAGGTTTGAAAATTTTCTTCGGTCAGACGTCATATGCTCAGTGGCTCCGCTGTCTAGAATCCAGAGGTTTATTTTCCTTGATTCGTCTTCATCTGCTAGCAGTGCGATGCTTGTCTCAAGATTAACTGCTGTTTTGGCACTGCTTTGATTCTGTTGTTTGGCTTCACAATTTCTCGAGATGTGCCCCCATTTGCCACAGCAAAAGCATTTTGTATTTTTTCTTCTGTTTATTTCTGCTTCTTCATTATATTTTCTTGGCATGTATTTCTTCATGGGCTTTCCTGCTGCAGGTCTTTTCTGGTTTGAGCTCAAACTTCTTGTGTGGAGGGCTTGTTCTTCATGGCACTCTTTGGGTAAGCTCTCATTCCTTGCTATCCTTTTTTCTTCCACTAGCAGTCTGGACTTGACGAGTGTGGTTGTCAGGTTTGCTTCGTCTTTTTCGAAATTTAGAATCGGCGATTCATAGGCCTTGGGTAGCCCTAATAGCATCACTAAGGCAACCTCTCTCTGTGGATGCATAACCTCCATTGGATAGCTTCCTGTGTTAATCTAGCTAGGTAGGCTTGCACAGATTCATTGGGGTTCATCACAGTATTGAAGAATTCTCTCATGAGTTGCAGCAAACCGAACTTGGTACGCATTTCTTTAAGAGAGTTCCAGGCGTCTCTGGCTCTAACACAATCTCCAATGTCATCCAAGAAGGTGTCTTCAACGATAAGGAGTAAGAGAGAAAGGGCTTCGTCATTTTTCTTCCTTTCTGCTTCACTCAGAGCATTTCCATATCCTGGTTCTACGGCTTCCCAGCATCGCTTCTGCACTAAGATTGCTCGGGAACGAATACACCACGTGTGATAATTATCGCCATTTTGTATTCTTCTGAGGCCATTTTCTTTTTCTTCGCACGTTAAAGTTTGAATAAAATCCACTTGTAAATTATCTTCGTCAAGAGTTAAGGAAATTACTCACTTCGGCTTTCAACGTGGTTAGGCTTAAATTCGGCTTCGGTTTCGTGCTATGACTTCGAAATTATCTTCGATTCTGGATCGTAATTGGCATTCCTGATAGAGCTTCGAGCTGATAACGTGTTATTAAATAGTAATTAAACATGATGAAATAACCAAACTACATTCCAGATTAAATAATGTATTTACACATAGCAAAAATCACACCAACATGGCAATCGGATTACACACGCTAGCGAAGCGAGCGAGACAATAAAAATGGCATCTTGTTGCCAAATCTTACTACACAAGTTCTGTTCGACAGAAGGTTGCCACTCTACAAGCTTAATACAATTATAATGAAAACAGTTAAGTTATACATATTAGAACATTTAAATATTGGAATTTGCATATATTTTAACAATATATATATATATATATATATATATATATATATATATATATATATATATATATATATATATATATATATATATATATATATATATATATATATGTATGTATATATGTATATGTATATATTATGTATATGTATATATCTATATATATAAAAGAGCTTGTCTGTTTGTTTGTCCGCTACAGAATCATAGACTGTTTCACCCACCGGGACCAAATTCGGCACAGTTAATGTTTAGGACCCGAGAAACTTAAATCAGGAAACACGAAATTTGGGGCTCAATTAGTTTTTTAATTAATTTTTTAATGATTTTTGTGCCCCTAAGCGCACCTCTTAAATGTGGATTGAGCCCCTTTACCACAACCAATCTAATTCGATACGCGTGGTAAAAGGGGTTTGTTCTGAGGGGTGGTTTAAGAGTTGGACGGGGGGGAGGGCGAAGTGTTTATTTTGCGGGGGGTGCAGCCCAGTATTTTTTTGATGGAATGCATGAAAAATTTTATATCTATATATCTAACCGGACAACGCCGGGCAATAATGCTAGATATATATATATATATATATATATATATATATATGTGTGTGTGTGTGTGTGTGTGTGTGTGTGTGTGTGTGTGTGTGTGTGTATATATATATATATATTATAAGAATATAAGAATCACGTTTGTTATTACTGTTTTTGATTCTTATAAGCGGTTGATTCTTATAGCCGAAATTTAGGTTTTTGGACAGGCACACACACATATATACATATATTACATAATTTACCATAAAATACTCTTTAATTTACATTAATTATCTTTTATTAAATTTTTTTTATAATTTTAAAAATACAACTTAATTTCTAGACCTAGAAGTAGATACACATGATTATAGTAAGAGAAGGAAAAAAATCCAATATTTGTTACAACATACCTGCTTAACAGTTTTAACATTTCTACTACGGGCAGGGAGCAAGAAAAAGTTTTCTATGGTAGTTTGACGTAATGAAGTTTTCAGGAGGCTGTTTCAATATTAAGAAGATTCACCTTCTAGCTTACGTTTCACGGTTTGATAACGTGCTGAATCTACTAATGTCACGTTTGCCTAAGTGATAGTGGACCCTTCGCCGAAGATTTATGTGTTTCAAGGTCCAGGAAGCCGCAACCAGAATGTGGGAGGTGGTGGAAAAAAGGACCCTATTTTTGTTTGTCAGTGCAGAAAAGTGAAATCGGACCCGTACGGGTAAAGATGCCCCTAGGTCAAGCTAATAGGACAGTGTTGTACTAAATCGTTTAAAGGGAAACTATTATGTTATGTCTAACAAAGAAAGGAATGAATTTTAAGACTATATTCCATCCCATCTTATCAATCTTTCTTTAAAAAAAAAGAAAGAAAGAACTTCGTGCCTTTTTAGGGTTTAAGGGCCTGTTCACATAGGAATCCGTTGCGTAGCGTTAAAGTATTGAAATATATTTAAACCTCCAAACGATTAGCAATGAAATTTTTAACGCCTATGATTGGTTCATTTTCGTCTCAACG
Source organism: Dolomedes plantarius (assembly GCA_907164885.2). NCBI lineage: Eukaryota > Metazoa > Arthropoda > Arachnida > Araneae > Dolomedidae > Dolomedes > Dolomedes plantarius. Next base: position 138,188,730 of record OU015502.1, read on the forward strand.
TCATTTTTTCCTTAACGCAACGCAACGGACTCCTATGTGAACAGGCCCTAAGTGGGTTTTTTTTAAAGGTCAAAGGTAAAATGAAAGGTAAGCGAAGAGTGTAAACTGATTCTTATAACCGGTGAATTGATTCTTTAAAGCGAAAATTTTAACATGGAAATAATGCTTTTGTTTTGTTTTCGCGATATTGATTCTTATAAACGGTTGATTCTTATAACCACTGATCACTATAAGCGGTGGTTACTGTATATATATATGTGTGTTCTCCCCCCCCCCCAAAAAAAAAAAAAAAAAAAAAAAAACCTGTGGGCTGGAGCCGCCCCTGGTGCAAGTGCAGCACCTTTTGAACCAAGCCTTTGTGATTAAACAAGGGTATGTTTATGGTGTCCACGAGCGTTTCATTACAAGTCAGTCACCAGCGTAATAAATTATTTTTACAGTTTTCGAACGAAAAGCACATTATTTTTCTTACCTAAACAGATTTTAAATATTCTTTATAGATTGTAGAGTTCTGGAGACTATGAGGAAAAGTCCAAAATCCATACTGTATTGAAAATTCCCAAAAAATGAGATATTTTTGCAAATTTTCTATCTGTAATCTAGCAGATAAATTATTCCATAGGGTTTGTACAGGCCTTAAAAGTCCTATTTTCAGATTTTTTTTTCAAAAGGCCCTTAAAAAAGTTTTAAAAAGTACTTGCTTTTGCGTTCAAGGCTCTTAAATATTGTCGTTTACTTTCCGATCCTAAAATGTACTTATTTTTGGGTCGAAATACAAGAATTTTCAGTTTATTATCTCTCCTTCACACACACACACACACACACACACACACACACACACACATATATATATATATATATATATATATATATATATATATATATATATATATATATATATATATATATATATATATATACAGTGGACGCTCGTTAATTCGAACTCAAAGGTTCCCAGAAAAAAGTTCGAATTATCCGATGTTAAAAGAAAATATATAACTTTAAATGTGTATCGCTGAAGAAGAAACTCTCCTAGTATGTATAACCCTAGAAAATATATTATGCTATGTTAAACATATTAAAAAGCAATACAGACTTACCTTAATCATAAAATGAAGCAGAAGATATGCAGTATAAAATAAACTTTTATTAAAAATATGAATTACACTTTGGGGAAAAACTGTAAAATGGATGTTTGGTTCTGTTTATGATGCCTACATTGTTCAGCCAGCTTCTCGATTTGAAGTAAACATTTCAATTCATTTTCAGAGGAAGGTTCCATCTGAATAAATGCCTTCAGAGTTTTAATAGAGTCCATTATGGCTTTGTCCATTATGGACATTAAAAGGAAAGGCCACATTAAAAATATCTTTCGGCAGGTAAGTAAAGAAAAGCCCTGGCAGTTTCACACCGAAATTAGTGCATATGTCTTCGATTACATCAGAGCTTTGGCTACATACAGTTGATAAGAAATATTTTGCCTTGACATAAATCGAGAAAGCCATCGATCACTGCATTTAAAATCTTCAATACCCATTCGACTTGCCAATTCATCAGCCTTCGTCATCACTTCGTCATCAGCCTTCGCCATTTATCGAAAAATTTCGAGATCTAACATCCTGGAACCATAGCAGTAGAGCCTTTTCTAGAACTTCTTGGGACGCATTTCCCATGCGTTTCCTTGCTCTAGCAAATTTTGATTTTTCCCATGAATCTAAAATTGACTCCTTGTTTTTCAAATTAGTTGACAAGGCATTTTTTTAAATTCTATAGTCAGCTGCTAACTTTGTTTTACATTCGCCATACTCTACTTTCTTTAAAATTTCTACCTTTGTCTCCAAAGTTAGGGTTTTGTACTTTCCACGAGACCATCTTTCCAGACATCCTGAATTTTTACACGTTCACACCACACAATCAGGAAGAAAAACTAGACCACATTAGCTTGTCTGCACTGCAGTTATAACTGACGCAGCTCTCTAGAATCTGTAGTAAAGACTAGTTTTTCTGAAATTCTAAGAAAATCGATCCAAATAAAGGAAAATTGCTTTTTCCGTTTAGCACTAATAAGGACAATAGCTACTAAAAATTAGCGGACATGCAGGCATGGAATGCAGGCATGTGCCTCTTTACACAGAAAAGAAATTTTGATACACAAAATAATAAATACAGTGTGTATTTCCTCCATTAAACAAGGAAAAATAATTTTTTTTGTCAAATTTTTAGTTCGAATTAACCGAAGTAATAAAAATTTAGTTCGAATTAATGAGCTATTTTTAACATTAACTCCAATACAAGTTTTTTGGGGCCTTTGGATTAGTTCGAATTAACCGAAAGTTCGAATTAACCGAGTTCGAATTAACGAGTGTCCACTGTATATATATATATATATATATATATATATATATATATATATATATATATATATATATATGCACTGAAGTGCCAATGAATTAGGGATAGGAAAGCCTATGTAAATTGTGTAGCGCTGCGCATCATGTATGCGCAAGTGAGGGCGCTGTGGTAACTGCATACATAGCGCGTACTGTGGTTGTTCTGAATTAGTTGTTGGAATTGCCAGTATGGGTAAACTGCCTGATTTAGACGCCTTCGATCGCGGACAAATCGTAGGTGCGCGACGCATGGGCCATTCAATTTCCAAAATCGTCAGACAGCTAGGATTTTCAAGGTCGACAGTGTCAAGAGAATACCAAGAATACATGGATGGTGGAAAAAAAAACTAGCGATCGGGCAAACTACAAAAGACAATTAGCCTTGACAGTAAGTGGTGAGAGACGACTCAGGCGTATTGTACGTAGCCAGCGAAGCCAAACATTAGCTCAAATTACCACCCAGTTTAATGACGGTGCCAGTCGTACAGTCAGTAAACGGACTGTGCAACGCTCGCTTCACCGTATGGGTTTCGGGAGCCGTCGACCTACGAGAGTACCATTGCTCTATACTCGTCATCGGGCTGCACGTCTTGCCTGGGCAAGAGAGCACAGAGACAGGAGTGTAGAGGACTGGAAACGAGTAGCATGGAGTGATGAGTCTCGATTCCGACTACTTAACGCCGACGGGAGGCTGAGAATATGGCTTCAGGCTCGTGAAGCCATGGATCCTGCATGCCTGGCTAGAACTGTACAAGGGCATGGTGGCTCAATCACGGTCTGGGGTGTTTTTCGTGGCACAGTTTGGGATCTTTGGTGCGTGCACCAACCTCCCTCAATGCAATTCCGTCCGTAGGGTTGCTGGGTGATCACCTCCATCCGTTTATGCTGTTCTGTTATCCTCACGGTAATGGAGTTTTCCAGCAAGACAACTGTACCTCTCACAAGTCCCGGTTGGCTATTGGCTGGTTGGATGAGCATTCCTCTGACTTCTCTGTCATGAATTGGCCACCTAGAAGCCCAGACTTAAATCCTATTGAGCATCTTTGGGATGTTTTGGAACAAGGCGTGAAAGGCCATCACACAGCACCAAAGAACCTTACTGAATTTTGGACAGCTTTAGCCAATATTTGGCAAGCCATTCCCGTGGAACGTTTCCTGAAACTCGTTGAATCTATGCCTCGTCGTGTGGCAGCCGTTATCAAGGCCAGAGGAGGCCCAACTCGTTACTAGGTAGGTATCCCTAATTCAGTGGCACTTCAGTGTATATATATACAGTGGAATCTCGATCTATCGTTTTTCAAGGGACCGATTGAAATGAACGATAAATGCGGGAAAACGATAGATGCGGAAACATAACAAAGCAATGTGATCTTTAGGACTGGATAAAATGAACGACACATACGGAAAAACGATGGATCCGAAAACGATCGATCGAGATTCCACTATATATATATATATATATATATATATATATATATATATATATATATATATATATATATATGACACGCGTAGGGCTACGCCCGTCATCTTACAAATTATGGCAGTCATGGTATATCCGGTGGTGTAGCAAAAGTAATCCAATCAATGATTGAGCAGGCATCAGTTCAATTTAATCCAGTTTTATTCTTTGTCATAATACCACCTCTCCAGATCTACGCATTTAGTCGTTCGCCATTTATTTTTTTAGAGCCGCGGCGAAACACATCTGATAGCATCGACTTCTATCATACGCTCTAACCAAATTCGCGGGAATCTCCGTCCGCCAACTCTCCTTGGACATGCGCAGAGCCCGAAACAGACATCTTTCAAGGCTAAATAAAATGTAAACGTTCCTCCTCGACCGCAGAACTCAGAGGCGCGCGAAGATTATATAATAAAAAGGGAATTTCCCTTTCCCAATTCGCGTCTTTGAATACGAACAATTAGAGGCGAATTACGCCACGAATATAATTTAATTCCCAAGCCCCCTTTAAATTTAGAGTAATCATTCCTTTCCCACTAAATCCTTTACACACACACACACACACATATATATATATATATATATATATATATATATATATATATATATATATATATATATATATGTGTGTGTGTGTGTGTATGTATGTATGTATGTAGAATCCGGGGTGTCTAGGGTGAGTTCCCAGTCTTATAGAAACCTTTCCTCGTACTGCACGGCGAAACTAGACTCTCTTATACTCGGACAGTACTCGATAAAGGACAGAGTCACGTCTTTTCCACGAACACAATATATTGACATTTAGGACTATTTACAGATGTTGAAGTACGTTACGCACCAGGCCTCCACAATCTGAATGGGTTACAGTATCCGGCCGTCTGCCGCTTATCAGGAGCCTACGTCATGCCCCCGTCGCAGCCCGTTTGCTGCTTTTCGGCACCTCTTGCTAGGTCGCATACCTATACTCGAGTTCAAGCAATGGGGAAATTTCAAGCCCGCTGATTCGTTGGTTTCTCCCCGTCATCTATGACATCACTTAGCGCAACTTCCAAAGACTTCACGTGGCGCCATCTTATCCCCTTAAACTGAATTAATCGCGAAATAACTCGTGAACATATTAATATATGAATCTTGTTTATATATATATATATATATATATATATAAGAAGGTTGTTACTTATGGTTCTAGTGTGTTTTAAGATAAAAGAAATAGCAAAATATATTTTTTTTTCGTTGTTTAAAATAAAATTAGGAAGCTTTTTTTTTTATGAATTCTAGCAAATCGTCTAATTTCCTTCACATATGGAACTGCCTATAATTTTTTTTCTATGTTTAATTTAATTTGTTCTTGCTATCATAAGAACCTTCAAACATAGTAAATTACTAAAAAAAGTGTTTGTTACAAAAGTAAGTTTTTTTCTTTAATTTCTGTTGTGTTTTATACTTTAAATACATTTTTCTCAAAATCGTGTTTTTGCAATTTTGCCTGACTTTGAAGAACTGAGGCTTTGAGAAATATGCACTTACAGTTATACTTTTTATATTTTATTAATCTTGATTCAATGTTTTAGAAACGTACGGAGAGTTTTTTTTTTGGATAAATGCTTAAATTTTTAATTTTTTTGCAAATAGATAAACATGAAAAAGCAGATTTTTTTTTCAAAAATTACCATATAATGAGTAAAATACTTTTTTTTACAAAAATTCAGAAACATACACTGCTGGCCACTGTAAATGCAACACCCTGAAGGAAACATGCAAATAACATGATATTTACAACATGCATTAGCGGAGGTGAGATATGCAAATGATTAGAATTTCAGCGCAGACGCACATCACGCGCGCCTGTGGCGCCACTTCAAAGCGCTATTTAAGGCTTGGAGATTTCGACGATTTCAAGTTCGGCAATTGTGTTTTTCTTGTGATCTTTTCAAAAAAACGATCAATTATGCCTCGTCGAAAACAGCGATCATCTTTTGATCGAGTATCCGAGTTCGACAGAGGAAGGATAGTGGCCTACCGAGATTGTGGATTATCTTTCAGGGAAATCGGTAGTCGTGTTGGACGAAACCAAACAACTATAATGCGGATATGTGATCGTTGGATGCAGGAGGGTACGACGGACCGGCGTGTTCGATCGCATCCACCTCAGCGCACCACTTCACGTGATGACAGGCAAATTGTGCGCATGGCAGTGACGGATCGCTCAGTCACATCACGAACCATAGCACAGCACATGCAGTCTGTAACGCATCATCCAGTGTCTGCGCGTACCATTCGACGCCGTTTACAGCAAGTCTGTCCGCAAGACGTCCATTGCTTTGTCTACCCTTGACGCAGAACCACAGACGTCTCCGCCGCCAATGGTGCGATGACAGAAGGATGTGGACGGCAGAATGGAATGAAATTGCCTTTACTGACGAGTCACGCTTCTGTCTGCAACACCACGATGGTCGCATTCGAGTCTGGAGACACCGTGAAGAGAGGATGCTGAACAGCTGCGTTATGCACCGCCACACTGGTCCTGCACCGGGTATTATGGTATGGGGCGGTATTGGATATCACTCTCGCACACCTCTAGTACGCATTGCCGGTACTTTAAACAGCCAGCGTTACATCTCGGAGGTGTTGGAGCCAGTTGTCCTTCCTTACCTTCAGGGCTTGCCCACAGCCATATTTCAACAGGATAATGCGCGACCACACATGGCACGGATTGTCCAACGGTTCTTCGTCAATCGCCAGATTGAATTGCTTCCCTGGCCGCCTCGCTCTCCGGATCTTTCGCCGATAGAAAACATGTGGTCCATGGTTGCTGTACGATTGACCCAGATTCCATCCCCAGCTGCCACAGCAGATCAACTTTGGCAACGTGTGGAAGCTGCTTGGTCTGCTGTACCCCAAGAACTCATCCAAAGTCTCTCTGAATCAATGCCGAGGCGTGTGGCAGCGGTGATCTCCAACAATGGCGGCTACTCTGGCTACTGATTTTGGCAGGAACCACACTTCACAGAAGTCTATAAATTTAATCATTTGATACTTGGTCAACATGTTATCTACAAAATAAATTTTGTTGTGATATCTCTTGTCTTTCTTGGTGTTGCAATTTGGGTGGCCAGCAGTGTATTTAAAAAAAGCTCTCCCTAGATTTGTAGCATATACTATGGCATTATTATAAAAATTTAAATTATAAAAAAAAATTTAAATTGACAAAGGAGTAGTCTTTTTAAAAAGTATGTAAATCTTGTAAAAAAAAAAAAAAACATAAAAATCCCAATATAAAATAAACTTCCATATAGAAAATTGATTTTTTTTATGATTCTTGCTTATAAATATGTGCTTAAATATTACAAAAAGAAATGGTTGCTTTAAGGATAATAAGAAAAATTTTAGCTTTTTTCTTACGGGTCTAAGTGGCAAAAACGGAATATAACAAAGTCTCACTGCTTCGCTTTTTAATTGTATTGGATTTTTTAGCTTGGAGTTCCTAGAATTCCATCTAGTGTTTGATAGTTCTCCAAATTCTTTTACCCATTCATTGCACTCTTCTGAATTTTTAACATTGCTGCGAAGAACAATTAAGCTTGATGAAATTGTTTCCACCTCATTACAAAATGAGGATGGAAGTTTATCTTCCGAAAAATGGACATTTGAGCAAAAAAACACAATTACTCACGATTAATTCACATACGCACTAAAATTTGGAATCTAAATAGTATATTGTAATGAATGAATCAATTTCAGGGGAAAAGATGGCGCCTTGTGAAGTCTTTGGAAGTTGCGCTAAGTGATGTCATAGATGACGGGGAGAAACCAACGAATCAGCGGGCTTGAAATTTCCCCATTGCTTGAACTCGAGTATAGGTAGTTAATATGCTGCCAGGTCGGGACCCAATCTCAGTCTCCCCTCAAACACTTTTTCCCAGTTTATCTACGGAAATCCTGGTAGCGCTGTCGTCGCATAGCGTACACGGCAAACATATAGCCGGAGCCCTGGGATAATACAGTTCCCATATATATATACTAGCTGAAGTACCCGGGATTTTAAGAATGTTTGTTAACCAAAATCAATTTAAAAATTAACACAGTATAAATAACAAAGAAAAAATATATGTGAAATGTTATACACATCTCAGAATTTCAGTCTTTCATCATTGTAGCACTAAAATCTGAAAAGTAAAAATGTCAAATTTACTTAGCCGTGCTTCGCCCGTCTAGCCGGTCGGTTTAGGGACCCGCTCCCTTCAGCAATCATTGTCAAAGAATGGAAATACTAAAAAACATTGAATAAAGCTATTTAAATTTTGTGGATACGTATCCACGTCCTGCAAACAGTCGCAGGCAGAAGAAAAATTCTCCGGCGAGCCGGCGTTGCCCGCGATTTTAAGAATGTTTGTTAACTAAAATCAATTTAAACACTAAACACAGCATAAATTACATAGTAAAAAAAAATGTGTCATCTGAGAACACTATAGTCAACATTATAGACATCTCAGAATTTTGGTAGATGCAGCCTTTCTTCATTGTACCACTAAAAGCTGTAAAGTAAAAATGTCAAATTTGGGAATAATTGTTAACCAGAGTCAATTTAAAAACTAAACAGAGTATAAATAACACAAAAAAAGCATATGAAATGTTATACGCATGAATAAAAAGAGAAACCCAATACAAAAAAAAATATATAAAGTGGTGTCTCGACTTACCAGTATTCTCGAGATACGAGCATTCTCTCGATAGATTTTTTGCTTCGAGTTACGAGCTAAAATTCGGGTTACGAGCAAGCTTCAGATATCCCACCGCTAGTTTGTGCAGCGAATGCCATGTTACGTGCTCATCAAATGAGAACACAAGAAGCATATAATATTTACAACCTTTATGTACAATTATTATACAATTGTATAATATTATTCTGAGACTACTATCCAGTCTTAAACCGAGAGATTGGATTCAGAGAAAACGTTCTTCGGATTCTCAGAAAGAAGAATCTGGACATTACATTACAGCCACAGTGAACGATGCAACATTCGCCCAGCTTCAGTGTCTCACTCGTTCACTTTAAGAGAGTAGCTGGTAATAAAAGCGAAAGTGAGGAAAGATCAAAAATCAACGAATAAGATTTAATTTTTAGTTCAACCTTTCTCCTCCTCTTCCATCAGCATCTTCAAGTCTGATCTCCAAGATAAATGTTATACATTACACTTAATAAAACGAATTTATTGCAGTACATTCTATTGTATTGCTTTTTTATACAATGTCCGTCGTTTATAAGCACGTTTTTCTTATTTAAAACATGTAACAAAAGAATTGCGGTGTTCCCGGAACGAATGAATGGCACTTCCATTCATTTCAATGGGAAAAATTGATTCGAGATACGAGTATTTCGAGTTACGAAGTAAGTCATGGAACGAATTAACTCATAAGTCGAGGTACCACTGTATAATAAACTCCTCAGAATTCATCTAGTTTAGCCTTTCATCATTGGAGCAAAAAAACCTGAAAAGTAAAACATAAAATATATACATTTATAATAAACCACTAAAATCTGAGAAGGAAATTAAAATAGTATCATTAGGATTTTGCGCAGAGTGATAATTGTTTTAGCTAAATTTCATTAAAAATTACTTCAAATTGACTAAATTAAAAAAAAGTATGCTATTTACAGGTAAGTTTTTGTTTCTTTACTTTTTAAGTTCTATTTTACCATAAAAGATGAAAAAAAAACCTTTAAAAAATAGTTTTTTTAAAAAATTGACTCCGAACGTAGACAGTCATTTTAATTCCTACTTGAGAATGATAATAAAAAATGATGAAAGAATAAACTGTAACCCCCCCCCCCATTGAAATATTTAAAGTAATAAATTCTGTTTTAACAATTAATTTCTCAACAATTGGAAAATTAACTAAATGCAAAATAGAAAAGTAAATAAAACATAATTATATTTCACTGGCCTTCAAAAATATCCAATAATGAACACAATTTGCTTAGCAAATACAAACTAAACAAAAAAAAAGAGCAATAATTGGTGTATAATAAATAGTTTTTTATTTGTGGCTGTTTTTATAAGGAAAGGAATGACGAATCGGGGAAAATGCTCATATTGAAACATAATTATGTTTTAACAATTAATTTCTGAACAATTGGAAAATTAACTAAACGCAAAATAGAAAAGTAAATAAAACATAATTATACTACCCACATTCAAACTATATACAACAGTCAATGTATGCAATTTATGCCAAATATATATATATATATATATATATATATATATATATATATATATATATATATATATATATATATATATATATATATATATATATATATATTTATAATATACTCGTGCTTCAGTTTTTAAAGCTCTTTCCAAATTCCCGTCAATTTTCATTCCCGTCGCTGCCGACAGATGGCTGCACCATACTGGGTGATTTGATTGTTTCGTCTCGGCGGTGGAGTGATTTTAGAATTAAAATATCTGTAAAACTATTAAAGTAACAGAATAACTGTAAGCAGAAAAAATTATCAGTTTTCAAAGCTCTTTCCAAATATGTTATTTATGTACTTTCATGAGAAAAAAAAATGCATCGATTTCGACATTTCAAATATGGTGGCTGTGACGCTCTTCTATTTTCTGGACTCACCCTTCAAAAATTGTTGATTTTTTATGAATTAAAAATTAACGGTAATAAAATTTAAAATTCGGGCTTCGAGGTGCACTTTCCCATAGTCTGCACTACCCGTGTGCCAAATTTCATGGCTGTAAGTTTTACAGATTCGTCTCGAGGCCACACACGCACGCACGCAAGCATTCGCTTTTATTAATAAGATATAGAGGTGATTATCAAAATAATGGAAACATTTAGGAATACAGTAGAGCCCCGATTATCCGCGGTATTGGGTGTCAAGGGCACCGCGGATAACCCGAAAATGTCTAAAAATGAGGTGCAAACACCAAAAAAATATATTTCAACATAAAATCTATGTTTTATTGTACAAAAACATAATAAAACTTTTAAAATACATACATATGTACAATGCAGCAGACACATTTGCTCTATGTCTAAATTACTAAAATAATGAACGGTAAACAAAAAACAATACATACATGCTGCATGTACAAAAAGTGTTCAGTTACATCTTTTTAAAAAAAATCAGTCACTCGTTTTTGCTTCTTGCTTTGAAAACACCTTTTCATTATTCGAAATTGTACTTTACTTAACATGATTTTTTCTGCATCGTCGTCATGTTCCTCTAAATATTGAAGCAATTCGTCTACGTGCTGCAAGGAAGTTTCGTGTGTCATCCGCGTAGGATGACACTTTTATTTTGTTCTTCATTCTCGTTCACTCCCGTTGCTTTGTTCGTTATCTCTATCTCAGTCTCGTTCAAACCCCGACTCACCTGCGTCGCATTCCAGCCACTCTTCTATGTTCTCTTCGTCGACATTCTCACCTCCCGGAACGGATGTCACCGGGTCAACAAGTGTAGCGGTCGGCATGACTTCATTCCCTTCTTCACAAAAGGTTTGGTTGACATTTGTTTCGATACTCGCAAAGAGTTTTCTCCGTGATTTTACAGGGGTTGGGGGTTTGATGTAATCCCATGCAGACGCAATATCGTAAATGCTATCCAAAATTGTATAATTCCGCCAAACTTCTTTGAGATCGCAGCCTTCCTCGATTTTTGACAGTAACAACTTTGTCCCGTATGTTCTCTTCGTGGTTGCAATGACTCCCTGGTCCATAGGTTGTATCAGCGCAGTAACATTTGGGGGCAAAAACTTTGCGAATATTTGCCCGTCAGAAGATTTAAGCACACTTGCAGCTGGATGTGAAGGCGCGTTGTCAATTAACAAAACAGTCTTCTTTGGCAAATTTTTTGAGTCAAGATGTTTAGGTACTTGAGGTACAAAAATCTTTTCAAACCATTCTTGAAAACTCTGCTGGTTCATCCAACCATTTTTTTGGTTGAAATAATCAACTGGTAAATTTTTTTACTTTTGGCCCCTTAAAAGATCTCGGTTTCTTAGATTTACTAAGTTTGTGACTACCCGCAGCGTTGCTGCATGGCAAGATTGTAATTCTTTCCTTGCTACTTTTGTGACCTGCCGCTTGATGTTCACTTTCAAATGCTAAAGTACGAGTGGGAATACACTTCCACTGAATCATCAGCGTTATGAAATTTGTTCATATGATAGATCCTCAGACAACACAAAATCTTCAAAATCACGTTGAAAATCCTCAGTTGCTTGTTGATCACCACTCAGCTTTTCTCCGTGTAAACCAATCTCTCTAATTCCATGACGTTTCTTAAAACGATGTAACCACATCAAATATTCCTTCCAGGCCTAACAAATCAAAAAAGATTTTTGCTTGTAGGACCCCCACTTCGCACCTGAGCTAACCACTCCGTTAATACCGAGTCAAGTTCATTATAGGTGGATTTCTTCATTGTTTTTTCATCCCAGAAGCACTTTCAGACAAAAGCCAACAGTTTGTCTTTTTGCTTTAAAACGTCTCGCACGGTTGTTTCCCCAATCCCGTAATCCAAACACATCTGCTTCCTTGAAGCACCATTTTCTATTTTAGAAATTTTGCGCAATCGTTAACACAACCTTCTTTCGTTTTTCAGTATTACACAATTTCAGGAACTAACTAAACACTAAGCTTGAGCACTGACAAAGAAACACAAAACACGACTGATCAATAAGCACGCTTACTGACGACTGACACCACTGGCAGGTCAAGAAAATACGTAGAAATACGGCTAATGAACTCCACAGATTGGATCGCCCGCTCGGGTCGTCAAGGTCAATGATCAGAGAATGTACAGCATAATTTTCGACGTTCGCACTGTTGCATAATGTATGTCGTAACCCATTTATCTATTTACGTCCTCTAGCGGCAAGAATGCATCAGAACGAACTTTGTATCGGTCTAGCACGGAGCTCCTGCAACAAGCAAAGTTTACTATGACAAACAATGCCTCGTCATTAAATTTATGTTATATTATTTACAGTCCACTGTGCTTATACATCTCCGTACAGGTTTCTATTGTATTTCCCTTGTAAGTTGGCTTGGATTAAAAATTAAAATAGGTTTTTTTGAGGTTCGTAATTAATTTTTTTCTTCGCGGCACTCGCACTCGCGGATAATCGGGGCTCTACTGTATGATGAAATTCTTTTTTAATATGGCATAGGACCATCTGTGGCATTTAATACCACTAAGGAATTGAACTATGCAAGTTATGAATAGTTGTTGAGGGAATATTATACCATTCTTTATGGATAAATCGTCAATGTTCCTGCAGAGGTGCTGTTGGTGGATATTGATTCCTGACTCTGTTCCCTAAAACAGACCACAGCAGTTCGATAATTTTACGATTTAGGGACTGTGCAGGCCAGAAAAGATGTTTGACTTGGTCTTTGTGTTCCTCAAACCATGACCTGACTCGTCTAGCTGCATGGGCCAGAGAGTTATCATCATGGAGAATGCCATCTCCTGCAGGAAACAATTTTTGCACCATAGGATGGATCTGGTCGGCTAAAACTTCGGCATGGTCCTTCCCAGTCAATCTCCCTTTCGGGGTTACAATAGATCCCTTTTAAGATGGCTGCCGAAACCCTGAGAAATTTCCCTCCATGTTTGACAGCTGGTATGAGACAAGCATGATCATATACTTATGTAGGTGTTCTTCAGACATGTGCACGTCCTGTTATGGGGAACAAAGTGAATTATGATTTGTCTAACCAAATGTCATATTTCGACGTATCACTCAACAAGGATTTGTGCTCATGGCACCACTGTAGAGGACGTTTTGTGTTCACGTCTGTTACAAGTGGCTTGGGAATTACTACTCTGCCGTAAATGTTTTGTTCTGATGTTTTCTCTTACCTGTAATGACTCATACTGGAGCCTGCAAATTCAGATAGAGCTCTATGGTTACTGGCTGCAGTTATCTTCCTTTTTTGATGTCAACACCCGTCAGTCTGTTTCATTTAACTTTCCATTTCGTCCACTATTCTATTTCACAGAGGCTGTCTTTCCGTGCACTCTGTATGCCGTCATGACTTCCGATATCATAGCTCGGTAAACACCCAGAACCATGGGGGTTGCTGTAACAGATAGTCCAGTTCGATGCGCTACAACAATATGCCCTCTCTGCACGGTCTACAAGGCTTAACATCTTACGCTATAACCCAAAGTGCCTGATGCCCATAGTTTCATTACTGCTACCTTAGAGTAGAATAATGTATGTGTGTATAGGTGGTTATCAAAATAATGGAAACACCTATCAATATTAGTGGTGTTTAAGAATGTGCATGGTATTCTTTAAAAAACAAGTCTGGCCACCGGTATTTTTTATATAATATAGTGTATGTACTCTTCTACTGTCAGGTATCAGTAATGAAGCTAAGGACATCGTGCTTTTTTTTTGGGGGGGGGGGCGTGTAAAATTTCACACCTTGCGAAAAGGACGAAGCGTTTGAGCGCGTTTAAATTGGAGTATCTGTTACTGCAACCCGCAGGCTAATGGGTGTTTTTCGAGCTATTGTATCGGAAGTCATGATAGCATATAGAGTGCACGGAAAAACATCCTCTGCCAAACAGAATAGTGGAAGAAAGGGAGAGCCGAGTGAAAGAGACGGACGAAGTATTGAAGCGGATTGTGACATGAAGTAAAGATAACAACTGCAACCAAAATGACCGAAGAGCTCAATCTGCATCTGCATGTTCCAGTATCGACCATTGGAGGTAGAAGGGAACTTCACAGACAAAGCATTTACGGAAGAGTAGCTATTCCCAAGCCACTCGTAATAGATGACAATACAAAATATCGTCCCCAATGGTGCCACGAATGCAAATCCTGATCGAGTAATATATCGGAAAACGACATTTGGTCCGACGAATCATTCTTCACATTGTTCCTCGCAACAGGACATGCGTACGTCAGGAGAACACCTACACAAGCATAAGATTCTGGCTGTCTTATCTTAACTGTCAATCAGGGAGGTAGATCTATCAGGGTTCGGGATGGCATCTCATTGGTTTTCTTCAGGCCATAAAAGGGAGATTGAATCGGACGGTCTATGTCGAAATTTTAGCTCACTAGTCCATCGTATGGTGCAAAGATTGTTACGTGCAGGAGATGGCATTCTCCAGGATGACAATACCCCTATAAGTACAGCTAAATCTATCAAGTATTGGTTTGAAGAGCATGAAAAACGAAGTCAAATAATATCTTATTTTGCCGTGTACAATCCCCCCGACTATATATCATCCAACCACTGCGATCTGTATAAGCGGATAGAGCTTGGTATCGATATCCACCACAGTATCTCTACAGGAACTTTCATGATTTTTCCCTGAAGAATGGTATAATATATTCTTAACCACTATTCATGACTTGTATAATCCAATTCCAAGATGAATCAGGTGGTATTACATGACAAAGGTGATCCTGCGCCGTATTAATAAAGGTTTTCATCATGTTTCTTGGTGTTTCCATTATTTTGATAACCACCTGTATATGCATACATATATACATACACACACTCATATATATATATATATCTTTATATATAAAAGGCAAAGTCTGTGTGTGTGTGACCGAGTTTTTGTCTGCTCGCGGCGCAGCGCAAAGACAGTAGGTCGGACAGTCTTGAGATTCGACACGAAGATGCCTCCCGAGGTCTCATAATGCACCTCGAAGCCCTTTTTTCGATTTTTTAATTAGATTTTCCGTAATTAAATATTTAGTCGCGATTTGGAGCTCCCGGACGAGTAAAAGCCCCGTAAATCCTAACGTATCCGCCCAAGAATTTTTTTTTTCGGGCGAGCCTATACGGGAAAGATGACACTATACGGAAATCACAATTAAAATTGTCTGTCTTAATTTATCGATTAATTGTGATTTTTTTTCGATCGCCTGTACGCACCCGTTTTTCGGAAAAAAACGCGATTTTGTCCGTGACCCTTTTTTTCCAAATTGTCGAATCGATACGTAAATGTCGTTACATTTTTACGAAATTTTTATCTCAGAGACCCTAGACATCACAGTTTCGAAAGCCAGAACCAAAATTAATTTACAAATTGTAGTTATTTTTTAATAATTTATTTTATGATTCGGAAACTCTTGCGAGAAATCTCATTTTGGAGATTTCGTTCTTCATTTCCGGACGAAGGTAAATTGGAGAAAAACCAGTTTTTCGACGTCATGCACGTGATGTGTTGGGGCGTTTGTTTTCTATGAGGGATTCAGTGGTTAAAGGAAATCGATTACTATTGCAGTGATAATCGATTAAAAAATCACATTTAGTAATGCCGTAATTTTTTTGGCCAGCACTTAGTTAATATCATATAATTTGTGGTGTATTTGTGGAAAAAATCTATGAAGATTTCAAAGAATTTCAGCATGTGGAAGATGTGATATATTCGCTTTCAAGGAATTACTATTGCAGTGTTATTCGATTAGTAATCCTATGTCAAAAATTTGGCCAAAATGTGCCAGAAAGGATTAAATTTATATGGGTAAAATAATGTATCGTGGTGAGGAAAAGGATGACAGCGACGCCCATTAACAAAGGGTTAAGGCTACTAAAAAATTGGTAATTACATTACCCGAGCAACGCCGGGACGGGTACAGCTAGTATATATATATATATATATATATATATATATATATATATATATATATATATATATATATATATATATATATATATATATATATATATATATATATATACACATACATACATACATGCCGTGCTTGTTAAAAATTTAAAGGATTTTCATCATTTTACCACTAAAAGCTGAAAAGTAAAAATCTCAATTTTGTTAATCAAAGTCAACTTAAAAAACTAAACACAGCATAAATAATATAGAATAAATAACAGTATAAATAAAAACTAAAAGTATCGCTTGAATTGAATTTAGGTAAAATGTGAATAATTCAACAAAAAAAATTAAAGTATTGAAGTAAAGGTAGAAATCCCTGACAAACGAAAAAAATTAATAGAAATCTGCAATTAGGGCTCCACGCACCATAAATGAAAGATTCTGTAGCAATAAATATCCATAATTAATATCTCAATAAATATCGCCATAAATGCAAGATTCTGTAGCAACAGAAAATTTAAAGTATAGCTAGAAGGTACTGACAAATGAAAAAATTAAAAGAAATCTGCAATTGGGGCTACACGCACCATAAAAGCAAGATTTTGTAGCAATAAATAACTCCATAAATTAGTAACTCGATGAATATCTCCATAAATGCAAGATTCTGTAGCAAAAAGAAATTAAAATTATTAAAGTATAGGTTGAAAGCACTGACAAACGAAAAAATTAACAGAAATCTGCAATAAGGGCTACACGCACCATAAATGCAAGATTCTGTAACAATAATAGAAACATCCTCTCCATAATAAACTGCATATAAATCTCTGTTCAATTAAACTGATCCTCATATTACCTCAAAGCAGCTTCATAAACTATGATTTCTTGATTCGGGGCAAATACATACAAATTTCTTCAAGATCCAACTCTAGGAGCACGCAACGTCCATGAGAAAAGCAAGGTGATTCCAAGTTGACTCCAGCTACGTGTAAAGACTGTCATCGGGCCTTATTGATGGGCATTGCAAAAGTGGAAATTGTAGACGCTTGAATTGAAATGGCATATCTGATAGAATGAGGGGTATGCGCGGAATGAAAGCATCCTCACCTTTGGCGCAGCCTGTCAAAATTGCTGCTTCGGTGACATGAGGATGGAGCTGCTTAACCTCTAATCTTGTGCCGTTGCAAAGTCTTGAGGGATTTAAATTTCTGAGAATCATAATTGGTGATCCAATCTTCAATACCAAATTATGCGGTGACATTCCGGGAGGTTCCAAAGAGTTTAAAAATGCAGTAGGGTAGAGCACATCCTCATTTTCTTAATCAACGGTGTCTATGATGTGTACAATACAGCTTCTCCAGGCAACTCTTCTTGAATCTTCAAGTTGATGTTACTTACACTATCATTTTTTGGTGCAAGAATCGTACGTTCGCAGACCCACTTATGGTCTGTAAAATGTTGTCGAATATTTGGAAATACTTTTGCTTTGAGTTCTTCAACAGACACAACTGTGTTACAAAATGTTTTTACAGAGTTTGAAGAGACCAGTTACTGGATGAAGTGGTATTAATCAATTGCCAGCATTTAACTAATGGTCAGCAAACTAACCGTCCAATGTGTTGCCATGCGGATGAACTCTCATACTTATAGATAGTCTTAAAGCGTGAACATGCCTCCAAAGATGAGGTGATTTAAGGAATGCATTAATTTCAACCTCCTATGTTCCTTTTTGAATGACAGGCAATGTTTGTCGGAAATCTCCAGCCGATACAACGGTGACTCCACCCATGAGTAAATCATTGCCTCATAAAAATTGAATCGTTTGATTGAGGGCCTGCAAAGCATTTTTGTGTGACATGGTACATTCATCCCATACAATGACTCGACTTTCCTGTAGAACCTGAGCTTTTTCTGTTCGATTAGGTATGCTGCAGATGGAATTTTCACTTCGGGCCAGATTAAGCGGTAACTTGAAAGCTGTCGTAGGAAAAGCTGCTTGCCTTAGACCATGAGCTCCTTATCCTCGTTATCAACAGTGGGAGGTTTCATGGTTACCGATCGCAAGATTGTAGCAGATTTCGGTGACTCCACCCATGAGTAAATTATTGCCTCTTAAAAATTGAATCGTTTGATTGAGGGCCTGCAAAGAATTCTTGTGTGACAAGGTACATTCATCCCATACAATGACTCGACTTTCCTGTACAACCTGAGCTTTTTCTGTTTGATTAGGTATGATGCAGATGGAATTTTCACTCCGGGCCAGATTCAGCGGTAACTTGAAAGCTGTCGTCGTCGTAGGAAAAGCTGCTTGTCTTAGAGCATGAGCTCCTTTTCCTCGGTATCAACAGTGGGATGTTTCATGGTTACCGTTCGCAAGATTGTAGCAGATTTCGGTGACTCCACCCATGAGTAAATCATTGCCTCTTAAAAATTGAATCGTTTGATTGAGGGCCTGCAAAGCATTCTTGTGTGACATGGTACATTCAACCTCCCACCCTTCCCCTTTGCTAGGTTCTCTATCAGCAAAATATCTTTGACTTGGAAGCAGATAACAGTGATTAATCACAGGTAACTGACTTTCATTATTTGTTGTTTCAATGGCATCGGTATCTCTTACGCCTATAGTTTATGTTTCTTCATGCTTTCAACTGTTCACAATCATAGCAATTAAGTGAAAAAAGTGGTGCCCTTAGCGACATACTTTCGCAGCTTTTCGGATGGATAAGGGGTTAAAATAACATACATAGGGACATGCTAGAAAAATAAACAGCTATTCAAATAAGTTTGAATTACAGGTATTTTTTATTTTTATTTTTTTTGTATTGTATGACAGAAGTGTAATGATAATATGTTGAAAATGATATATGATTTGTACATTTTACGCTTTATTTTATTTATTTTTTTTTTTGTAAAATCTTAAAGATTAGAAAATAAACATGTAAATAAAGTCCAAAAAAAAGATACATAAAAATACAAAAATAGTGAAAAAACAAATGAAGTAGGGTGAAGTGGGAACACAAAATCATATAGTTCCACTTTGAATCTAAATAAGTTTTAACAAGTTGTTGTATTTGTATGAAAATTTACATACATACTTTTGGTTATGTTCTACATGTAGTTTTATTTATTTTAAAAATATTCACAACTTTTTTTTGCCGTTAAATATTTGTTTTTACATTCTCACTTGCCCCGTACTTGGGGCTAGTGAAAACGTGGGAACACAACAAATGATAGTTGCTTATAGTAGGGCAAGGGAAAGAATAGATATTTCATGCTGAACAAAAGACTATTTATTTATTTTTTCTTGCATTCTTTCGTTGTGGAGGAATTTCTTGTTCAAGATAGCAGTGTCAGCAATATCCGAATATTAACAAAATAAGTATATTTATATTATTAGTTTATGAGTAACAAATGTTAAAAATTCAAAAAAAAATTTTTCCTTCTTTATCTAGGGCCTACTGAGTATTGTAGGACCAAAAAGACGCGAAAAAAATGAGTTCACCGTTCCTTCCCTCCCTGGCTCTTCCAGGAACACTAATAAGTCATTATCTGGTACAAAAGGCAACTCAGAAATAGTGACAACAGAATTAGAAATTCAATATATTCATACACTGTTTGGAATGTCCACTCCACTCACATTCACCAACATTTAGCCTAAACAAGTTAGTTTCTTACAATTCACTTCTTCAAACCTACAACAAAAAGACTAGTTTCAGTTGCATAATTTACTATTTTTGAATGTTAAGGAAATAAAAACAATCATCAGCTGTTACAAAATACATGGCAAAAGGTGGTTGGTTATGAATTTTCTTCAGCTAGAAAACATGTTGTGAAGAAAAAACTATATGGATGTTATAAAATTGTTACAAAATTTTTGTGGAGCAAGTGAAAACCCTGCAGTACTAAAGTTATATTGCAAGTCAAATAGTTTTTATAAATTTTATCTGTATTCTTCATTTCTAAATGAATAAGTGGGTTATTTTCAAACTAACTATGTGTTTTAGGTAATTAGTTTTGATTTTTTTTCGGGGGGGGGGGGGGGGGGGGCTAGTACTCAAACTTGAGTACTAGCCCCCCCCCCCCTCGAAAAAAAATGCAAGGGTTTGGTAGGTATAAAAATTTTCCAGTTTATAATTTTTTTCTGTAAATAAAACCTAAACATAACAGTAGAGCAAGAATTTTCCTATGAAGTACACTTGAAATTAATTTTAAAAAGTTAAATTTTTTGGGGTTTTAAGCCCGCATTCTCACTTACCCCACTTCTCCCTACATAAAATTAAAAGCATGTAAGAAGATAATTTCAACATATATAAGAAGAATGAAAAAAACAGTAACAATAGTATTACTAATGATTTTTTAGAACAAAAAATTTAATGTAAAATATTCACAAAGTATAAAAATCAGTTTGTAAAACTAAGAACAAAATTAATTAAACACATAAATTGTGAATCTTCATTTGAAAAATTAGATTTTAAAATCACTGACAAAGGCAAACTGATGTACTAGATGCACTGAGACCTTGAGTTACGACCTATAAATTAGATTTGAATAATGAAGGCTAAGTTCTCATCTTCCGGATGGTATTCCTTGAAAAGGCTGAAAATAAAAATGTTATAAAAGGAATTCAGAATTTTTTATTCACTGATTGTATAATTCATTATCTGAAGCTAATCTCGAATTTCATTGGCTGAAAACATCTAAGTCATCATCATTAAAAATCAATTTGTTGAAATTGAAAAAATCCATGTGACATTTCTAAGATATAGTCTCTGACCTTTGGTGATGTAAGAGCAGAGCTTAGCTGTGTGATGTTTGCAGTCTGTTAAACTATAAAACTAAATAAAAATATTATTATAAAGATTACAAGAGCAATAGAACATAAATAAAGTATATACTTATATAATCACAAAATTTGAGGCTATAAAAAATCCAGCACTTTTTGCAACACTCATGTATTTGGTGTTTTTTAAATTTAATTTTATGCTTAAAATATTATAAAATTTTCAAAACATCTACAGCTTATCAAATTTAAGAAACTAGGATGTATGTGCATTAAATTTTTTTTAAGTAGAATAAAAGACATATACGCTGTTAATTTCATGCAAAACTTATAGATACAACTAATTAAATAGTTAAATTTTTCATGTAAATGATGAACTGACACTAAACTTTGTGAGTGTTTACAGCTTGGTACCATGAGCAGCAATCTGCAGTTTAGCCATTGCTTTCTCATATCATTCTTCTATCAGAGAACATTTTATTTATAATTACATTTGGAATAATTTTTTAAGTTATTTGTTTCTGTATTTATTCAGTATTAAAATTTTTCTTGACAAGATTTATTAAATAACTTTCATTCTTATAAATATAGGCAATTGCATTAAATGCAATATTCCTAAATAGTCATCTATTTAGGTACATCATTCATTATAATATGCTTTTTTAAAGTTAAACAAAAATTAAATGAATTAACACATCAAAACTCTTAACACAATTTATTAGTTTGTTATACATAAAAATGTCTAATTTTCTTTGCACCGTGTGTTCTCAAGATTTATTTGTTAGAAACATTTCAAGATTTACAAAATCTGTATTAACTGATATTTCTCACTGCTTTGATATGATATTGAAATGTAACATGTCATGAGCATTGCAGTTAAAAATGGTCAGAATGTGATTTTAGTATTCATAGGTATACATGCAGTAGTGTTTAGTGGATCCTGTTGGCCACTGCTGGAACCCCATGATTTAAATTTGAAATCATTGCTCAATGCATCTGGCATTGCCTGAAAAGGGGCGTGGCGTGGCAATGCTATTTGAAAATAACTGACGTTGCTATTAAACGTACAACTTTTTTTTAGAGTTTCGTGAATTTCAGTTACCGTTGAAAATTCTAAATATTCTTGTATTCTAGCTAATGTATTCTTAAACAATGTTTTATTTAAATGTTAGTAATATAGTTTTCGTATTTAATTCTACGAACTCACAAGTCTTTTAGTAAGCAGCTCTACAATTTAAAAACAACATAGCTGGCCATGCTCCACCAGGGTTCAGATCTAAATGCAAATTTATATTAGCATATTCATGGTGTTGTTGGACATTTTAATGAAAACATTTAGTTTTATGACAAAGTTAGTGAAATTTGAATAAAATTTCTTTAAATTCTTTCCCTCTTCTACTCCAATCACATGATCCAATCACATATATTATAGATTGTAACTTGCTACCTCAAGGAATGGGTAGTTATATTATAAAAGTTCCAAATGTTCCTAATCCAAACCCTATACCCCAGATATATTGACTTTTCTGATTTTTAGCATTCTTGTATAAGCTCAATAAACCATTATTGTTAACTGTGTTACACCAGTGTGTAAATATTTGATACTCCAATGAGATTTATATAAAATAATTTTGTCGCATAATTTAAATTGAAAGTAACAATAACTCATTTGTTAAGCAATATCTCTTTCTTTTTGGCACATTTGCTGAATATAAAGACAATTAATGCACTTCAGCTAGTTTAAGATAAAAAAAATATTATTGCATTTTTCTGATCCGCCAAAGAGATTATAAACTTCATTATTTGTGGTTGTCAATATACCTTTTTGATCTTGTCGATGCGCTGATACAATGCGTCGTATTTGCAAATCAGGTGTCTCCCGACGTTTGCGTAAAATCCGGAGTTATTTTGAGCTATTTCGTTCGCCAATACGATGCGTCGCCAAGGTTAAAAATGCGCCGCCAAGTGTAGTTCTTATAACGGAAAAGTACCTGAATTTTAATTTAGAAGGTTACGTAACCTTGATTATCCATTCCGCAAAATAGAGAAAATTTAAAAATAATGACAAATGAGAACGACGTGCCAAAATCAGGAAATATAAAAAATTTTTTACAAAGTTTTTGAAAAATACTAAAATACAAAAACATAATTTTCTTAGAGAAAATGAGCTGTAATCAAAAATCTTAAATAAAATTAAACACTCCCTTCCACACTAACCCCAAACATAATTTTCTTATAAAAATATATGGTAGTAAGAAATGAAAAATATGCAAAAATCAGAATACTCAATTTTTTAATATAGAAATTCCAAAAAATACCTTTTTTTTTCAAAAAATATCTTTAATTATACAAAAATGCAAAAACATAATTTTTTTAGAAAAATTGAACTTTAATTAGAAACCTTACATGAATTTAAACACTCCCCTCCACCCCACCCCCAAAATAATTTTTTTTAAATTGATAGTAAAAAATATAAAATATGAGAAAATTAGAATACACCAATATTTTTTTTTACACCGAAATGCCAAAAATAACTTCTTTTTTTTCCCCAAAAATATCTTTGATTATATTACACTTTAATTAGCATCAATCACCCAGCACTCCCTCTTGAAAACTTTTTTTTAATTCTGAAAATTAAGATTTACAACAGGAAAAGATCTCTTAAATGTACAAATAAAGTGTTAAAACAATTGTTATCAATTCATTAATATTTTATTACGGAGCGGTAAAGATATTTCAGTACGAAAAAATCCCGTTTGTAGACAAACACCCTCCCGCACTTCATAGAGTGAGCCAGTACGGTTACCGCAGAGAAATTCTTATTGCCTCACTTCGCGCAGCGGTATGAGTATCGTACTTCAACCAAAATTTTAATTAGAAAGAATGTAATATTTTTCTACTGATCTGTATATATATATATGTAATTTTTCTTTTTCTTTTAAGACTTGGAAAATTCAGTTTCTTTACTATAATACCGAACTGGTATCAAATCATTATGTGACTAGTCGAGTCTGAAGTCACACCCCACATTTGGCATATTTTCTTTGCAACCCGAAGAAAATGTAGAAATGTAAATTGCGGGAGAGATGACTAGGGTAAAACTTGTTTAAGCAGTTCTCAATTAGTTTTTTTCTATGTATGAAAATTTAAAATTGATTTTGCAAGTGATTTTTAAGGAACATCGCATGATAGCCACGTAGATTTCTTTTGTTTAGAATTTTTATTACGAGTTCCTAATGTCGTAATACAATATTTAAAAGGTGTTGGTATGAAAAAGACCTCATCAGCCGTGTATTCCTGACGTATATCACATAGACTACGTTATGGCCACAGATAACTGTTTTGAATGTTTGAAGATGGGAAGAATCACATAAAAGCACTATTCTACAGTAGTTGAAGGTAAAGAAATTTGAAGAATTTATACTATTGCCAATTCTAATGTATTATATACACAACATTCAAATTAAAATATGGAGATAACGTGGTGAAAAATATCTGTATACACCAAACTTCTATTCAAACAAATATGCCTAAACAAACCCTTAAGTCACGTATTCTTTGTTATTTCCTGTAATAATTTTATAAACTTTATTACATTTATGAAAATTTTAATCTGATAATAACTGAGCTTTTTCATCAGATGTTCATCTCTGGAATTTCTCGCAGCATTAAACTGAATACTTAATGATGAAATTATTTTCAATTACGGATAACTAAAATGAATATAAAGGGAAAAAAACATTGACACTGCTTATACGTTATTGATAGGGCCGAGATCCCTACAAACTGAAGTATACCGGACCTCTGCGCGTCCTTATGATCTATCATGACAAAACGATGAGAATTTCTAAGGAACCCTAATTGCGACAAGTTTAAAATGCTCAGTGGTTTAATTCTGTATTCAGATGGCAAAATGTTTCTTAAAAGCAGGTTGTGCGAAGTGTGCATTGCACACAGGTGCCCAGGGCCCGATTTAGAAAATTCTAGACTTATAGGCACGACTCGGGATGTGGGCCCGCTAACACTGATGTGGGCGTAAAATTTCCAAAATTGACACACACAAAAATAATAATCATGAATCATTGTGAAAGTACCAAGAATTGGCTATTTGAAGCGTAGAAGCCTAGAGCATTATCAAATAACAGAAAGCGATACAACATATTAACTTCATCATTAAAACACCGATACAATGCAACCAGAAAAAATTATTTATCCCTTAAATACACTATAACATACATAGGATGAACAATACATATAACTATACATATAAAGAACCAATCAATCAATCAATCAAATTTGAAAGGATATATAAAAAAAATTGTTAAAAAAGGTAAAATTAAAAGAATTTCAATTGGGAATTTTTTCTTTTTTTCCTTTTAAAATTAAAATTTTTAGTGGCCCCCAACATTCGGGGGCCTACTAGGCCTAATGGAAAATCAGGGCCTGCAGGCACCTGTTCTAAGGATGATGAGTGGGAAACGGTTGAGAGGCGCCTCGCACAAAAGACCAAAGATCCACGAGCCGGTTCCGGTTATAAGTCACTTTTTTACCATGTTTTTGTTAACTCGCTTTGTTGTTTGCGTGTTTGTTTGTCCAGTACAAATCTTGCAAACGATTTTTAACTAACTTCCCGACTAGCTTGATATTTGAAACTTTTAGAATAGCTCAGAACACGATGACAATACATTCTTTTAATACTTTTAGCCGAAAAAATCCGCAAGGGGGCGCTCCGATCGAATTCAATGCTTGAACTTTTGCGTAACGGCGTTTGAAGATTTTGAAAACGGAATGCATGTGAATTTAGTCTGTTTACAAAAATATTGTACGAAAACTTTTTAAAAATTATAAAAATTAGAAGTTTATAAAGTCTGCAGATTGTGGAAACGACTAAAAACGGATTAAAATTCAATAACAGAAATTGAAAAAGAATAATTAAGTGAAGGTTCGTGCAATTAAGAGAAAATTGTCAAGTTTATATGATACAACAGAAAATTTAAAAACGTGGTATATAAAAAGTTCTTTTTATCTTGTAATTATTAAAAAAATTACGTGACAGCAATTCTAAAATTCAAGATGTCATGAAAAATCAGTTATTTGTTTTATATTCGTATTATATTGTATTTATATATGTATTAATAGTTGGATATTACTTACAGTAGGTATAGTAAATTGAAAATAACGACGAACGACAATCCGGAATGTGAAAAATTAAATTTTTAAAGAAAAGTGACTTATAACAGTTTGCCTTCTCAGCACAAAATTAATCCAGAACGTAATTTATAACATCTTAGTTTGTAGATATCTTATTTCCTATCTCAACCTTACTTTTATGAACTCGCTTTCTTGTTTGTTTGCTTGTCAAGTACAAATTTTGCAATCGATTTTTAACTAACTTCCCAACTAGCTAGACATTTGAAACTTTTAGAATGGCCCAAAACACGATGACAATGCATTCTTTTAATATTTTTAGCCATCTTTAAGCAGAATTGAAATCATTTTCAGTTAATTTTGTTTTGTAGAATGGTGCAGCCATCTATCGCCCGGCACGGTTACGAAAAGTTAAACGCAAGTTAACTTCCAATTCCCGAGCTAAACGATTTATTATTCATTTCATACCTCTTTATGACGCATTTGATCATTTTCTTTCAAGTTAATGGGATAATTCATCAATAAAATTTTAAAACACTATTTATTAATACATAGAATTGTCAAGTTTGTATGATTCAACAGAAAATTGAAGAAACGTGGTAAATAAAAAGTTATTTTTATCTTGTAATTATATATATTTCTGATCATTTCATGTGAAAAGTAAGGAAAAAAGCGTGATTGTACAGTCTTAATGTATCCCATTCAAATTCCTTTCTCCTCTCTTTTGCAGGTTCTCCGTACAGATTATTAGATGCGAAACTAAAATGTTCGTGGTGTCCAAAAATTCAGAAAGTCAATGTATTGCTGGCCGTTACTGTTTTCTAACCGTCGTGTAAAGCATCGTCGACATGCCAGAAGAGTAAATGTCGTGTATTTCCAGCGTAGGCTTTCCAAAGAATGACATTCCAGCGAGAAGAACCGTGCTACAGCCGAAAATGAATGCACTCCATGTGACGCTTGTATAATTAGTCAAAATGTAAAAAGTTCCAGTACAGATTCCCCGTCGCACCGAAGAACAAAATTTCGAATGTAATTTATGTGAAGGAACTCTTGCACAGCTGGCCGCCTTAAATACGCATCATTCGTACCACATTATGAATAATCCTCTGTGTACCCGTACAGAAAAACCTTTCACCTGCACTGTATGTGGGAAAACATTTTCAGTACATAGTAATTTATTATCACATCTTCGCATCCACACGGGAGAGAAACCTTTCGCTTGCACTGTGTGTGGTAAAACATTTTCTCGACAGGGAAATTTGAAAACACATCTGCGAACCCACACAGGACAGAAACCTTTCGAATGCACTATATGTGAGAAAAATTTTTCTCTTCAGGTCCATTTAAAAACCCATCTCCGCACCCACTCGGGAGAGAAACCTTTCGAATGCACTGTATGTGAGAAAAAGTTTTTTCAGCAGGGTCATTTAAAAACACATCTCCGCACCCACACGGGAGAGAAACCTTTCGAATGCACCGTATGTGAGAAAAAATTTTCTCGACAGGATCATTTAGAAAGCCAC
The DNA here is from genome assembly GCA_907164885.2 of Dolomedes plantarius. Classification (NCBI taxonomy): domain Eukaryota; kingdom Metazoa; phylum Arthropoda; class Arachnida; order Araneae; family Dolomedidae; genus Dolomedes; species Dolomedes plantarius. The sequence continues at coordinate 138,216,652 of OU015502.1, forward strand.
CACCGCGCCCACACAGAAGAGAAACCTTTCGCCTGCACTGTATGTGGGAAAACATTTTCTGGAAAGGGTCATTTGAAAACACATCTCCGCGCCCACACGGGAGAGAGACCTTTCGAATGCACTGTATGTGAGAAGAGATTTTCTGAACCGGGTGATCTAAAAAAACATTTGCGAACCCACACGGGAGAGAAACCTTTCGAATGCACTGTATGTGGGAAAAGGTTTTCTCAAGACGGTAATTTAAAAAGACACCTCCGCGCCCACACGGGAGAGAAACCTTTCGAATGCACTGTATGTGAAAAAAGGTTTTCTCAAGAGGGTAATTTAAGAAGACACCTCCACGCCCACACAGGAGAGAAACCTTTCGATTGAACCTATGTGTGAGAAAAGATTTTCTGTGGAGGGTACCGTAAAATCTTGACTATAATACGCACACGTGTACAATACGCATGCTGGATTTTGCGCGAAATTTTCGGAAAAAATTAAAATTCGACTATAATACGCACCCATAACTTTTTACCATGTTCTTATTAACTCGCTTTGTTTGTTTGTGTGTATGTTTATCCAGTAAAAATCTTGCAATCGATTTTTAACTAACTTCCCGACTAGCTAGACATTTGAAAGTTTTAGAATAGCTCAGAACACGATGACAATGCATTATTTTAATCATTTTAGCCATCTTTAAACAGAATTGAAATCATTTTCAGTTAATTTTGTTTTGTAGACTGTTGCAGCGATCTATCGGCGGGACGGAAACGAAAAGTTAAACCCAAGTTAACTTTCAATTCACTTCATTTTCTTTCAAGTAGGTGGGATAATTCATCAAAAAATTTTGAAAAAGTATTTATTAATACATACAATTGTCACGTTTATATGATTAAAAAAATTTAAAAACATGGTATATAAAAAGTTCTTTTTATCTTGTAATTATCAATATTTTATTTAAAAGTTGCACAAATATTTAATAAGAAATAAAATTGGTAAGAAAACTTAATGAAAACGTCAAATTCGGTAGACAAAAAAACTTGAATCTTTAATTCAAAATAGACAATACTGTTAAATTATCAGTCTTATTCACTTTTACTAGAATGCTGCTCATCTATTGCTGGTCGTTTATTCAGTGTTTAAAACTACGCTTATTTTTTACACGAGTATAATACGCACCCTCATTTTTGCGGACTAAAAAGAGCGCTTATTATTCTCAAGATTTTACGGTAATTTCTAAGGAAAACCCCTTTTTATCTGCAGGGTATGGGAAATAGTTTTATGGTTTGTAAAGCGCCTCCCCCTGCCCATTCAGGGATTTTTTGGCTCAAAGAAGCCCCACCGTGTGGATAATGTCCTTGAAAGTCGAATTCTAATACGGGTTTGACGTTGTTTATATAAATGAGATAAAAAAAAATTTCTAATTTATTTAGTGTATATATATTATTTTTCTTTGGAATGTATCAATGTGATATCAGTCATGGCCCACGATCCTGGACCTACGAAAGTGATTGAAGTGAAAATTCCTGTCATTATACCTGTTAACGGTGCAGGAACATTTTTGCAATACTTCTGGTTTTTGTTTTGCCTAATTTGAAATTGTAATTTTTAAGATATAACTGATAAATATCTATAATGAGATATAAATAAATGTTTCATGGCTTCATATGGAGATTGAATTAATTTTTCTTTTGTGTCTCTTAATTATTTTAAATTAATTTAGCTTTTATTTATTTATTTTTGTAATGTGCAGGCACAGTAATATTTAACGCGTGGAGCATCAAAGTATACTTTAGTATTAGATGTCTGAAATTTTTATGCATTAAATATATAATTTTCATTTTGAACACGACTCCTAAATTATATTTAAAGTTTATAAATTTGCTGAAAAGTAAAAAGAGGGCGCTGTGATACAGCTTCGTAGGAGAAAAATATAATGTAAGTAGTTCAGATGGCAGGCGAGCCGGGTTATGATGCAGGTGGCCTACCTAATAATAAGGCACTTTTACAAGGTGTATTGTAGTGTAGTATATGTGGAGTTGAAATAAAAGGCTTTGGAATGAGTGGCCGTCCTTATCAGGCCGGCAAGAGAAGTGCAACGTTTTGGTTTCGGACCATGCTTGAGCGCGAACGTGAATAACGTTAAGTGTTTTGTAAAAAATAGATTTGATACTTTTGTGCTGTCTTGGGTACACATACTATGTATGATATAGGAATGGCTGAAAATTTTCAACGATTGAAAACTAAACGGACTGCTTTAAGAATTGTAGTCTCAAAATTGTTAAAGAAAATTGAGGAAAGTATGAAATCGGAAAATAAAGATGACTTAAAGGAGTCGTGTGACTTGTTATGAGGAAAGAAAGTTAATTTAAAAGAACTGGATGAAGGAGTTCGGGAGTAAATTGATTTCGAGTCGCTGGAATCGGATGTAGTTACATCCGAAGAATATAGGGAGAAATGTTTGCGAGTAATAAAAAGATTCTTATGAACCAAATACCGCACAACACAAATATATTTCTCAAGTTGCTCGGAGTTCGGTTAAACTTCCAAAATTACTCTTAGGAAAGCGTTCCGGTGATCCGACCAAATTCACGGATTTTTGGAACATTTGTGAAAACACTATCCGTAGAAACGAAACTCTTAACAAGGTAGAAATATTTGCATATTTGTGAAAACATTACTTTAGGTCTAACTAGTAATGTAGTAGCTGCTTTAGAATTCAATGAGAAAAATTATGATGAGAATGTAAAGTCACTCGAAGATAGACGTGGGAAAAAGGATTTAATAGTACGCCAATTTATGAACAAACTATTAAATTCAGATCCTGTAAGTAGTTCAAACAATGTTAAAGGTTTTCGAAAATTTTCTGATGAAATTGAAATTGCTGTTCGGAATTTGGATGCACGGGACGTTACAAAGGGTTCATTCGGTCAGTTATTAATTCCTGTTTTGTTAAAATACATCCCGGAAGACCTAGTGCTGGAATTCAATCGAAAGAAAAAAAATCTGATCAAGAGACAAATGTCTCAGATTTATTGCATTTTATAAAAACCGAACTTTAATGTCGCGGAGCGTCTAATTTTTTGACGCAGGAAGGAAAAGGTAACGTGCATCCATGCTCTGAAAATGTACAATTTCGCAATAAAAAGTACTTCAGAAATGTACCCACGGCTGCCGTTTTTAATACTTTCGATAATCGATCATGCATCTTCTGAAACAAGTTCCACGATTCGTTTTCATGTGAAAAAGTGTCTAAGAAAATCTATAAATTACGTGATGAAAATCGTTGTTTCGTTCGTTTTAAAAGATTTCATATTAAGTAGGGCTTGTAAAAATAAAAGAAATTGTACGAAATGCGGATTGAAATCGCATCACGAATGTACAGGATGATTTTTTTAAACTGATAGTATTCAGAGACATCTGTACCTTCATCTATCAGCCGGAATTCCGCCAAAATTGATAGAGGGACTAAGGACGACATGGGAAAGAGTTTTCCTGTAAAAAAATAGCTCCAAAGGTCGCCGATAGGAGATGATATGGCGCTGTTGTTGTTGGCGCACCCGACAATTTGCATAAAAGGCAAGTAAAACATCAAAATTTAAATTTACGACTATGGACCGGGAGGCGAGGTGGCCATGTAAGTAGAAAAAAGCGACTGATGACCCTTTCTTCTGTAAAGCGAAGGCGCAACAGATTCCGCACTTTATCGCCCGAAATACTGGCGCTGCTGTCGACTCTACATAGTCGTGAATTTGTATTTTGATGTTTTACTTGCCTTTTATGCAAATTCTCGGGTGCGCCGACAACAAGAGTGCCCAATCTTCCTCTATCGGCGACATTTGGAACTAATATTTTTTCACGGAATCCCTTTTCCCTGTCGTCCTTAAGCTATGTCCACAATTTTGCTTTTTTGCGTTCGCTTTCGCTTTCGACATGTCGCACGGAGAGAGAAATGTGAGGCATGCTCAGAGGGATGCGTTACCACCTGCAAATTCCAGAACAGCGCATGCGTTATCGCAAGCGTATCCAACCCGAGTGGATTTTCGTGCGGAATTCCATCTGCAATTTCAATGTTAATTTCAACTGCTGGTTAAAAGATTACGCTGGGTGCTTAATTCAAGCGCGAACACCGCCAATGGTGCTAATGTAAATAGGAACAACTTCGAAAATAACATCACTCTCTCCGGCCAGGAATCGTAAGCAAGAACAAGGTCTACCTAATAGGGCAGCGATCCTAGTCACGGTCTACAGACAGTGAAGAACGTTTGCCGTTGTTCTGGTGTGCATGTTCGTATTGGATTTGTAGGTAAATCCGGACGTAACTATGATCACTGTCATTTTGTTTGCTTCAATGAGAATAATCGATAACCACACTCGCATGCCATGGCCGAAGGAATTTCATCTAGATCACATTTTCCAGCTGTCCCTCAAATAAAGACGTTAAAATGGTAGCCAAAAATAAATACACTTTGCTGTGAACTCGTGAAAAAGCGTGATTTTAGATAATCTAAGAAATATTCTGAACTTTCAAATTTACGAGTAAATGACAGTGAAATTTTGTGATTTCACTGTCGGACCGATCATGCGAAAACGAAGTAATTTGACCAGTAAAAAATTTATATAAATTAAAAAAGATTAATTTTAAAAAATAGTTATTCGTCGATATCCGTTTAAAATATAAATGCAAACATTTCGTTGTCGAATCTTTCATTTAATATTATTTATTCAGATTGCTTTCGAGTTGGTTTTTGATCACACAAGTTTTCTTGATATCGGATTTCATAAGTGGATATGCTGGAAAGTATATTGATTAACGGATATATTTTGTAGAATTATAAGCAGCTCTGGAATGTCTGCTGAATAATATCGACTTGAAGTAACTGCATTGAAGTTTTCTTAAAATTCATGAAAGACCGAAATATCTGTGATTTTTTCTTGAACACATCACGGTTCTGTCGTGTGCCGTAGTCAATAATAAGACAAGCCTTTCGCTTCAACTATTTTACTGCGATACGTAAAACATACTACAACTACTACATTTAAAGCAAGTATGTACAGCGAGTTAGTATATGTAGTTAGATCATCAGTTGGCTTCAGGTTCAAAGACAGCTCTGGCGAATCAAGGCCTCCGATATCACGAGAGCATCCGTCTCTCTGCCCTTAAAAAACAGCTCTCTCTGCCTCGGGGACTCTTGCCGTCTATCTTCATACTGTCGGCGAATTCAAAGGGATTTCTCTGGCGTTTGAAGTGTTGATAAGTGTTCGAAGTTTATGACATTCCAGCCGTCACTATAGTGTGAAAATCTGAAGAGACATCGAATCACTCTGGGATTTATGGGTCTATAACGTCAAAAACCTCACATTACAAGAACTTTATGGCCTTTTATCCAAGAGTTTATGAGACCGCTCAGATCAACTGTTCGCAGATAGATGACATGTTGAGGGGTAGGAAAAGGGCATCACATATTTATATAAGTACTAATTTCGTGTAGTAATTGAGACAATGTTATAGTTGCTAACATTAGTGACTTAGTAGTCTTATGAAACACTCTTGAAAACATATTTGCATTTCTCTACAAACACTTAATAAACTTAAAAATTTGTTTTTTCTCGCATTTTGCAACATAACAGCTACGTTAATCTGTAACATAGGTTGATCTAGAATAGTTTAATACCGAGTGACTAAATTTTTATGAAAAAATGACAGTTTTATGTAAATTACGCAATTGTCGCTTGTGGTTAAGACTGGTATAAAAAGGGATTGCTAGTAAAGACAGTTGAAGTCGCCTCGGAAGGAATGAGTAGAAAACGCAACTTAATGGATTTGAACGGGTACGGTTGTGGGTCCTAGGAGCAGTGGGGAAAGTTTCACGGAACGTGCAGTATGCACGATAGCGCAAGATTAAACGTCTCCAGTTCACAGGATCACAAGGATTGGACAGTAAAGGAATGGAAAGGGATAATGTAGTCCGATAAATCTCGTTTCCTACTACACCATTCAAATGGCAGTTGGAAAAATCAGTACAATATCGTGGACTCCAAGTGCGGTATCATAGTTCTTCAAGTTGGTGGATGCAGTGTAATGGTGTGGGGAATATTTTCCTGTCACTGTTCGGGTTCTCATTGTTTTAATTTGTGTAGAAGAACATCTGAATGCCGAAAGGATTTAAATATTTTCGCTGACCAAGTACATTCAGCTATATTAAGGCTTCACACCGAATAACTCCATGAAAAAATGTTCCCTTGTCCATGAATGGTTTTGAAGATTTGATGGAGTCCTCACCTTCCTTAGCAGGCCTCCACAATTATCAGTCCACGGGAGCACTTGTGGGACGTGGTCGAAAGTGGAGTCAGGCAGCCGGATTCATCCAGCCTAGAGAACTGAAAAGTGCAGTTCATTGGGTAGGTGCTAATTCTCCGCTGGGAGATGTTCAAGGGAATTTGTCTTCAATGATGATACTGCATATCTTTCTTTCAGTTAAAAGCGATCAGGTTAAATTAATAGACTTTGTTTACAAGATTAATTATAGTTTACAGCATTTACATTAAAGGTAACTTAGAAATTACTGTCTTACGAGAGTTCCATTATTACCGAACTGTTCGGTTCTTATGCGTAAAGCATTCTGGTACAAACATTTGAACCGGGGGTGATTCGCGGTACGGAACAAAAGATGAACTGCAACACACTGCCTCCCGGATGAAAAATTGAAGTTATTCATCAAACAATACATAAATAAGAACAATTCATGTATAACAACAAAACATTACCTAAATGATGAGAATTTGCATCAGTTTGTATCCAGATTTTGAAGAAAAACACAAAAAGAAATAGAAGAAATTGTTAAGTACAGTTATAAAACTTTTGTTTTCAATTAAAAAAATAATAAAACAATATAAAATATAATAATCAATTTAAAAACTAATTCAATTCAATAAATCAATAATTCGATAAATCAATTTAAAGTTTTCAATTTAAAAAATAATAAAACAATGTTGAATTATTTTTTAATCTTTTTTTCTAAAATCACCTAAGATTAAAATAATAGAGCATAGCAGTAAATTGTATAATTAGAAATTAAACACAACACCTTACAATTAAAATTTGATTAAGTAGAAAGCAAAAATTAAACATTTTTCCATTCATAAAATTTTTGAATATTTATTGTTATTTTTTAACTATAACAACAAACTTCCCCGTTGACACTTTTTCCATTCGCATTTATTGTTAAATGCATTCATTTTGCCATGGCAGTTTTCCAATATCGATGAAGTAGTCAGCCCATGCATTTTGTAAACCTGATCGTCGTGATCCGAGGAATAAATGTCTCGTATAGTTATTCATAAATGGAGAAATGGCTCTTATTTACATCTTATTTATTATGCACTATTTACATCGGTTAATATATACATTCGTTTCGTTCCTTAGAACCATCATACATCGACTAAGGGGCGCGGAGTTCATAAATCAGTTCGAAATAGAGACCCTGTCTCTCCATTCCGCCCCTCGCTCGTGTCGTTTATGCCAAAAGTCCAAGTATAGTCTATTCTTTTCCCCGTGGTCTCCTCTATTTATGCCTTTTCCTCTCTGTCTTTCTGGAACAATCTAGACCTTTCCACACCTCGGACCCCCGTCTTCCGGTTTACTTTGTACGTGGGCCACCTACTGTGATTTTCTCCGCCGTCTGTTTTCGCTTTGTTGAATTCCGCTAACGGCCTTCGCTAATTATTCTAAATGATGTGTCCACATCACCTATTTTTGGTCATTTTCAAAGGTTCATTCCAATTCGCCACCTGTTTGTGTTCTTTTGAGCTTATTGGTGGTCCTGTCGATCACCTTAATCCAGTCCCATTTAAGAATGACGGACGCGAATCTGTCACATTTCTTATCTCAATTAAGTTGATTCCTCCTTGATTTTGCCCACTTACGTAAAATCCTTCGTTACATAATGTATCTTCGAATTTATAGCCATCTCTCTTGTCTCCAATTTCTCCGGCGAACTCTTCAAAAGAGTGTTTGCTCATTCGAAAGTAATTAAAACACTTTGATTCATCATTACACAAGTCTTCATATAACAAAGAAAATGTCCTTTTTAATAATCTTGAACTCATCAGTGGGTTGACCCAATAACTTCTTTTCCTATATTTTAGATACTTGTAAACTAAGTAAGAAAACGCAACTCTTTTTCTCGAGTACACTTCTAACTCCATAGCTTGACTCCAACTGTTTAAATTCCATCATTTAAAGCAGTGTGGTCCAACCTTTAGTTACCCGAGGAACAATCAAACTTTAGTATAGGAATGTGAGGGCCAGAGAAATTCCAGAAAGAAAACGAAGTACATATTGTATTCACAAACTTTTATTAAAATTTATATTAAAGGAAGTTTAATATACAAGTTTAATATATCACTTCATTTTACAGTCTCGAAATCAATGTGATGATTGGCACTGCTTTCCTGATACAAGTTTATCAATGTCCACTGTAAGTTGAGTAAGGCAAAGTCTCAGACTCGATTCCTGGGAAGCACTTTCAATTCGGTTTCCCGTTTTTGATTTCATTTGTTTGAGAGCAGAAAAAGCTCTTTCGCACACGTATGTACTGCCAAAGAGCGATAACATTTGTAGAGAGAATTTAAGCAGTTTAGGAAAACGTTTTTTAGAAATCAGATTCCAGAATTTTATAGGGACATCATACTTTTTAATCTGGTAGAATGGGTCTGCCTGAAGATCACAAATATCCATTTGAAGGTCGCAGGGCACCTCACTCACTTCAATATCCACGGGGTTGCTGAACAGTGCAAGTTTTGGTTTTAGGGAGTCAAAATCCTGGAATCTGTCCTTGAATTCTTTCTTGATATCTATTATTATTTCATAAAACTTATTAAAAATTGTGTCACTTTTTCGTCTTTCAACTGCTGACAAGATGGGTTGTGTGCCGTATTATTTGCCTTCTGTGCAATTTGCATAGCATCAAGTTTTTTGCGGAAGCCCTCAATCAGTGTTGCGAACTTGGGGTTTTTCCCCCTAAATTTGGGGGAAGTTAGATGAAAAGGGGTTTTTTAAGGGCCACATTTTTTAGGGGCATTTTGTGGGTTGAACATTTTTTAATATTTTGTACAATCGAGACGCGTTTTTTATTAGATTATAAGTTCCATACATATGTCAAATGTAAATAAACCTCCATTTCATTATGCAAGTGTGTATTTTCTATTTATTTCAATTTACCTCTCAGAAAGGATGCCTATTTGGAACTAAATTTTTTTAGGAAGGTCTAAAGTGATCTCATGTTGGTGTTAGGGGGGAGCAGGGGTATTTCGAGATGGCTCTAGGGGGAGGCGCTTCGGAGAGGTTGGCAACACTGCCCTCAATATGTCCATAAACCTGGGAGATATTTTGTTTTCTGCATTGTAGTTTCAGGTTTAATTCATTTAGATGTGATGTTAAATCTGTCAGAAAAGGAAGATAATTTAAAAATGGGATTTCTTCCAGTTTTTCTTGATACTCAAGCCCAATATTTTCATTTTTGTGAAAAGCAAGAATTTCATTCCTCAACCCAAAAAACTGTACGGGCAATTTCCAGCACTTAGCCAGCGCACTTCACATTACAATGAAATGTCACCATAAACAGCTTCTAAATTGTCCAGGAATGCAATAAATGCTCTGTTTCTATAGGCCTTATTGCCTTCCCTTATTAAATTTACAGTATTTACAACACTTTTCATTGTCTTACTGAGAATTAAAAATTTTCCGCACGGAGCCTCCTGGTGGATAAAGAAGCGGAAAAACAAACAATCCATGCATTTTCTTTACCCTGTCCTCCTAACCCAGTTTTATGAGCAATCATTGCTTTAGCTCCATCTGTTGCAATGCCAGAGCACTTCACGAAACCTCCATATTTAGAAACGACATCATCCAGTGCGTTGAATATATCGGTATCTTTTTTACTTGTTTCTAATGATTTTAATTCCAACAATTCCTCATGAATTTCAAATCCTTCGTTTATTGTTCTGACAAACATAAGGAGCTGTTGTCAGCTATATTTGGGCTCTCATCTAGAGCTAGAGAGTAAAATTCACATTTTTCCAAAATTCCCTTGAGGGAACCTGAAACTTCCCCACACACATCATAAATTCTTCTACTTACTGTCTGATGAGAGAAGGAAACTGTTTCAAAATTTTTCAATCTTATTATCTCCAAATGAAGATGCCATTTTTACAGCACATCTCTTAATGAGCTCACCATCCCTAAAAGACTTTTTACTTTTAGCTAGCTCTAAACAAAAAGTAACTTTCCTGCCCCTTTGACTGAAATTGTCGTTTCTGATCTTCAACACGCCGTTTCATTAGTTCCGCAATTTTAGATACCGCTCTCGCAACAACGATGACAACAATCCAGGGCCCGATTTAGAAAATTCTTGACTATAGGCACAACTCGGGATGGGGGCCCCCTAACACTGATGTGGGTATAAAATTTCCAAAATTGACACACAAAAAAAATTATCACAAATCATTGTGAAAGTACCATTTTACGAAAAATTGGCTATTTCAAGCTTAGAAGTCTAGAACATTATCAAATAACAAAAAGCTATACAGCATATTTACTTCATCATTAAATAACCAATACAATGCAACCAGAAACACTTATTAATCCTTTATATACATTATAACACACATATGATGAACTATACATATAACTATACATATGATGAACCAATCAATCAATCAAATTTGAAATTATATATAAAAAAATACTATTAAAAAGGGTGAAATAGAAAAAAATTTCCTTGGGAATTTTTCTTTTTTCCTTTTAAAATTAAAATGTTGCGGGGGGGGCAACATTAAGGGGCCCCTAGGACCGGGCCAACTGGGCCTAATGGAAAATCAGGGCTGTAACAATCTCTCGTCGTACTATATCTCTCGAACAACCTCTCTCGCCAAAAACAACCACTTCGAACAGCCCTGCGCTCCCTTTTATACGGAAACCGACATCTTCCAGAAAATCCTTTGCAGCATACAAACGAACCTGAACCTGTCGGCAGCCAATGACTGGCCATCACCAGTCACCTGGAGGCAGCGCCTCTTCTCGTGTCGTACGTATTTCTGGAAAGACAATTCTGATTGCTGGCGAAATAACGGCAGCACCAGTTAAGTATCGGAATTACATTCAACTCTTACATTTTAATTCTTAAAAACTTGAAGCGACGAGTAAAACGATTGACGAGTAAAACTTGAGTAAACGATTTTTTTTCCAATTGTAAAATTAAAATATTTTTCCAGTAAGAAGGGCAAGGGGCAACAAAAATGAATTGACGGTCCGCGGGTTGGACCACACTGATTAACGTGAACAATATGGTTAATCATCTTAACGTCGACATAGCGTTATATGCCGCCATTATCATTTCTCACAGACACCGGCACATTGTGTTCCAGAGGTTCCAAAATTTCTTAAATGCTTATCGTGAATGGCTTCTTACGTGGAGAATTAAAGTAAACGCTGACAACAATTATGCCGACGTGTCAGATAATAAATTCCTTCTTAATCTGATCAACAACAGATTCCCAGGGTTAACTCTTACAAGTACCCAGTTGTCATCCTAGACTCGAAACTAACCTGGCGCCTACAAATGGATAACCCAGTTCGAAATTCTAAACCTACACAGGGTTCCCTTAGCTAACTATTGACATGGAAAAGTCGCCTGCCAATAAAAACCAAGTTACTTCTTGACAAAGCCTTCGTTATATGGGTTATGACTTAAACTGACTCTATCGTTTGAGCCACCGCTGCAGTCGCTCACCTCAAGAAATTACAAGTAATTCAAAACAGAATCCTACCCGATTGCGTCTCTGTGGAGTGGTACGTGAGTAACGCTACCCTTCATAATGACCTCAGGATTAGGCCATTTTTACCCGAAATTAAGAAACTTGCTTGGAAATTTCATAGAGGTATTAACGCTATTGAGAATATACTTTATTCGATACCCGCGTACGATCCGAGTATCCCGTCGTGTGAAAAGCGACCCAGGTTCCTGCCTTACCGGCCAGATAATATTCTCCCTCCCGCCCTCCAATAAGAGGAGTAAGTGATACCTGTTGTTGGGATTCATTGTTGAGAATTGATCAGCTCTGTTTGCAGCTATATGGTTGGAAACTAATTTTGTGTTCTTTTCCTGCTTTTACGGACTCTCTCTCTCACCTTTGCGAGACCGTTTCTGCGCTCCCCCCACAAACTACCCCATGTTATCTGGCTCGCTTGGACGCAGTCCTGCGTGCCTGGCTGATTGAGCCGTCACTGTCAAAGTCCCTCGCACTGTGCGAGAATCTTTTCTTCCCCTCAGATAGAAGTTTACCGGCCTGTTCACATAGGAGTCCGATGCGTTGCGTTAAAAGATGACGTTGAGACGAAAATGAACCAATCGTAGGCGTTAAAAATTTCATTGCTTATCGTTTGTAGGCATATGATTGGTTTATTTTCGTCTCAACGTCATCTTTTCCTTAATGCAACGCATCGGACTCCTATGTGAACAGGCTCTAACACAGCCATCTTCACCTCGTCGCTGTTTTGCGGAGAAGTAAAGCTGGCGTGCATGATGTTCGTTATGGAAAGCAAAGTGCTCAATAGAAGGAACATACTTTGATCATAACATCATACGGTCGGAGGAAAAGCGGGCGTCTTCAAACACCCTCCCCCCTCTTCGCTAGGTTCTCTATCAACAAAATGACTTTGACTACGTAGCAAATAACAGTGATTAATCACAGGTAACTGACTTTCATTACTTGTTCTTTCAATAGCAACGTTATCTCTTAAGCCTATAGTTTATGTTGCTTATTGCAGTCACCTCTCCATAATCATAGCAATTGAATGTAAAAAGTGGTTCCCTTAGCGTCAAACTTTCGCTCCTTTTCGGATGGATGAGGGGCTAAAATAACATACAGATGATGCTGGAAAAATAATCAGCTATTCAAATAAGTTTAAATTACAGGTATTTTTTGTTTGTTTGTATTGTATGACAACTGTAATGTTAAAATGTTGAAAAAGATATATGATTTCTACATTTTACACTTTCTTTTTTGTAAAATCTTAAAGGATTAAAAAATAAACATGTAAATAAAGTTCATGAAAAAGATACCTAAAAATACAAAAATAGTGAAAAAACAAATGAAGTAGGGTGAAGTGGGAACACAAAATCATATAGTTCCACTTTGAATCTAAATAAGTTTTTAACAAGTTATTGTATTTGTATGGATATGTACATACATACTTTTGGTTATGTTCTACATGTAGTTTTATTTATTTTTTTAAAATCTATCCATGACTTTTTTTGCCGTTAGATATTTAAACTTTTTTGATTTTGTATTTTCACTTGCCTCGTACTCGGGGCTAGTTAGTTATGATTTTTCTTTTTTTTTAGGGGGGGGGGGGGCTAGTACTCAACCTTGGGTCTTAGTTAAAATGCAAAGATTTGGTAGGTATAAAAATTTTCCAGTATATAATTTTTTTTCCTGCAATAAAAAACTAAACATAACAGTAAAGCAGGAATTTTTTTACAAAGTTCACTCGAAATTATTTTTAAAAAGTTAAATTTTTTGGGGTTTTAAGCCTGCATTCTCACTTACTCCACTTCACCCTACATAAAATTAAAAGCATGTAAAAAGATAATTTCAACATATATAGAAGAATGAAAAAATCAAAAAATAGTATCACTAGTGATTTTTGAGAACAAACATTTAAATTTAAAATATTTACAAAGTATAAAAATCAATTTATCAAAATAAGAGCAAAATTAATTAAAAACATAAATTGTGAATCTTCTTTTGAAAAATTAGATTTTAAAAACACTGACAAAGGCAAACTGATGTACTAGATGCTCTCAGACCTTGAGTTAAGACCTATAAACTAGATTGGAATAACCAAGGGTAAGTTCTCATCTTCCGGATGGTATTCCTTGAAAAGGCTGAAAATAAAAATGTTATAAAAGGAATTCAGAATTTTTTTATTCACTGAATGTATAATTCATTATCTGAAGCTAATTTTGAATTTCATTGGCTGAAAACATCTAAGTCATCATCATGAAAAATCAATTTGTTGAAATTGAAAAAAATCCATGTGACATTTCTAAGATATATTCTCTGACCTTTAGTGATGTAAGAGCAGAGCTTAGTTGTGTCATGTTTGCAGTCTGTTAAACTATAAAACTAAATAAAAATATTATTATAAAGATTAGAACCCAAGAGCAGTAGAACATAAAGTATATACTTCCATAATCACCAAATTTAAGGCTATAAAAATCCAGCACTTTTTGCAACACTCATGTGTTTGGTCTTTTTTTAATTTAATTTCCTGCTTCATTTATTACAAAATTGTCAAAACATCTACAGCTTATCAAATTTAAGAAACTATCATGTATGTGCATTAAATTTTTTAAAATTAGATTAAAATCCATATACACTGTTAATTTCATGCAAAACTTATAGATACAACTAATTAAATTAAATTTTTCATGTAAATGATGAACTGACAGTAAACTTTGTGAGTGTTTACAGCTTGGTACCATGAGCAGCAATCTGCAGTTTAGCCATTGCTTTTTCATATCATTCTTCTATCAGAGAACATATCTATAATTACATTTGAACATTATTTATAATTACATTTGAAATAATTTTTTTAAGTTATTTGTTTCTGTATTTATTCAGTATTAAAATTTTTCTTGACAAGATTTAGTAAATAACTTTCATTCTTATAAATATAGGCAATTGCATTAAATTGCAATACTCCTAAATAGTCATCATTTTAGGTACATCATTCATTATAATATGCTTGTTTAAAGTTAAACAAAAATTAAATCATTTAGCATATGAAAACTCTAACACAATTTATTAGTTTGTTATACATAAAAATGTTTAATTTTCTTTGCACTGTGTGTTCTCAAGATTTATTTGTTAGAAACATCTCAAGATTTACAAATTCTGTATTAAGTGATATTTCTCACTGCTTTCATATGATATTTTAAATTTTTTTAGTCTAAAAAATGCAATCAGGTCAGTTTACAACAAGATTTAAATGATCTGCCCTCTTACCTGCATATTCTTTGTACTGAATAGATATTTTGTATTGGCAAAATTTATAACTACATTCTTGCCGTTTATTTCGCAGATAATTTTCTAATATATACAGTTTCGGTTCTTAAGATCAGTGGTACTCAAAGTGATGTTTGTTGTGTTAGTATTTATGTTTCCTACCCCCCCCCCCCCTCTCTCCAAGGGGTGAAAAATATTCATTGAATAGTGAGTTCTAGTACCAATGCATGTTCCTGATTTTTATTCTGTGGAATTGTCTTGAATTAACTTGTCTAGATTTATACAATATTTGTTAAAAACAATATACCTCAAACATATATTTCCAGTTAGTACTTATTAGTTCATACTCAGAATTAAGTATCCTTTTTCGTTTTTGTAAATGTGTTTCCCGAAATTCTGGAGTGACTTCTAAATCATTCGCAAGCACTGTGGCTCCAACTAAAACTTGTTTGAAATCAGAGTGGCTATATTTTGTCAGGCAATCTAGAAGTTTTCTAAATGATCACAGTATATCCTTTCAGACATTTTAAATTTTTCTTCTTGTGGGGCTTTGTACTAGCATGGGGCCCAATTGCTTTCAATAAATCCCATCATATTAAAGCAAGCCCTGCCTTTCATAATTAATTTTTTGTATATTTTCTATCCTTTTATGCATAGTATTCCTAAGGTTGTCTTATTATTCCTATCTTTTTAATATTTGTTGAACTGTGGGGAGTTTGGTTTCAGAGACTTTTTAAAATTTTATGAAGAGATCCCTGACTACTAGCCAAAATTTGTTGGTTCGATATAGACGTGTAAATCTACTCAGGGCAGAAAAATTATGGGTAGTTTGTATCTGTCACATTGCATGCTATCTTATTGAATCATTTGGTAAGTCAAGTTTCAGTAGGTATTGAGCTCTATTAAATTCTTCAACTATTTAAAGGAGTTTTTCACAAGAGAATCTCTGTGGTAGATCTTCTATTTTCAGCTTCTGGTTTTAATTTCTCTTAACTGTCTACAGGAATAAGAAACAAATTTATAGCCTGAAAAAACGTTATGACCTAACCTCCACATTTCTCTGTAATCTGAATACAATGATTTCTGATTCACAAAGTCTGTTCTAAAAAAAATATGTATGATGTACGATATTCATACCATTGTGGTGAGATTTTACTCCTAAATTCCAATTTTCTCCCTTTGATTCTTCAGTTTGTTTAATAAAGAACCTGTACATTGCAGGCATGAAATACGCTTTATAGCATAGCAGTGTAAATGCAGGGCAGGGAAAGCACCCAATTATTTTAAGCTTTTACGGGATTTCTATTTTTAGATTTTTGCGAATATTATGAATTTCTTTTCCTTCGGACTGACTCCTAATTCTGTGTGATTTCCTTCTCACCTTAATTCTGTAGAAACAAATATAGATGACAGGAGACTTCCAAGATATAAAAAACCAAGGTGAAAAAAATATTAATAATCATTTGTCAGGAAATCAGATAATTCCGAATGTCTTGTACCTCCCTGAAAATGTAACGTCATGAGCATTGCAGTTAAAAATGGTCACAATGTGAGTTTAGTATTCATAGGTATACCTGAAGTAGTGTTTATTGGATCCTGTTGGCCACTGCCGGAACCCCATGATTTCAATTTTAAATCATTGCTCAATGCATCTGGTATCGCCTGAAAAGGAGCGTGGCGTGGCGATGCTATTTGAAAATAACTGACGTTGCTAGGAAACATACTACTTTTTGTTAGAGCTTTGTGAATTTCAGTTACCGTTGAAAATTCTAAATATTCTTGTATTCTAGCTAATGTATTCTTAAACAATGTTTTATTTAAATGTTAGTAATATAGTTTTCGTAATTAATTCTACGAACTCACAAGTCTTTTAATAAGCAGCTCTACAATTTAAAAACAACATAGCTCGCCATGGTCCACCAGGGTTCACTTCTAAATGCAAATTTATATTAGCATATTCATGGTGTTGTTGGACATTTTAATGAAAACATTTAGTTTTATTGCAAAGTTAATGAAATTTGAATAAAATTTCTTTAAATTCTTTCCCTCTTCTAAACTGTGATCCAATCACAAATATTATAGATTGTGACTCGCTACCTCAAGAAATTGGTAGTTATATTATAAAAGTTCCATATATTCCTAATCCCAACCCTATACCCCAGATATCTTGAGTTTTCTGATTTTTTGCATTCTGGTATAAGCTCAACAATCCATTATTGTTAACTGTGTTATACCAGTGTGCAAATATTTGATACTCCAATGAGATTTATATAAAATAATTTTGTCGCATAATTTACTTTGAAAGTAACAATAACTCGCTTTTTAAGCAATATCTCTTTCTTTTTGTCACATTTGCTGAATATAAAGACAATAAATGTTTTGCCATTATCCTCACCTGAGCAAAATATAGGAAAATTACTTTTTCTTATTTCTGCCAAGTATATTAATTCTAAAGATTTAAATTTATTATTATATATAATGTGGTGAATTTCCTTAATTTGGATGGAGGTAGGAAAGAAAAAATAGTTTATGGGAAGTAATTTGTAAAAAGTCCGTAACATGTTTGTATATGAATTAAATTGTTTTAATTTCATGTAGGTAATTATATGTGACTGCAGATTTTGTTTTTAATCTTCTTATACATTTAAAAGATTTAATTCGTATGTGAATTGCTTTTCTGTATACTATTCATATATGTTTCTTAAATCACTGTTTTGTTTAACATGGGATTAAACTTTTGCTGTTACTCTAAGTGCATACATCTATGACTGCAGAATAAAACATTTCATACTCTATCATGAAAAATTATTCATGTTGATTATTGTTTTTCAATCTCATTGTTAATAAAGTGGTAGGTGCGATTTTCTCTAACCAAGTGATATAATAGGTATAGCTTAATATTCATCTGGTTTCCTATAGGTCTGAACTGTATTGTAGAGTTTTGACCAAAATAATTCCAGTCTATGTGGATATCTTAAAATCATTTGACTTGATATATACAATGAAAAATGTTATGAGATTGCCTTATCCTGTAAGATCAAAAGGGTTTTCCAATATTCTCTGAATCACAAATGTTTTATTTATTTTAACAGCTAGAATAAAGGTAACTTAAGTTAATGAGAATGTAGTTCGAATTATTCTTAATTTATCTAATTTCATTTTTATAATTTCGAAAATTCTAATTCTTAAGTTTGCTACATTTAAAGCAAAACTAATTTAATCTTATCATTAATTTTTAAGAGTGTTTAAAAGATAATTTAAGTCCCCAATTCACATTTGTAGTTCCAGTGCGCATTTTTATAAGCATGCATATATATTTCTAGTGCATTTATTATGTAGTAGTCCATCACACAATCTTTAAGAAAGTCATAAATCTGTAGCATTTCTCTTTAATAAATAAACCAACAGAAATAGATAAAAATGATACAAATATAGACAAAAAACAAACAGAAATCAAGCACTCTGGGCATCCACGCACCAACGGCAAGATTCTATATAAGTGCCGGAACTGAACCATAAAATAACATAGAGGTAACCGACAGGTGTCGTCATCAGGGAACTTAACCATATCAGTTACCTCAAGGGGAACTTTCGGAATAGCATGCAGGTAAGCCCAAAAGACATCCCAAGGCCCCGAGTCCGCCAAGGAAGCAATAAGTCAAAAAGAAAATGAAAAGACAAACACAACTTGCAGTATGGGCTCAACACACCATACGTGTACAACGTACACGTATCATTGTGTTTGTCTTTTCATTTTCTTTTTGACTTATTGCTTCCTTGGGGAACTCGGGGCCTTGGAATGTCTTTTGGGCTTACTTGCATCCTATTCAGAAAGTTCAGGCACTTATACAGAATCTTGCCGTTGGTGCGTGGATGTCCAGAGTGCTTGATTTCTGTTTGTTTTTTGTGTATATTTGTATTATTTTTATCTATCTCTGTTGGTTTATTTATTTGGTTTTTTCATTATGGGGATATGAAGTTTCTGCGCTATCCTCTATAGAAAATGTTTTATGTTTTCTTAGCAGGATATGTTTTGTGTTAAAGTGTTTTAGCAGTCTATACTTGTATTTTAATTTTTGTTGATTTCTATTGTTTATATTTTGCATTTCTCTTTAGTCATAGATTTTTTTAAGGGCTTTTTGGCGTAACATCCACTGTGAATGTAATAGAATATAAAGACATTTTATCCATGGAAATGCATAAAGGATCATTATTAAGAATGAATTTTAATTTACAAGCTTACGTAACCTTGAATATCCATTCCGCAAAATAGAGAAAATTTAAAAATAATGACAAATGAGAAAGATTGGCCAAAATCATGAAATATAAAAAATTGTTTACAAAGTTTTTCAAAAATACAAAAACATAATTTTCTTAGAGAAATTGAGCTGTAATCAAAAACCTTAAATAAATTTAAACACTCACCTCCACCCCACCCCCAAAATATAATATTTTTTAAATTGATAGTAAAAAATAAAAAATATGAGAAAATTAGAATACACCAATATTTTTTTTACACCGAAATGCCAAAAATAACTTTTTTTTTCTTTTCCAAAAATATCTTTGATTATATTACACTTTAAATAGCAGCACTCCCTCTTGAAAACTTTTTTTATTCTGAAAATTAAGATTTACAACAGGAAAATATCTTTTAAATGTACAAACAAAGTGTTAAAACAATTGTTATCAATTCATTAATCGGGGATACTCTAGATTTGTGTGCACGGCCGCCATCTTGGATTTTTCCGCCAGGGATTGGCGCGTTTCGCTTTGCGATAATTATTGCGTTCTGCTACCTCCGCTGGCCACCCCTTCTAACTGTAGTGTCGCTTCGGCAGACGACAATTAAATCCACATCAATTTATCGTTTGGCCATCAAGATTTTAATTAAATAAGTTGAACATATGTGGCAACATAAGTGATATAAAAAAAGAAGAATCAATGTTTAGTTGTGCCTGTTAGATGTATTCGATGTCAAAAATGTAGATTAATTATTAAGTTGTATAAGCAACATCTGATAAATAATAAAATAATATTTATACTGGAGTCAGAGAAGCGTTATTATTATTCACCTACAATTTAAGACGCTTCACTAACCAATGAAATCGCGTTGATTGAACTGAATTTTGCTGCTCCTACTCAACCTTTAATTGACATCACTTCACCTAAAGATAAATGTATTTGGTCTCCATATCTTCAAGAGTATTTTAATAACCTTCAGTCAATATTCTTTTCTAAACCGAACTACCCATGTGGGATCAGGATTTTTATTTAAACACTAATGCATCAAATATGGCTATTTCTGGCATTTTGATGCAGAAGTTTGATGATAAATTATTATCTATATCATATTTTAGTAAGTCACTTAAACAAGGTCAGAAAAATTATTCCACCCTCAAAAAAAAAAAAAAAAAAAAGTTCGCACTTTACAAATTTATCATTGCATTTAAATATTATTTATACAATAGAACTTTTACTGTGTTAACTGATAGCAAACCTCTCATCAACTATAAGCATACAACTTCTCCTACTGATATTGTAACTAGAGGGTTACTCGAAATGAGTGAATATTCCATCATTTATGAACATATTCCTGGTAAAGTTAATGTTTTGGCAGATTATTTTTCTCGCCTCACCTGTGACCCTCCTTCTCAAAATTTAGCCACGAATTCTGAAATTATTAATAGTGAGGATGTCCTCCCTATAACTTCTGTAAATGCTATAACTACTGACCATATTCAAAAATTCTCCAGCTATTCCCATCACTAATGACCCTCCTCTTGATATTTCCATATCCACATTTTTGGCAGAACAGAGTAGGGATTCAAAATTGATCAAAATTATTAATTATCTAAATCAACCCCACTCTGCTAAGTCTTCATAATTTACCGATTTTTATATTCATGGTGCTTCTAAATTATTATGCTGGGATAAATCTGAAAATAATACTACTTCTCATATTATTGTTGTTCCCCATTCTTTAAAATATAAGGTTCTTGTCATGTCTCTCATTTTGGCATCGAGAAGACTTATGATTTTCTAAAAGCTCGTTATTTTTGGCAAGGCATGTATGTTGATACACTAATCTTTTTAAAGTCATGCCATCTTTGTTCTGTTAATAAACCTCACACCATTGTATCAGCACCTTTTCAGGCAAACCCTATTCCCACTTTACCTAATGAGGCTGTTTCTATGGATATTCTTGGACCTTTTAAAATAACACCCATGTTTTGACTAACATTGGTCTTTTTTCGAGGCATTTAGAGCTTTTTCCTCTTGTCAAAATTACCATGGAGGCAGTCACTGAGTGTTTATTAAGTTATATTTGCAAATTTGGCAGACCTTCCTTAATCTTAACTGACCTCGAAAGTTTTACCTCTTGGGTGGTGTGGAAAAAAACTTCAATATTGGAATGCTTTTTTCAAAAAATTTTCTAAGTTTCATAATTTGAAAAGGTAGTTTTTATTATAAACGCAAAAAAATATATTCATAATTTAAAAAAGTGGTTTTTAATAAAAACCCAAAAATAAATCTAAATCCAACGTTTAAATGATTTTTCAAAATTTTTTCTAAGTTTCATAAGTTAAACTGGCGGTTTTTATTAAAAAATAAAAAAATTTCTAAGTCCAGCATTTTGAAAACACCGATTAAAACACATTGGCCAGAATTTTTCTACTCCTCCAGACACGGTAAAATCGCCAAAGTTGGCGCAAAATAAAATCCAAGATGGCGGCCGTGCACACAAATCTAGAGTAGTCCACATTAATCATTTATTACGGAGCGGAAAAGACATTTCAGTACGAAAAAATCCCGTTTATAAACAAACACCCTCCCGCACTTCATAGAGTGAGCCACTACGGTTACCGAAGAGAAATTTTTATTCCCTCATTTCGCGCATCGGTATGCGTATCGTACTTCAACCAAAATTTTAGTTAGAAAGAAATGAATGGAATATATTTTTCTACTGATCTGTATATATGTGTAATTTTTCTTTTTCTTTTAAGACTGGAAAATTCAGTTTCTTTACTATAATACCGAGTTGGTATCAAATCATTATGTGACTAGTCGAGTCTGAAGTCACACCCCACATTTGGCATATTTTCTTTGCAACCCGAAGAAAATTTAGAAATGTAAATTACGGGAGAGGAGACTAGGGTAAAACTTGTTTAAGCAGTTCTCAATTAGTTTTTTTCTATGTATGAAAATTTAAAATTGATTTTGCAAGTAATTTTTAAGGAACATCGCATGATAGCCACGTAGATTTCTTTTGTTTAGAATTTTTATTACGAGTTCATAATGTCGTAATACAATATTTAAAAGGTGTTGGTATGAAAAAGACCTCATCAGCCGTGTATTCCTGACGTATATCACATAGACTACGATATGGCCACAGAGAACTGTTTTGAATGTTTGAAGATGTGAAGAATCACATAAAAGCACTATTGTACAATAGATGAACGTAAAGAAATTTGAAGAATGTATACTATTGGCAATTCTAATGTATTATATACTCAGCATTCAAAATAAAGTATGGAGAGAACGCGGTGAAAAATTTCTGTAGCCACCAAACTTCAATCCAAACAAATATGCCTAAACAAACCCTTAAGTCGCATATTCTTTGTTATTTCCTGTAATAATTTTATATACTTTATTACATTTTTAAAAATTTTAATCTGATAATAACTGAGCTTTTTCATCAGATGTTCATCTCTGGAATTTCTCGCAGCATTAAACTGAATAGTTAATGATGAAATTATTTTCAATTACAGATAACTAAAATGAATATAAAGGGAAAAAAACATTAATACTGCTTATACGTTATTGATAGGGCCAAGATCCCTACAAACTGAAGCATACCGGATCTCTGCGCGTCCTTATGATCTATCATGACAAAACGATAAGAATGGCTGAGGAACCCTAATTGCGACAAGTTTAAAATGCCCAGTAGTTTAATTTTGTGTTCAGATGGCAAAATTTTTCTTATAAGCAGGGTGTGCAAAGTGTGCATTGCACACAGGCGCCTGCTCTAAGGATGATTAGTGGAGCGCAGGTTAGTTGGGAATGGTTGACAGGCGCCTCGCACAAAAGAGCAAACATCCACGCGCCGGTTCTGGTTATAAATCACTTTTTTACCATGTTTTTGTTAACTCGCTTTGTTGTTAGTTTGTTTGTTTGTCCAGTACTAGTCTTGCAGTCGATTTTTAACTAACTTCCCGAATAGCTAGACATTTGAAACTTTTAGAATAGCTAAGAACACGATGACAATGCATTCTTGTAATACTATTAGCCGTATAAATCCGCAAGATGGTGCTTCGATCGAATTCAATACTTGCACTTTTTCGCAACGGTGTTTGACGATTTTGAAAACAGAATGCATGTGAATTTAGTTTGTTTACAAAATTATTGTACGAAAAATTTTAAAAAATTATAAAAGTTAGCAGTTTATAAAGTCTGTAGATTGTGGAAGCGATTAAAAAGGGATTAAAATTAAATAAAAGAAATTGAAAAAGAATAATTAAGTGAAGGTTCGTGCAATTAAGAGAAAATTGTCAAGTTTATACGATTCAACAGAAAATTTAAAAAGTGGTATATAAACAGTTCTTTTTATCTTGTAATTATTAGAAAAATTACGTGACAGCAATTCTGAGGTTCAAGATGTCGTGAAAAATCAGTAATTTATTTTATATTTGTATTATATTGTATTTATATATGTATTAATAGTTGGCTATTAATAGTATATAATATATGTATTTATATATGTACTATTACTTATAGTAGTTATAGTAAATTGAAAATATCGGCAAACGACAATCCGAAATGTGAAGACTTCAATTTTTTAAGAAAAGTGACTTATAACATTTTGCCATCTGAGCACAAAATTAATCCAGAACGTAATTTATAATATCTTAGTTTATAGATATCTTATTTCCGAGCACAAACTTACTTTTATATATTGCTGATCATATCACGAAAAAAATGCATGATGATACAGCCTTTATATATCCAATTCAAATTCCTTTCTCCTCTCTTTGCAGGTTCTCGGTACAGATTGTTAGATGCGAAACTAAAATGCTTGTGGTGTCCAAAAATTCAGAAAGTCAACGTATTGCTGGCCGTTACTGTTTTCTAACCGTCGTGTAAAGCATCGTCGACATGCCAGAAGAGTAAATGTCGTGTATTTCCATCGTAGGCTTTCCAAAGAATGACATTTCATCGAGCAGAACCGTGCTAGAGTCGAAAATGAATGCACTCCATGTGACACTTGTATAATTAGTCAAAATGTAAAAAGTTCCAGTACAGATTCCCCGTCGCACAGGAGAACAAAATTTCGAATAAAATTTATGTGAACGAACTTTTGCACAGCTGGCCGCCTTAAACACGCATCATTCGTACCACATTATGGATAATCCGCTGTGTACCCGTACAGAAAAACCTTTCACCTGCACTGTATGTGGGAAAAAATTTTCTGTGCGGAGTTGTTTATTAACACATCTCCGCATCCACTCGGAAGAGAAACCTTTTGCCTGCACTGTGTGTGGTAAAACATTTTCTCAACAGGGAAATTTGAAAACACATCTGCGAACCCACACAGGAAAGAAACCTTTCGAATGCACTGTATGTGAGAAAAAATTTTCACTTCAGGTCCATTTAAAAACCCATCTCCGCACCCACTCGGGGGAGAAGCCTTTCGAATGCACTGTATGTGAGAAAAAATTTTCTCAGCAGGGCCATTTAAAAACACATCTCCGCATCCACACGGAAGAGAAACCTTTTGCCTGCACTGTGTGTGGTAAAACGTTTTCTCGACAGGGAAATTTGAAAACACATCTGCGAACCCACACGGGAAAGAAACCTTTCGAATGTACTGTATGTGAGAAAAAATTTTCTTGTGAGGTCCATTTAAAAATCCATCTCCGCACCCACTCGGGAGAGAAACCTTTCGAATGCACTGTATGTGAGAAAAAATTTTCTCAGCAGGGCCATTTAAAAACACATCTCCGCATCCACACGGAAGAGAAACCTTTTGCCTGCACTGTGTGTGGTAAAACATTTTCTCGACAGCATAGTTTGAAAACACATGTGCGAATCCACACAGGAGAGAAACCTTACGAATGCACTGTATGTCAGAAAAGATTTTCTGAACAGGGTAATTTAAAAAAACATATGCGAACCCACACACGAGAGAAACCTTTCAAATGCAATGTATGTGAGAAGAGATTTTCTGAACCGGGTTATTTAAAAAAACATCTGCGAACCCACACGGGAGAGAAACCTTTCGAATGCACTGTATGTGAGAAAAGGTTTTCTGAACAGGGTGATTTAAAAAGACATCTGCGAACCCACACGGGAGAGAAACCTTTCGAATGCACTGTATGTGAGAAAAAATTTTCTCGACAGGGTGATTTAGTAAGCCACCACCACGCCCACACAGGAGAGAAACCTTTCGCCTGCACTGTATGTGGGAAAACATTTTCTCAAGAGGGTAATTTGAAAACACATCTCCGTGCCCACACGGGAGAGAAACCTTTCGAATGCACTGTATGTGAGAAGAGATTTTCTGAACCGGGTGATCTAAAAAAACATATGCGAACCCACACGGGAGAGAAACCTTTCGAATGCACGGTATGTGAGAAAAGGTTTTCTCAAGAGGGTAATTTAAAAAGACACCTCCGCGTCCACACGAGAGAGAAACCTTTCGAATGCACTGTATGAGAGAAGAGATTTTCTGAACCGGGTTATCTACAAAAACATATGCGAACCCACACGGGAGAGAAACCTTTCGAATGCACTGTATGTGAGAAAAGGTTTTCTGAAGAGGGTTATTTCAAAAGACACCTCCTAGCCCACACAGGAGAGAAACCTTTCGATTGAACCTATGTGAGAAAAGATTGTCTGTAGAGGGTACCGTAAAATCTTGACTATAATACGAACACGTGTACAATACGTATGCTGGATTTTGCGCGAAATTTTTGGGAAAAAATTAAAATTCGACTATAATACGCACCTATAACTTTTTACCATGTTTTTATTAAGTCTGTTTGTTTGTTTGTGTGTTTTTATCCAGTACAAATCTCGCAATCGATTTTTAACTAACTTCCCAAATAGCTAGACATTTGAAAGTTTTAGAATAGCTCAGAACACGATGACAATGCATTATTTTTATAATTTTAGCCATTTTTAAACAGAATTGAAATCATTTTGAGTTAATTTTGTTTTGTAGACTGTTGCAGCCATCTATCGACCTGGACGAGAACGAAAAGTTAAACGGATGTTAACTTCAAACTAACTTTATTTTCTTTCAAGTTGATGGGATGATTCATCAAAAAAAATTTAAAAAGTATTTGTTAATACATCGAATTGTCACGTTTATATGATTCGACAGAAAATTTAAAAACATGGTATATAAAAAGTTCTTTTTATCTTGTAATTATCAATATTTTATTTAAAAGTTGCACAAATATTTAATAAGAAATAAAATTGGTAAGAAAAATTAATGAAAACGTCAAATTCGGTAGACAAAAAAACTTGAATTTTTAATTCAAAATAGACAATACTGTTAAATTATCAGTCTTATTCACTTTTTCTAGAATGCTGCTCATCTATTGCTGGTCGTTTATTCAGTGTTTAAAACTACGCTTTTTTTACACGAGTATAATACGCACCCTCATTTTTGCGGACTAAAAAGAGCGCTTATTATTCTCAAGATTTTACGGTAATTTCTAAGGAAAACCCCTTTTTATCTGCAGGGTATGGGAAATAGGTTTATGGTTTGTAAAGCGCCTCCCCCTGCCCATTCAGGGATGTAAAATACGGGATTTTTTGGCTCAAAGAAGCCCCACCGTGTGGATAATGTCCTTGAAAGTCGAATTCTAATACGGGTTTGACGTTGTTTATATAAATGAGATAAAAAAATTCTAATTTATTTAGTGTTTTATATTATTTTTCTTTGGAATATATCAATGTGATATCGGTCATGGCCCACGATCCTGGACCTATCAAAGTGATTGAAGTGAAAATTCCTGTCATTATACCTGTTAACGGTGCAGGAACATTTTTGCAATAATTCTGGTTTTTGTTTTGCCTAATTTGAAATTGTAATTTTTAAGATATAACTGATAAATATCTATAATGAAATATAAATAAATGTTTCATGGCTTCATATGGAGATTGAATTAATTTTTCTTTTGTGTCTCTTAATTATTTTAAATTAATTTAGCTTTTATTTATTTATTTTTGTAATGTGCAGGCACAGTAATACAGAGGCTGTTCGCACATTTTTTAGACGATTTTGGTAAGTGGTAATAGAAAATATTTTGCTGCAAAAGAAATAATTGCAATTGTACTATGTTTTTAAAAGTCAAAATTATCATCTGCGGCTTGAAAGTTTTGTTTTTATTCAAAATGGCGTTTTTAACAAAGCAGTGGTTCGAAGGCTACATTTATGTTCTTTCCGAAGAGAAATATGCATACTCCGTTATCCAAAGACGATGTGAGAGTCATGGTTTTGTGATATCTAAAGCGTCGATAGGGAATATCGTCAACAAGAAAGGAAAAAAACGTCAAATTGGAGCCTCAAGTGGGACAAATATTCCAAACAAGTATCCAAGGAAAAAACGGAAATCTTCGACTATTGCAAAGGTATGTTGTTTAATGTTAAAAGAAAATCCCCCTAGTCAAAGGACAGTTGCAAAATCATTAAAATGCTCGGTGTCCACTGAAAACAAAATGATAAACGTTGATTTAAATCTTAAGAAAGCGAAAAAAACGCAATGTGCATCGTCTTCTTCCAAATCATATCGCTGAACGCAGGACACGCTGCAGAATTATATATGAGAAACACTTATACAAAGAAAAATGGAAAACAATTATCACAATAGATGAATCATGGGTGTATTTAAATGATTGCAACAAAAAAAGATCCATTTATTATCATAAAAGGGGCGAAAAAAAATTAAGTACATGGTTCAAAGAATCGAAAGAAAGTTTTTCTAAGGGATTCCTGATTGTTGCTGGTTTTCCTTATAATGGCAAGTTAAAAATAAAGAGAGTGGAAAAAAATGTCAAAATTAACTCCAAATACTATCAGGAACATATTTTATCGCCAATTTTTCTGAATGAAATACCATCGCTTTACCCACAGTGCCATCAATCTGTGAGACTCCATCAGGACAAAGCTATCAGTCACACATCAAAATCCACTGTAAATTTCCTAAAAGAAATGGAACAAAAAACTGGTATCAAGGCCATACCCTTCACTGATATCCCATGAAATCTCCTGATGTATCACATATGGATTTTTGTGCTTTCGGACTTTTAAAATCTGCATTATCCAAATGTCGTCCCCAAAACCCTTACAGGACTCTGGAAATCTGTTCAGGAGGAATGGGATAGAATACCTCTTCTGACACTTCAAAAGGCATTATTATCCTGGAAATTGCGGTGTCGAAAGATAGTTCAGAATAAGGGATGTCAAATAGAACATTTAAAACACAAGAATTTTATGTAATTTAGTTTTGTGAATACAATATACATCGTCTAAAAAATGTGTGAACAGCCTCTGTATTTAACGCGTGGAGCATCAAAGTATACTTTAGTATTAGATGTCTGAAATTTTTATACATTAAATATATAATTTTGATTTTGAACACGACTCTTAAAAAATATTCAAAGTTTATAAATTTGCTGAAAAGTAAAAAGAGGGCGCTGTGATACAGCTTCGTAGGAGAAAAAAATAATGTAAGTAGTTCAGATGGCAGGCGAGCCGTGTTATGATGCAGGTGGCCTACCTAATAATAAGGCACTTTTACAAGGTGTATCATAGTGTACTATATGTGGAGTTGAAATAAAAGGCTTTGGAATGAGTGGCCGTCCTTATCAGGCCGGCAAGAGAAGTGCAACGTTTTGGTTTCGGACCATGATTGAGCGCGAACGTGAATAACGTTAAGTGTTTTGTAAAAAATAGATTTGATACTTTTGTGCTGTCTTGGGTACACATACTATGTATGATATAGGAATGGCTGAAAATTTTCAACGATTGAAAACTAAACGGACTGCTTTAAGAATTGTAGTCTCAAAATTGTTAAAGAAAATTGAGGAAAGTATGAAATCGGAAAATAAAGATGACTTAAAGGAGTCATGTGACTTGTTATGAGGAAATAAAGTTAATTTAAAAGAACTGGATGAAGGAGTTCGGGAGTAAATTGATTTCGAGTCGCTGGAATCGGATGTAGTTACATCCGAAGAATATCGGGAGAAATGTTTGCGAGTAATAAAAAGATTCTTATGAACCAAATACCGCACAACACAAATATATTTCTCAAGTTGCTCGGAGTTCGGTTAAACTTCCAAAATTACTCTTAGGAAAGCGTTCCGGTGATCCGACCAAATTCACGGATTTTTGGAACATTTGTGAAAACACTATCCGTAGAAACGAAACTCTTAACAAGGTAGAAATATTTGCATATTTGTGAAAACATTACTTTAGGTCTAACTAGTAATGTAGTAGCTGCTTTAGAATTCAATGAGAAAAATTATGATGAGAATGTAAAGTCACTCGAAGATAGACGTGGGAAAAAGGATTTAATAGTACGCCAATTTATGAACAAACTATTAAATTTAGATCCTGTAAGTAGTTCACACAATGTTAAAGGTTTTCGAAAATTTTCTGATGAAATTTAAATTGCTGTTCGGAATTTGGATGCACGGGACGTTACAAAGGGTTCATTCGGTCAGTTATTAATTCCTGTTTTGTTAAAATACATCCCGGAAGACCTAGTGCTGGAATTCAATCGAAAGAAAAAAAATCTGATGAAGAGACAAATGTCTCAGATTTATTGCATTTTATAAAAACCGAATTTTAATGTCGCTGAGCGTCTAATTTTTTGACGCAGGAAGGAAAAGGTAACGTGCATCCATGCTCTGAAAATGTACAATTTCGCAATAAAAAGTACTTCAGAAATGTACCTACGGCTGCAGTTTTTAATACTTTCGATAATCGATCATGCATCTTCTGAAACAAGTTCCACGATTCGTTTTCATGTGAAAAAGTGTCTAAGAAAATCTATAAATTACGTGATGAAAATCGTTGTTTCGTTCGTTTTAAAAGATTTCATATTAAGTAGGACTTGTAAAAATAAAAGAAATTGTACGAAATGCGGATTCAAATCGCATCACGAATGTACAGGATGATTTTTTTAAACTGATAGTATTCAGAGACATCTGTACCTTCATCTATCAGCCGGAATTCCGCCAAAATTGATAGAGGGACTAAGGACGACATGGGAAAGAGTTTTCCTGTAAAAAAAATAGTTCCAAAAGTCGCCGATAGGAGATGATATGGCGCTGTTGTTGTTGGCGCACCCGACAATTTGCATAAAAGGCAAGTAAAACATCAAAATTCAAATTTACGACTATGGACCGGGAGGCGAGGTGGCCATGTAAGTAGAAAAAAGCGACTGATGACCCTTTCTTCTGTAAAGCGAAGGCGCAACAGATTCCGCACTTTATCGCCCGAAATACTGGCGCTGCTGTCGACTCTACATAGTCGTGAATTTGTATTTTGATGTTTTACTTGCCTTTTATGCAAATTCTCGGGTGCGCCGACAACAAGAGTGCCCAATCTTCCCCTATCGGCGACATTTGGAACTAATTTTTTTTCACGGAATCCCTTTTCCGTGTCGTCCTTAAGCTATGTCCACAATTTTGCTCTTTTGCGTTCACTTTCGCTTTCGACATGTCGAACGGAGAGAGAAATGTGAGGCATGCTCAGAGGGATGCGTCACCACCTGCCAATTCCAGAACAGCGCATGCGTTATCGCAAGCGTATCCAACCCGAGTGGATTTTCGTGCGGAATTCCATCTGCAATTTCAATGTTAATTTCAACTGTTGGTTAATAGATTACGCTGGGGGCTTAATTCAAGCGAGAACACCGCCAGTGGTGCTAATGTAAATATGAACAACTTCGAAAATAACATCACTCTCTCCGGCCAGGAATCGTAAGCAAGAACAAGGTCTACCTAATAGGGCAGCGATCCTAGTCACGGTGTACAGACAGTGAAGAACGTTTGCCGTTGTTCTGGTGTGCATGTTCGTATTGGATTTGTAGGTAAATCCGGACGTAAACATGATCACTGTCATTTTGTTTGCTTCAATGAGAATAATCGATAACCACACTCGCATGGCATGGCCGAAGGAATTTCATCTAGATCACATTTTCCAGCTGTCCCTCAAATAAAGACGTTAAAATGGTAGCCAAAAATAAATACACTTTGCTGTGAACTCGTGAAAAAGCGTGATTTTAGATAATCTAAGGAATATTCTGAACTTTCAAATTTACGAGCAAATGACAGTGAAATTTTGTGATTCGGACCGATCATGCGAAAACGAAGTAATTTGACCAGTAAAAAATTTATATAAATTAAAAAAGATTAATTTTAAAAAATAGTTATTCGTCGATAACCGTTTAAAATATAAATGCAAACATTTCGTTGTCGAATCTTTCATTTAATATTATTTATTCAGATTGCTTTCTAGTTGGTTTTTGATCACACAAGTTTTCTTGATATTTGACTTAATATCGGATTTCATAAGTGGATATGCTGGAAAGTATATTGATTAACGGATATATTTTGCAGAATAATAACCAGCTCTGAAATATGTGCTGCATAACATAGACTTGAAGTAACTGCATTGAAGTTTTCTTAAAATTCCTGAAAGACCGAAATATCTGTGATTTTTTCTTGAACACATCAGGGTTCTGTCGTGTGCCGTAGTCAATAATAAGACAAGCCTTTCGCTTCAACTATTTTACTGCGATACGTTAAACATACTACAACTACTACATTTAAAGCAAGTATGTACAGCGAGTTAGAATATATAGTTAGATCATCAGTTGGCTTCAGGTTCAAAGACAGCTCTGGCCTATCAAGGCCTTCGAACTCAAGAGAGCATCCGTCTCTCTGCCTCGTGGACTCCTGCCGTCTATCTTTATACCGTCGACGAATTCAAAGGGATTTCTCTGGCGTTTGAAGTGCTGGTAAGTGCTGGAAGTTTATGACATTCAAGCCGTCACTATAGTGTAAAAATCTGAACAGTCCTCGAACCACTCTGGGATTTATACGTTCTATAACGTTAAAAACGCACATTACAAGAACTTTATGGTCTCTTATCCAAGAGTTTATGAGACCGCTCAGATCAACAGTTCGCAGATAGATGACATGTTGAGGGGTAGGAAAAGGGCATCACATATTTATATAAGTACTAATTTCGTGTAGTAATTGAGACAATGTTAAGTGGCTAACATTAGTGACTTAGTAGTCTTATGAAACACTCTTACAAACATATTTGCATTTCTCTACAAACACTTAATAAACTTGAAAATTTGTTTTTTCTCGCATTCTGCAACATGACAGCTACGTTAATCTGCAACATAGGTTGATCTATAATAGTTTAATACCGAGTGACTAAATTTTTATGAAAAAATGACAGTTTTATGTAAATCACGCAATTGTCGCTTGTGGTTAAGACTGGTATAAAAAGGGATTGCTAGTAAAGACAGTTGAAGTCGCCTCGGAAGGAATGAGTAGAAAACGCAACTTAATGGATTTGTCCTAGAAGCAGTGGGGAAAGTTTCGCGGAACCTGTAGTGTGCACGATAGCGCAAGATTAAACGTCTCCAGTTCACAGGATCACAAGGATTGGACAGTAAAGGAATGGAAAGGGATAATGTAGTCCGATAAATCTCGTTTGCTACTACACCATTCAAATGGCAGATGGAAAAATCAGTACAATATCGTGGACTCCAAGTGCGGTTTCATAGTACTTCAAGTTGGTGGATGCAGTGTAATGGTGTGGGGAATATTTTCCTGTCACTGTTCGGGTTCTCATTGTTTTAATTTGAGTAGAAGAACATCTGAATGCCGAAAGGATTTAAATATTTTCGCTGACCAAGTACATTCAGCTATATTAAGGCTTCACACCGGATAACTCCATGAAAAAATGTTCCCTTGTCCATGAATGGTTTTGAAGATTTGATGGAGTCCTCACCTTCCTTAGTAGGCCTCCACAGTTATAAGTCCACGGGAGCACTTGTGGGACGTGGTCGAAAGTGGTGTCAGGCAGCCGGATTCATCCAGCCTAGAGAACTGAAAAGTGCAGTTCATTGGGTAGGTGCTAATTCTCCGCTGGGAGATGTTCAAGGGAATTTGTCTTCAATGATGATACTGCATATCTTTCTTTCAGTTAAAAGCGATCAGGTTAAATTAATAGACTTTGTTTACAAGATTAATTATAGTTTACAGCATTTACATTAAAGGTAACTTAGAAATTACTGTCTTACGAGAGTTCCATTATTACCGAACTGTTCGGTTCTTATGCGTAAAGCATTCTGGTACAAACATTTGAACCGGGGGTGATTCGCGGTACGGAACAAAAGATGAACTGCAACACACTGCCTCCCGGATGAAAAATTGAAGTTATTCATCAAACAATACATAAATAAGAACAATTCATGTATAACAACAAAAATTACCTAAATGATGAGAATTTGCATCAGTTTGTAACCTAGATTTCGAAGAAAAAACACAAAAAAAATAGAAGAAATTGTTAAGTACAGTTATAAAACTTTTGTTTTCAATTAAAAAAATAATAAAACAATATAAAAAAATAATAATCAATTTAAAAAATAATTCAATTCAATAAATCAATAATTCGATAAATCAATTTAAAGTTTTCAATTTAAAAAATAATAAAACAATGTTGAATTATTTTTTAATCTTTTTTTCTAAAATCCCCTAAGATTAAAATAATAGAGCATAGCAGTAAATTGTATAATTAGAAATTAAACATAACACCTTACAATTAAAATTTGATTAAGTAGAGAGCAAAAATTAAACATTTTTCCATTTATTAAATTTTTGAATATTTATTGTTATTTTTTAACTATAACAACAATCTTTCCCGTTGACACTTTTTCCATTCGAATTTATTGTTAAATGCATTCATTTTGCCATGGCAGTTTTCCAATATCGCTAATGAAGTAGTCAGCCCATGCATATTGTAAACCTGATCGTCGTGATCCGAGGAATAAATGTCTCGTATAGTTATTCATAAATAGAGAAATGGCTCTTATTTACATCTTGTTTATTATGCATTATTTACATCGGTTAATATATACATTCGTTTCGTTCCTTAGAACCATCATACATCGACTAAGGGGCGCGGAGTTCATAAATCAGTTCGAAATAGAGACCCTGTCTCTCCATTCCGCCCCTCGCTCGTGTCGTTTATGCCAAAAGTCCAAGTTTAGTCTATTCTTTTCCCCGTGGTCTCCTCTATTTATGCCTTTTCCTCTCTGTCTTTCTGGAACAATCTAGACCTTTCCACACCTCGGACCCCCGTCTTCCGGTTTCCTTTGTACGTGGGCCACCTACTGTGATTTTCTCCGCCGTCTGTTTTCGCTTTGTTGAATTCCGCTAACGGCCTTCGCTAATCATTCTAAATGATGTGTCCACATCACCTATTTTTGGTCATTTTCAAAGGTTCATTCCACTTCGCCACCTGTTTGTGTTCTTTTGAGCTTATTGGTGGTCCTGCCGATCATCTTAATCCAGTCCCATTTAAGAATGACGGACGCGAATCTGACACATTTCTTATCTCATTTATGTTGATTCCTCCTTGATTTTGCCCACTTACGTAAAATCCTTCGTTACATAATGTATCTTCGAATTTATAGCCATCTCTCTTGTCTCCAATTTCTCCGGCGAACTCATCAAAAGAGTGTTTGCTCATTCGAAAGTAATTAAAACACTTTGATTCATCATTACACAAGTCTTCATATAACAAAGAAAATGTCCTTTTTAATAATCTTGAACTCATCAGTGGGTTGACCCAATAACTTCTTTTCCTATATTTTAGATACTTGTAAACTAAGTAAGAAAACGCAACTCTTTTTCTCGAGTACACTTCTAACTCCATAGCTTGACTCCAACTGTTTAAATTCCATCATTTAAAGCAGTGTGGTCCAACCTTTAGTTACCCGAGGAACAATCAAACTTTAGTATAGGAATGTGAGGGCCAGAGAAATTCCAGAAAGAAAACGAAGTACATATTGTATTCACAAACTTTTATTAAAATTTATATTAAAGGAAGTTTAATATACAAGTTTAATATATCACTTCATTTTACAGTCTCGAAATCAATGTGATGATTGGCACTGCTTTCCTGATACAAGTTTTTCAATGTCCACTGTAAGTTGAGTAAGGCAAAGTCTCAGACTCGATTCCTGGGAAGCACTTTCAATTCGGTTTCCCGTTTTTGATTTCATTTGTTTGAGAGCAGAAAAAGCTCTTTCGCACACGTATGTACTGCCAAAGAGCGATAACATTTGTAGAGAGAATTTAAGCAGTTTAGGAAAACGTTTTTTAGAAATCAGATTCCAGAATTTTATATTGACATCATACTTTTTAATCTGGTAGAATGGGTCTGCCTGAAGATCACAAATATCCATTTGAAGGTCGCAGGGCACCTCACTCACTTCAATATCCACGGGGTTGCTGAACAGTGCAAGTTTTGGTTTTAGGGAGTCAAAATCCTGGAATCTGTCCTTGAATTCTTTCTTGATATCTATTATTATTTCATAAAACTTATTAAAAATTGTGTCACTTTTTCGTCTTTCAACTGCTGACAAGATGGGTTGTGTGCCGTATTATTTGCCTTCTGTGCAATTTGCATAACATCAAGTTTTTTGCGGAAGCCCTCAATCAGTGTTGCGAACTTGGGGTTTTTCCCCCTAAATTTGGGGGAAGTTAGATGAAAAGGGGTCTTTTTAAGGGCCACAATTTTTTGGGGCATTTTGTGGGTTGAACATTTTTTAATATTTTGTACAATCGAGACGCGTTTTTTATTAGATTATAAGTTCCATATATATGTCAAATGTAAATAAACCTCCATTTCATTATGCAAGTGTGTATTTTCTATTTATTTCAATTTACCTCTCGGAAAGGATGCCTATTTGGAACCAAATTTTTTTAGGAAGGTCTAAAGTGATCTCAAGTTGGTGTTAGGGGGGAACAGGGGTATTTCGAGATGGCTCTAGGGGGAGGCGCTTCGGAGAGATTGGCAACACTGCCCTCAATATGTCCATAAACCTGGGAGATATTTTGTTTTCTGCATTGTAGTTTCAGGTTTAATTCATTTAGATGTGATGTTAAATCTGTCAGAAAAGGAAGATAATTTAAAAATGGGTTTTCTTCCAGTTTTTCTTGATACTCAAGCCCAATATTTTCATTTTTGTGAAAAGCAAGAATTTCATTCCTCAACCCAAAAAACTGTACAGGCAATTTCCAGCACTTAGCCAGCGCACTTCACATTACAATGAAATGTCACCATAAACAGCTTCTAAATTGTCCAGGAATGCAATAAATGCTCTGTTTCTATAGGCCTTATTGCCTTCCCTTATTAAATTTACAGTATTTACAACACTTTTCATTGTCTTACTGAGAATTAAAAATTTTCCGCACGGAACCTCCTGGTGGATAAAGAAGCGGAAAAACAAACAATCCATGCATTTTCTTTACCCTGTCCTCCTAACCCAGTTTTATGAGCAATCATTGCTTTAGCTCCATCTGTTGCAATGCCAGAGCACTTCACGAAACCTCCATATTTAGAAACGACATCATCCAGTGCGTTGAATATATCGGTATCTTTTTTACTTGTTTCTAATGATTTTAATTCCAACAATTCCTCATGAATTTCAAATCCTTCGTTTATTGTTCTGACAAACATAAGGAGCTGTTGTCAGCTATATTTGGGCTCTCATCTAGAGCTAGAGAGTAAAATTCACATTTTTCCAAAATTCCCTTGAGGGAACCTGAAACTTCCCCACACACATCATAAATTCTTCTACTTACTGTCTGATGAGAGAAGGAAACTGTTTCAAAATTTTTCAATCTTATTATCTCCAAATGAAGATGCCATTTTTACAGCACATCTCTTAATGAGCTCACCATCCCTAAAAGACTTTTTACTTTTAGCTAGCTCTAAACAAAAAGTAATTTTCCTGCCCCTTTGACTGAAATTGTCGTTTCTGATCTTCAACACGCCGTTTCATTAGTTCCGCAATTTTAGATACCGCTCTCGCAACAACGATGACAACAATCCAGGGCCCGATTTAGAAAATTCTTGACTATAGGCACAACTCGGGATGGGGGCTCCCTAACACTGATGTGGGTATAAAATTTCCAAAATTGACACACAAAAAAAATTATCACAAATCATTGTGAAAGTACCATTTTACGAAAAATTGGCTATTTCAAGCTTAGAAGTCTAGAACATTATCAAATAACAAAATGCTATACAGCATATTTACTTCATCATTAAATAACCAATACAATGCAACCAGAAACACTTATTAATCCTTTATATACATTATAACACACATATGATGAACTATACATATAACTATACATATGATGAACCAATCAATCAATCAAATTTGAAATTATATATAAAAAAATACTATTAAAAAGGGTGAAATAGAAAAAATTTCCTTGGGAATTTTTCTTTTTTTCCTTTTAAAATTAAAATGTTGCGGGGGGGGGGGGGGCAACATTAAGGGGCCCCTAGGACCGGGCCAACTGGGCCTAATGGAAAATCAGGGCCTGTAACAATCTCTCGTCGTACTATATCTCTCGAACAACCTCTCTCGCCAAAAACAACCACTTCGAACAGCCCTGCGCTCCCTTTTATACGGAAACCGACATCTTCCAGAAAATCCTTTGCAGCACACAAACGAACGTGAACCTGTCGGCAGCCAATGACTGGCCATCACCCGTCACCTGGAGGCAGCGCCTCTTCTCGTGTCGTACGTATTTCTGGAAAGACAATTCTGATTGCTGGCGGAATAACGGCAGCACCAGTTAAGTAACGGAATTACATTCAACTCTTACATTTTAATTCTTAAAAACTTGAAGCAGTAAGAAGAGTAAACGATTTTTTTTCCAATTGTAAAATTAAAATATTTTTCCAGTAAGAAGGTCAAGGGGCAACAAAAATGAATTGGCGGTCCGCGGGTTGGACCACACTGATTAACGTGAACAATATGCTTAATCATCTTAACGTCGACATAGCGTTATATTCCGCCATTATCATTTCTCACAGACACCGGCACATTGTGTTCCAGAGGTTCCAAAATTTCTTAAATGCTTATCGTGAATGGCTTCTTACGTGGAGAATTAAAGTAAACGCTGACAACAATTATGCCGACGTGTCAGATAATAAATTCCTTCTTAATCTGATCAACAACAGATTCCCAGGGTTAACTCTTACAAGTACCCAGTTGTCATCCTAGACTCGAAACTAACCTGGTGCCTACAGATGGATAACCTAGTTCGAAATTCTAAACCTACACAGGGTTCCCTTAGCTAACTATTGACATGGAAAAGTCGCCTGCCAATAAAAACCAAGTTGCTTCTTGACAAAGCCTTCGTTATATGGGTTATGACTTAAACTGACTCTATCGTTTGGGCCACCGCGTTGCAGTCGCTCACCTCAAGAAATTACAAGTAATTCAAAACAGATTCCTACCCGATTGCGCCTCTGTGGAGTGGTACGTGAGTAACGCTACCCTTCATAATGAACTCAGGATTAGGCCATTTTTACCCGAAATTAAGAAACTTGCTTGGAAATTTCATAGAGGTATTAACGCTATTGAGAATATACTTTATTCGATACCCGCGTAGGATCCGAGTATCCCGTCGTGTGAAAAGCGACCCAGGTTCCTGCCTTACCGGCCAGATAATATTCTCCCTCCCGCCCTCCAATAAGAGGAGTAAGTGATACCTGTTGTTGGGATTCATTGTTGAGAATTGATCAGCTCTGTTTGCAGCTATATGGTTGGAAACTAGTTTTGTGTTCTTTTCCTGCTTTGACGGACTCTCTCTCTCACCTTTGCGAGACCGTTTCTGCGCTCCCCCCACAAACTACCCCATGTTATCTGGCTCGCTTGGACGCAGTCCTGCGTGCCTGGCTGATTGAGCCGTAACTGTCAAAGTCCCTCGCACTGTGCGAGAATCTTTTCTTCCCCTCCGATAGAAGTTTACGGGTCTGTTCACATAGGATACCGCTGCGTTGCGTTAAAAGATGACGTTGAGACGAAAATGAACCAATCGTAGGCGTTAAAAATTTCATTGCTTATCGTTTGTAGGCATATGATTGGTTTATTTTCGTCTCAACGTCATCTTTTCCTTAATGCAACGCATCGGACACACAGCCATCTTCATCTCGTCGCTGTTTTGCGGAGAAGTAAAGCTGGCGTGCATGATGTTCGTTATGGAAAGCAAAGTGCTCAATAGAAGGAACATACTTTGATCATAACATCATACGGTCGGAGGAAAAGCGGGCGTC
The DNA here is from genome assembly GCA_907164885.2 of Dolomedes plantarius. NCBI lineage: Eukaryota > Metazoa > Arthropoda > Arachnida > Araneae > Dolomedidae > Dolomedes > Dolomedes plantarius. Next base: position 138,256,112 of record OU015502.1, read on the forward strand.
TTCAAACAACCTCCCCCCTCTTCGCTAGGTTCTCTATCAACAAAATGACTTTGACTTGGTAGCTGATAACAGTGATTAATCACAGGTAACTGACTTTCATTATTTGTTGGTTCAATGGCAACGTTATCTCTTAAGCCTATAGTTTATGTTGCTTATTGCATTTACCTCTCCATAATCATAGCAATTGAATGTAAAAAGTGGTTCCCTTAGCGTCAAACTTTCGCTCCTTTTCGGATGGATGAGGGGCTAAAATAACATACAGATGATGCTGGAAAAATAATCAGCTATTCAAATAAGTTTAAATTACAGGTATTTTTTTTTTGTTTGTATTGTATGACAACTGTAATGTTAAAATGTTGAAAATGATATATGATTTCTACATTTTACACTTTCTTTTTTGTAAAATCTTAAAGGATTAAAAAATAAACATGTAAATAAAGTTCATGAAAAAGATACCTAAAAATACAAAAATAGTGAAAAAACAAATGAAGTAGTCACCCTACAACTTCATTTGTCTGGGAACACAAAATCATATAGTTCCACTTTGAATCTAAATAAGTTTTTAACAAGTTGTTGTATTTGTATGGATATGTACATACATACTTTTGGTTATGTTCTACATGTAGTTTTATTTATTTTTTTAAAATCTATCCATGACTTTTTTTGCCGTTAGATATTTAAACTTTTTTGATTTTGTATTTTCACTTGCCCCGTACTCGGGGCTAGTTAGTTATGATTTTTCTTTTTTTTTAGGGGGGGGGGGCTAGTACTCAACCTTGGGTCTTAGTTAAAATGCAAAGGTTTGGTAGGTATAAAAATTTTCCAGTATATAATTTTTTTTCCTGCAATAAAAAACTAAACATAACAGTAAAGCAGGAATTTTTTTACAAAGTTCACTCGAAATTATTTTTAAAAAGTTAAATTTTTTGGGGTTTTAAGCCTGCATTCTCACTTACCCCACTTCACCCTACATAAAATTAAAAGCATGTAAGAAGATAATTTCAACATATATAGAAGAATGAAAAAATCAAAAAATAGTATCACTAGTGATTTTTGAGAACAAACATTTCAATTTAAAATATTTACAAAGTATAAAAATCAATTTATCAAAATAAGAGCAAAATTAATTAAAAACATAAATTGTGAATCTTCTTTTGAAAAATTAGATTTTAAAAACACTGACAAAGGCAAACTGATGTACTAGATGCTCTCAGACCTTGAGTTAAGACCTATAAACTAGATTGGAATAACCAAGGGTAAGTTCTCATCTTCCGGATGGTATTCCTTGAAAAGGCTGAAAATAAAAATGTTATAAAAGGAATTCAGAATTTTTTTATTCACTGAATGTATAATTCATTATCTGAAGCTAATTTTGAATTTCATTGGCTGAAAACATCTAAGTCATCATCATGAAAAATCAATTTGTTGAAATTGAAAAAAATCCATGTGACATTTCTAAGATATATTCTCTGACCTTTAGTGATGTAAGAGCAGAGCTTATTTGCATCATGTTTGCAGTCTGTTAAACTATAAAACTAAATAAAAATATTATTATAAAGATTACAACCCAAGAGCAGTAGAACATAAAGTATATACTTCCATAATCACCAAATTTAAGACTATAAAAATCCAGCACTTTTTGCAACACTCATGTGTTTGGTGTTTTTTTAATTTAATTTCCTGCTTCATATATTACAAAATTGTCAAAACATCTACAGCTTATCAAATTTAAGAAACTATCATGTATGTGCATTAAATTTTTTAAAATTAGATTAAAATCCATCTACACTGTTAATTTCATGCAAAACTTATAGATACAACTAATTAAATTAAATTTTTCATGTAAATGATGAACTGACAGTAAACTTTGTGAGTGTTTACAGCTTGGTACCATGAGCAGCAATCTGCAGTTTAGCCATTGCTTTTTCATATCATTCTTGTATCAGAGAACATATCTATAATTACATTTGAACATTATTTATAATTACATTTGAAATAATTTTTTTTAAGTTATTTGTTTCTGTATTTATTCAGTATTAAAATTTTTCTTGACAAGATTTAGTAAATAACTTTAATTCTTATAAATATAGGCAATTGCATTAAATTGCAATACTCCTAAATAGTCATCATTTTAGGTACATCATTCATTATAATATGCTTGTTTAAAGTTAAACAAAAATTAAATCATTTAGCATATCAAAACTCTAACACAATTTATTAGTTTGTTATACATAAAAATGTTTAATTTTCTTTGCACTGTGTGTTCTCAAGATTTATTTGTTAGAAACATCTCAAGATTTACAAATTCTGTATTAAGTGATATTTCTCACTGCTTTCATATGATATTTTAAATTTTTTTAGTCTAAAAAATGCACTCAGGTCAGTTTACAACAAGATTTAAATGATCTGCCCTCTTACCTGCATATTCTTTGTACTGAATAGATATTTTGTATTGGCAAAATTTATAACTACATTCTTGCCGTTTATTTCGCAGATAATTTTCTAATATATACAGTTTCGGTTCTAAAGATCAGTGGTACTCAAAGTGATGTTTGTTGTGTTAGTATTTATGTTTCCTACCCCCCCCCCTCTCTCCAAGGGGTAAAAAATATTCATTGAATAGTGAGTTCTAGTACCAATGCATGTTCTTGATTTTTATTCTGTGGAATTGTCTTGAATTAACTTGTCTAGATTTATACAATATTTGTTAAAAACAATACACCTCAAACATATATTTCCAGTTAGTACTTATTAGTTCATACTCAGAATTAAGTATCCTTTTTCGTTTTTGTAAATTTGTTTCCCGAAATTCTGGAGTGACTTCTAAATCATTCGCAAGCACTGTGGCTCCAACTAAAACTTGTTTGAAATCAGAGTGGCTATATTTTGTCAGGCAATCTAGAAGTTTTCTAAATGATTGCAGTATATCCTTTCAGACATTTTAAATTTTTCTTCTTGTGGGGCTTTGTACTAGCATGTTGCCCAATTGCTTTCAATAAATCCCATCATATTAAAGCAAGCCCTGCCTTTCATAATTAATTTTTTGTATACTTTCTATCCTTTTATGCATAGTATTCCTAAGGTTGTCTTATTATTCCTATCTTTTTAATATTTGTTGAACTGTGGGGAGTTTGGTTTCAGAGACTTTTTAAAATTTTATGAAGAGATCCCTGACTAGTAGCCAAAATTTGTTGGTTCGATATAGACGTGTAAATCTACTCAGGGCAGAAAAATTATGGGTAGTTTGTATCTGTCACATTGCATGCTATCTTATTGAATCATTTGGTAAGTCAAGTTTCAGTAGGTATTGAGCTCTATTAAATTCTTCAACTATTTAAAGGAGGTTTTCACAAGAGAATCTCTGTGGTAGATCTTCTATTTTCAGCTTCTGGTTTTAATTTCTCTTAACTGTCTACAGGAATAAGAAACAAATTTATAGCCTGAAAAAACGTTATGACCTAACCTCCACATTTCTCTGTAATCTGAATGCAATGATTTCTGATTCACAAAGTCTGTTCTAAAAAAAATATGTATGAAGTACGATATTCATACCATTGTGGTGAGATTTTACTCCTAAATGCCAATTTTCTCCCTTTGATTCTTCAGTTTGTTTAATAAAGAACCTGTACATTGCAGGCATGAAATACGCTTTATAGCATAGCAGTGTAAATGCAGGGCAGGGAAAGCACCCAATTATTTTAATCTTTTACGGGATTTCTATTTTTAGATTTTTGCGAATATTATGAATTTCTTTTCCTTCGGACTGACTCCTAATTCTGTGTGATTTCCTTCTAACCTTAATTCTGTAGAAACAAATATAGATGACAGGAGACTTCCAAGATATAAAAAATCAAGGTGAAAAAAATATTAATAATCATTTGTCAGGAAATCAGATAATTCCGAATGTCTTGTACCTCCTTGAAAATGTAACGTCATGAGCATTGCAGTTAAAAATGGTCACAATGTGAGTTTAGTATTCACAGGTATACATGCAGTAGTGTTTATTGGATCCTGTTGGCCACTGCCGGAACCCCATGATTTCAATTTTAAATCATTGCTCAATGCATCTGGTATCGCCTGAAAAGGAGCGTGGCATGGCGATGCTATTTGAAAATAACTGACGTTGCTAGGAAACATACTACTTTTTGTTAGAGCTTTGTGAATTTCAGTTACCGTTGAAAATTCTAAATATTCTTGTATTCTAGCTAATGTATTCTTAAACAATGTTTTATTTAAATGTTAGTAATATAGTTTTCGTAATTAATTCTACGAACTCACAAGTCTTTTAGTAAGCAGCTCTACAATTTAAAAACAACATAGCTCGCCATGCTCCACCAGGGTTCACTTCTAAATGCAAATTTATATTAGCATATTCATGGTGTTGTTGGACATTTTAATGAAAACATTTAGTTTTATTGCAAAGTTAATGAAATTTGAATAAAATTTCTTTAAATTCTTTCCCTCTTCTAAACTGTGATCCAATCACAAATATTATAGATTGTGACTCGCTACCTCGAGAAATTGGTAGTTATATTATAAAAGTTCCATATATTCCTAATCCAAACCCTATACCCCAGATATCTTCAGTTTTCTGACTTTTTGCAATCTGGTATGAGCTCAACAATCCATTATTGTTAACTGTGTTATACCAGTGTGCAAATATTTGATACTCCAATGAGATTTATATAAAATAATTTTGTCGCATAATTTACTTTGAAAGTAACAATAACTCGCTTTTTAAGCAATATCTCTTTCTTTTTGTCACATTTGCTGAATATATAGACAATAAATGTTTTGCCATTATCCTCACCTGAGCAAAATATAGGAAAATTACTTTTTCTTATTTCTGCCAAGTATATTAATTCTAAAGATTTAAATTTATTATTATATATAATGTGGTGAATTTCCTTAATTTGGATGGAGGTAGGAAAGAAAAAATAGTTTATGGGAAGTAATTTGTAAAAAGTCCGTAACATGTTTGTATATGAATTAAATTGTTTTAATTTCATGTAGGTAATTATATGTGACTGCAGATTTTGTTTTTAATCTTCTTATACATTTAAAAGATTTAATTCGTATGTGAATTGCTGTTCTGTATACTATGCATATATGTTTCTTAAATCACTGTTTTGTTTAACATGGGATTAAACTTTTGCTGTTACTCTAAGTGCATACATCTATGACTGCAGAATAAAACATTTCATACTCTATCATGAAAAATTATTCATGTTGATTATTGTTTTTCAATCTCATTGTTAATAAAGTGGTAGGTGCGATTTTCTCTAACCAAGTGATATAATAGGTATAGCTTAATATTCATCTGGTTTCCTGTAAGTCTGAACTGTATTGTAGAGTTTTGACCAAAATAATTCCAGTCTATGTGGATATCTTAAAATCATTTGACTTGATATATACAATGAAAAATGTTATGAGATTGCCTTATCCTGTAAGATCAAAAGGGTTTTCCAATATTCTCTGAATCACAAATGTTTTATTTATTTTAACAGCTAGAATAAAGGTAACTTAAGTTAATCAGAATGTAATTTGAATTATTCTTAATTTATCTAATTTCATTTTTATAATTTCGAAAATTCTAATTCTTAAGTTTGCTACATTTAAAGCAAAACTAATTTAATCTTATCATTAATTTTTAAGAGAATTAAGAAAAGAAAAGAAAAAGATAATTTAAGGCCCCAATTCACATTTGTAGTTCCAGTGCGCATTTTTATAAGCATGCATATATATTTCTAGTGCATTTATTATGTAGTAGTCCATCACACAATCTTTAAGAAAGTCATAAATCTGTAGCATTTCTCTTTAATAAATAAACCAACAGAGATAGATAAAAATGATACAAATATAGACAAAAAACAAACAGAAATCAAGCACTCTGGGCATCCACGCACCAACGGCAAGATTCTAATTAACTGCCGGAACTGAACCATAAAATAACATAGAGGTAACCGACAGGTCTCGTCATCAGGGAACTTAACCATATCAGTTACCTCAAGGGGAACTTTCGGAATAGCATGCATTTAAGCCCAAAAGACATCCCAAGGCCCCGAGTCCGCCAAGGAAGCAATAAGTCAAAAAGAAAATGAAAAGACAAACACAACTTGCAGTATGGGCTCTACGCACCATACGTGTACAACGTACACGTATCATTGTGTTTGTCTTTTCATTTTCTTTTTGACTTATTGCTTCCTTGGGGAACTCGGGGCCTTGGAATGTCTTTTGGGCTTACTTGCATCCTATTCAGAAAGTTCAGGCACTTATACAGAATCTTGCCGTTGGTGCGTGGATGTCCAGAGTGCTTGATTTCTGTTTGTTTTTTGTCTATATTTGTATTATTTTTATCTATCTCTGTTGGTTTATTTATTTGGTTTTTTCATTATGGGGATATGAAGTTTCTGCGCTATCCTCTATAGAAAATGTTTTATGTTTTCTTAGCAGGATATGTTTTGTGTTAAAGTGTTTTAGCAGTCTATACTTGTATTTTAATTTTTGTTGATTTCTATTGTTTATATTTTGCATTTCTCTTTAGTCATAGATTTTTTTAAGGGCTTTTTGGCGTATCATCCACTGTGAATGTAATAGAATATAAAGGCATTTTATCCATGGAAATAATGCATAAAGGATCATTATTAAGAATGAATTTTAATTTACAAGCTTACGTAACCTTGAATATCCATTCCGCAAAATAGAGAAAATTTAAAAATAATGACAAATGAGAAAGATTGGCCAAAATCAGGAAATATAAAAAATTGTTTACAAAGTTTTTGAAAAATGCAAAAACATAATTTTCTTAGAGAAATTGAGCTGTAATCAAAAACCTTAAATAAATTTAAACACTCCCCTCCACCCCACCCCCAAAATATTTTTTTTTTTAATTGATAGTAAAAAATAAAAATATGAGAAAATTAGAATACACCAATATTTTTTTTACACCGAAATGCCAAAAATAATGCTTTTTTTTTTCTTTTCCAAAAATATCTTTGATTATATTACACTTTAAATAGCAGCAATCACCCAGCACTCCCTCTCGAAAACTTTTTTTATTCTGAAAATTAAGATTTACAACAGGAAAAGATCTTTTAAATGTACAAACAAAGTGTTAAAACAATTGTTATCAATTCATTAATCGGGGATACTCTAGATTTGTGTGCACGGCCGCCATCTTGGATTTTTCCGCCATTGTTTGGCGCGTTTCGCTTTGCGATAATGAGGAATTTGCACATGTGGGGAAAATGCTCATTTCTATTTTTTATTAACAGATTGGTTATTAAATTGTTCGAAAACATCAATTAAAACGTACATATAGATCTAAATAATAAAAAATTTTAATTTAAAATAAGCGAAAAGTGTTGAAAAATCATGTGACCTCAAAACGCTACGTGATTGGTTCTGACGTCACTATACCCCATGCTTCAATGTTTACATTTTTCTAGCGCGAGATTCTACGTTTCCTCCTCTTAAACTAACATTTTAAAATCACATTTTTTTTTTCTAATTTGGTTTAATTTTTCTAATTTTAGTTTGTGGCTATTGTTTATTCCCTTTTTTTTAAAATTATATTCCATCGTCGTCTTTATTATTAGTTTATTTCTGTTTTTTTTACCATGGCGTTATTACCCGGTTTTGCAAAAGGGCAATCTGACAACCTGCCTAAAATGGATTCATTTGCAGTGTTTTCCTTTTTGGGAAATAATCCAAATTTTATGGGAGCAGAAATACGAGGATTTAAAGCTCAGAGGTATGTATATATTTGTTTGCATTTATTATTCTAGTTATGTAATGTAGATTGTAGAACGCTGACGTGCGTTGTACTTTACACAAACTTTAAAGTTAGACATTGTTTATGCATATTATTAAATTAATCTCGTACTCTAAAAGTTTAATAAACAGCTTCTATTATTATTCATTCATAGTACATGTTTAATTTTGTAGAATTAATTAGCACTGCAACATTACAAGTAGTGTCTGTTATAGGATATTTAGTAATTTTAATTGTCTATTAAAAAGTTGACAGAAATTAAAAACAATACCAAATTTACGAATGTGTTCAGTGTTCTGCATTCATATCATAGAAATATGTGTATTTTAAATGGTAAAGGAATTATAATAAATCTGAACTATGCATGATAATTAAACTTTTGACTAATCACATATTAAGTGGTGCAAAGAAACAAATGTTTACTACTCATAATAATTTTAAACAATCCTCTAACTCCATAATTTTGTGTTTTAAAAACACATTTTTAAATTTATGCTTTAGTACTTAGAAAGTTTCTTTTACTTAGATCTGGACGAGAAGGCTGTGGAGATAATGCTGTAGGATATGTTCAGGTAAAAAGGGATGGAGACATCTGTACAGTCAATGCAAGGGTGACACCAGAACATAATGTCACAAAAAAGACGTACAGTGTGGAACTCAAGTTTAATGAAAAGGAAGAAAATGTCCTTTCCGTCCAATGCAATGATTGTGCAGCATCTTTGGGTGAGTTCCTTTATGTATTATATTTAATTTTATCTAAAAGTTTTAATGATAGTGTGTTTCGGGTAGATACAATAGACCATCCATGGTTAGCTTTCCCCGCTTTGAGTCATTTATAAATAATTAGTAATACTTCAGCTGTTATAAAAAAATCTTTTTAATACAATACTTTATACATTTTATGTAAAAAACTAGCATCCAAAACTAGTGTAAAAAGATTAATTAAAATTAAATTTACAAAATAATTTATATATTTTATGCTTTTGTCACATTTTGCACACAAATTGTATTTTAAAATTTCATCACCTACCCCCAACCCAGCATCTGGTGAATTCCATTGAAACGGACGTTACATTCACACACAAAATAAATTATAAAAAGATTATGAGATGCATATTAATGCTTCAAAATAGGAGTACGTTATTTTTTCCTGATAAAGCCAATACTAAAGATAAACTTGACAGGTTTCAAAATTTATTTCTGGTGTATTTAAGCTGAAAAAAAATCTTTAATGTAGTGGATGTTACATAAAATGGAACATCATTTGTACTATAGCGTCATAAGATAAAAAAAATCTGTGACTCTATTATGTAAATTTGATCAAAAATTTAAAAAATAACATCACAAGACATGCCTGTAATTTATCAGAACCTTGACATAAAAATTCAGTCTTTTTTTTCTGTAATAAAAAATTTAAAAACTATTTGTAACAGACGTTACATATAATATATGTCGCAACTGTACCCTTAACTAGGCTATATTTAAAACAGTCACAAACATGCATTTATTTTATTTTTATAGTTTTTACATTAATATTAAATTTACTCTAATTAAATTCAGTGGCATAATTTACGTAAGTAATAAGGTATAAAAATGATAATAAACTTACAAATAGATATTTTCCCATTACTTCCCCTACAAAACAAACTTAATGTAAGGAAAAAGCAATAATATGTTCTAGTTCTAGAGGCCATAAGCTTTCCAATGATATATAACACTTAAGAATTTGTTTAAAATGATTTTCTTTCGTAATGGTTTCATGTTAGGTGGAATTCACCATCTGGAGAATATAACTCATAACAAAACTCGTTGTTTTTACAAATATATTTAAATATTTATTTAAGTGGAAAATGTCAAAACTTGTATTTATTTCATATTTGCTGCAATGATTTGGCAAATCATCTGTATCACATTAAAACCCACAATTATAGCTAAATTAAAAAATTATTGAATGAAGATCCACTTACTGAGCATTTACAACTGTTTCAGCATCAAAGCTATTATCAAGTAACTGTATGTAATATACTTTAAGAGTTGTATATTGCATATCTCTGCTGTGAACAAACATTTTATAGACCGCTATCCAGAAGGCTAGTTTTTCTGAAGTTATTCAGGTATATTCAAAATCATTTAATCTGATAGAGATAATATGGTAATTTAACGATTTTAAATTATGGACGAAAGTTTATTCATTTAATGAACACAGAAATAAATTAAAGTCAGAAATAACAGCATTTATTTGTAACATTTTTCATAAAATCAAAATTTTAATGCAAATTAACATTTTACAATGATTATTCAAGTGAATAAAATATGATATTCTCTGAATATAGTTTTCATTTTTGCATTAAATGCTAATTTAAATTTAACCGACAATATTTTGATTTTTGATAACTAAATTGTATAGTAATATTTCTGAGGGTTTTTATAAATATATTTTTTTACAGGTGGATGTAAACATGCTGTAGCTTTGCTTATGTGGCTTCATAGACTGAGTGAAGCACCAGCAGTGACGTCAGTTTCGAGCTACTGGAAGAAATCAAGACTCTTGTGTATTAAAAATTTATATTTGAATAAATACGTGTTAAAGCTTAATTTTTGTAATTATTTTTTAACCCAATTTCTTTTTTTACAAAATTAACACTGAGTATGAGTAAAATTACTAAATTTGGTTTTGGATCAAATGGTCTTGCATGTTAATAACTCCACATGCAATAATAATTAAATAATCCAAATAGGGAATTAAATGGTTATCAATGCATGAATGTGGACCGAGCATTTTAAATTCTCTCAGTCTTCCAATAACTCGTTCAACATGGATACGTAAAGATGCAATTTGTTTTGATAATTTTACACCAGCTTTAGAGCTGACTGATGCTGTTAAAACTGATGGTGGTCGGACTAATGTACATCCTTTTTGCTGCAACAAAGATGATATGTGTTTAAAACCCCTGTCTGCCATGATTGAGGTTCCAGGAACTAATTTATCAAGATAACCACTATCTTCAATAATCATAACATCAGAAGTTCGACCACCATAACTATCTGAAATAAAATTCACTAACCCATCGGGAGTGCAAGAAATTAAAAATTTCAATGTATTACAACCATAATACTTAGACCATGTGAGAGATTGATGGACTGGGTTGCTCGGTTTTTCTATTTCGATCTCCAAACAATCAACAATAGAGCATACTTTTGAATATCGTGCACGGAAGGGGATTGGCAAATGCACACGAATATCTTCTTTCGGCCAAACAATAAGGTCTTGCATCAACTGTGCAAGCACAGTGACAGACTTGGAAAATATCCTACTCACTGTACTTACAGACAATCCAAAGTCGATTGCTAGGATTGAAAATTGGTTGTGTAACCGCAACTTCTTCAGCACAATATATATATTTCGGGTAGGCAATGGCACCTCTTCAGTAATCATCTGAATTAGGAAATAACTTTTCATGGGTAAACCTAGAAAAAGTCTAGGATTTTTTTCGATTGACATGAAAGTACCTTTACTCATATGTTCCTTGTACTTTTCTAGGCAGATATCTTCATCATCAGAACTAAAATTATCTGAAATGTTACTTGGACAGTCAAAATCACTAACAGAATCTGATAGCATATCCTCTTCAACTTTAAATGAACCTGGATGAACACCTGCACATGTATGAGCAACAGCATTTTCTGTATGATTTTGAACATACATTTTTAATGGTGAACAGGCAATATCAGAAGTCTTTGTGACATCAGTGTTTGTGCCCTTACTTCTAAATGGTCTTATGATGTTCACTTGTATACCCCTATCTTTTAAGTTATCTTCATCAAAAGTTGAAGGTTCTTCATCAAAAGTAGGGGGTATTGAAGTTGAGGGTTCCATTGATGCTGAAGGTATGGCAGCCGCTGAAAGAGCTTCTTGGACAAGAGCTAACCATTTCCTTTTCAAAGCACCTTTTCACTCAGTTTGGGACAACGGTGTTTTCTTCTGGCACTCAAAACGATGTGGGACTACACCAACTTTCAGCTGTACTCTTTTAACATCTTTTGTCAAACGCCACTGCCAGTAATTTTCCATGTCCTCCTCCAACTGAAAGATAAGGAAACATGGTAAATTTCTTTAAAGGTAAAAATATGAAATAAATTTAATTTTTATTACTGACTACATACTCTCTTATAAAAAAAATTCCAAACATCCGTTAAGAATTTTACCTCTTTGAGGTGCCAGGAGCAAGCACTTTCTTTGCCCTTAGCTAAGTAATCACTATAAGTCATGATGATTGTAAATAAATAAGTAACAGGAAGCCTATTTAGCTGATCATGTGAAGTTGGAAATTTTGTCCTGTTATTTGGATTTCCTGCTAGTACTGTTTTTTATTTGAAATGATCAAACAAACACACACATTATTATCATGTCTATGCCCCTAATTAAAAAAGAGAGCCTGACATATGTTGCAGAAATATAGAGATACAGGTGCAGTGGTTCAGTGAAGACGTGTGGGGGTGGGGGGGGGTTCAACCAAAAAATTCCATCACATACAGTTTTTTTCACAATATGAAATTTTCTGTTTTCTGTCTTTGAGTTTTTATGAATATACAATTAGCATGTAATTTATTTTTGTTCGCCCGCTAAATGTCATCAACATATATAACTTTTTTTTGTTATTTTATAATAAACAATTAATAAAATCAAAAAATGTTCGGTACACATAAATAAACAAAGGAAAGAAATTAATAAAATAGTGTAGACAATGAGATGAAGTTCATTCATTTTGTCACTTCCTCTTAAGACAGACATGTGGCACCTGATGTCTCTTTTTCATGGTTTAGAAGACGAGAAAAGGATTGCAGAATATCCAGAATCATATGCTTTTGTACTAATTACAGTAAACGACTCAGTAATGTGGATTCCAAATATATATGTGAATATTAAAGTAATTTTTTCCGCAAAACTTCTTACTTATTATTTTGTTTTACTCCCTAGAAATGTTTTTACATGGTATATAAAGCATTATTTTTCTAAATTTTCAAATGCAGTTTTCAAAAAACTTACGTAATGGACAAAAACGAATGACATATTTGAAATTAGCATACCAAAAAACATAAAAGTCAATTGCTACTTTGCAAAAAATATTTGTTCTCTGAAAATTTGCAGACCTGTGTTATTAAAATGCAGCAACAGTATAGCCTTAAAATTTCAGTAAAAGTGTCATATAAATTTATTCATAAATTGATAATGATTTTGGCTAGTAAAAATATTAGACTAATCTTGTAAAACATTAATTTCATAGTTTGAATCTTCATTGTAAGCAAATAAATATGCATAATGGAACAAAGTTATATAATTATATATTTTTCTTGTAGCACTATTTTGAAGCAACATTGAATTCTTATTAAAAGTTACATTTCATATGTTAACAGAATAAAGAAATAACTTACCGAAAAGTGATTTTCACAACACCAGCGAGTTGTCTTAGTGGACAATGCTGGATTTTTTTTTTTTTTTCGTCGCGTTTCATTGCAACTGTCCATGCTTTCCTTTTCAGATTATCTTTTGGAACACTAAAAAAAAGCTTCCCAGGTGTATTTACCGTCGTGCTTGTGCAGAAAGGTACTATACAATGTTTAAAATTTGTTTAACACACTTTGACATCTTAAAAATAAAGAAAAAACACTGGATATCAAACTCAAACTACGCAACACAATCCAAACACCGAAGTAAACAAATTCGCTATGGAGTATTGTGACGTCACATGTATCCGCGTAGGAAAAGTAGCGTTTTTGAGATGAAGTAAATAGTGCGCGTTTAAAAACAAATTATGTTAACTTTTAGGGTTCTAAAACTAAAAAAAAAAGATGCTTTCGATCATATTTTTCTATTTTCTTTATCATAAATGCAAAATAAAAAAACGTGCAAATTCCTCATTATTGCGTTCTGCTACCTCCGCTGGCCACCCCTTCTAACTGTAGTGTCGCTTCGGCAGACGACAATTAAATCCACATCAATTTATCGTTTGGCCATCAAGATTTTAATTAAATAAGTTGAACATATGTGGCAACATAAGTGATATAAAAAAAGAAGAATCAATGTGTGGTTGTGCCTGTTAGATGTATTCGATGCCAAAAATGTAGATTTATTATTAAGTTGTATAAGCAACATCTGATAAATAATAAAATAATATTTATACTGGAGTCAGAGAAGCGTTATTATTATTCACCTACAATTTAAGACGCTTCACTAACCAATGAAATCGCGTTGATTGAACTGAATTTTGCTGCTCCTACTCAACCTTTAATTGACATCACTTCACCTAAAAAAAAATGTATTTGGTCTCCATATCTTCAAGAGTATTTTAATAACCTTCAGTCAATATTCTTTTCTAAACCGAACTACCCATGTGGGATCAGGATTTTTGTTTAAACACTAATGCATCAAATATGGCTATTTCTGGCATTTTGATGCAGAAGTTTGATGATAAATTATTATCTACATCATATTTTAGTAAGTCACTTAAACAAGGTCAGAAAAATTATTCCACCCCCAAATAAAAAAACAGTATGCACTTTACAAATCTATCATTGCATTTAAATATTATTTATACAATAGAACTTTTACTGTGTTAACTGATAGCAAACCTCTCATGAACTATAAGCATACAACTTCTCCTACTGATATTGTAACTAGAGGGTTACTCGAAATGAGTGAATATTCCATCATTTATGAACATATTCCTGGTAAAGTTAATGTTTTGGCAGATTATATTTCTCGCCTCACCTGTGACCCTCCTTCTCAAAATTTAGCCACTAATCCTGAAATTACTAATAGTGAGGATGTCCTCCCTATAACTTCTGTAAATGCTATAACTACTGACCATATTCAAAATTCTCCAGCTATTCCCATCACTAATGACCCTCCTCTTGATATTTCCATATCCACATTTTTGGCAGAACAGAGTAGGGATTCAAAATTGATCAAAATTATTAATTATCTAAATCAACCCCACTCTGCTAAGTCTTCATAATTTACCGATTTTTATATTCATGGTGCTTCTAAATTATTATGCTGGGATAAATCTGAAAATAATACTACTTCTCATATTATTGTTGTTCCCCATTCTTTAAAATATAAGGTTCTTGTCATGTCTCTCATTTTGGCATCGAGAAGACTTATGATTTTCTAAAAGCTCGTTATTTTTGGCAAGGCATGTATGTTGATACAGTAATCTTTTTAAAGTCATGCCATCTTTGTTCTGTTAATAAACCTCACACCATTGTATCAGCACCTTTTCAGGCAAACCCTATTCCCACTTTACCTAATGAGGCTGTTTCTATGGATATTCTTGGACCTTTTGAAAATAACACCTATGTTTTGACTAACATTGGTCTTTTTTCGAGGCATTTAGAGCTTTTTCCTCTTGTCAAAATTACCATGGAGGCAGTCACTGAGTGTTTATTAAGCTATATTTGCAAATTTGGCAGACCTTCCTTAATCTTAACTGACCTCGGAAGTTTTACCTCTTGGGTGGTGTGGAAAAAAACTTCAATATTGGAATGCTTTTTTCAAAAAATTTTCTAAGTTTCATAATTTGAAAAGGTAGTTTTTATTATAAACGCAAAAAAATATATTCATAATTTAAAAAAGTGGTTTTTAATAAAAACCAAAAAATAAATCTAAATCCAACGTTTAAATGATTTTTCAAAATTTTTTCTAAGTTTCATAATTTAAACTGGCGGTTTTTATTAAAAAAGCTAAAAAAAATTTCTAAGTCCAGCATTTTGAAAACACCGATTAAAACACATTGGCGAGAATTTTTCTACTCCTCCAGACACGGTAAAATCGCCAAAGTTGGCGCAAAATAAAATCCAAGATGGCGGCCGTGCACACAAATCTAGAGTAGTCCACATTAATCATTTATTACGGAGCGGAAAAGACATTTGAGTACGAAAAAATCCCGTTTATAAACAAACACCCTCCCGCACTTCATAGAGTGAGCCACTACGGTTACCGAAGAGAAATTTTTATTCCCTCATTTCGCGCATCGGTATGCGTATCGTACTTCAACCAAAATTTTAGTTAGAAAGAAATGAATGGAATATATTTTTCTACTGATCTGTATATATATGTAATTTTTCTTTTTCTTTTAAGACTGGAAAATTCAGTTTCTTTACTATAATACCGAGTTGGTATCAAATCATTATGTGACTAGTCGAGTCTGAAGTCACACCCCACATTTGGCATATTTTCTTTGCAACCCGAAGAAAATTTAGAAATGTAAATTACGGGAGAGGAGACTAGGGTAAAACTTGTTTAAACAGTTCTCAATTAGTTTTTTTCTATGTATGAAAATTTAAAATTGATTTTGCAAGTAATTTTTAAGGAACATCGCATGATAGCCACGTAGATTTCTTTTGTTTAGAATTTTTGTTACGAGTTCATAATGTCGTAATACAATATTTAAAAGGTGTTGGTATGAAAAAGACCTCATCAGCCGTGTATTCCTGACGTATATCACATAGACTAAGATATGGCCACAGAGAACTGTTTTGAATGTTTGAAGATGTGAAGAATCACTTAAAAGCACTATTGTACAATAGATAAACGTAAAGAAATTTGAAGAATGTATACTATTGGCAATTCTAATGTATTATATACTCAGCATTCAAAATAAAATATGGAGAGAAGGCTGTGAAAAATTTCTGTAGCCACCAAACTTCAATCCAAACAAATATGCCTAAACAAACCCTTAAGTCGCATATTCTTTGTTATTTCCTGTAATAATTTTATAAACTTTATTACATTTATGAAAATTTTAATCTGATAATAACTGAGCTTTTTCATCAGATGTTCATCTCTGGAATTTCTCTCCGGATTAAACTGAATAGTTAGTGATGAAATTATTTTCAATTACAGATAACTAAAATGAATATAAAGGGAAGAAAAATTAATACTGTTTATAGGTTATTGATAAGGCCGAGATCCCTACAAACTGAAGCATACCGGATCTCTGCGCGTCCTTATAATCTATCATGACAAAACGATAAGTATGGCTGAGGAACCCTAATTGCGACAAGTTTAAAATGCCCAGTAGTTTAATTCTGTGTTCAGATGGCAAAATTTTTCTTATAAGCAGGGTGTGCGAAGTGTGCATTGCACACAGGCGCCTGCTCTAAGGATGATCAGTGGAGCGCAGGTTAGTTGGGAATGGTTGACAGGCGCCTCGCACAAAAGAGCAAACATCCACGCGCCGGTTCTGGTTATAAGTCACTTTTTTACTATGTTTTTGTTAACTCGCTTTGTTGTTTGTTTGTTTGTTTGTCCAGTACTAATCTTGCAGTCGATTTTTAACTAACTTCCCGAGTAGCTAGACATTTGAAACTTTTAGAATAGCTCAGAACACGATGACAATGCATTCTTTTAATACGATTAGCCGTATAAATCCGCAAGATGGTGCTTCGATCGAATTCAATACTTGCACTTTTCCGCAACGGTGTTTGACGATTTTGAAAACAGAATGCATGTGAATTTAGTTTGTTTACAAAAATATTGTACGAAAAATTTTAAAAAATTATAAAAGTTAGCAGTTTATAAAGTCTGTAGATTTTGGAAACGACTAAAAGGGGATTAAAATTCTATAAAAGAAATTGAAAAAGAATAATTAAGTGAAGGTTCGTGCAATTAAGAGAAAATTCTCAAGTTTATACGATTCAACAGAAAATTTAAAAAGTGGTATATAAACAGTTCTTTTTATCTTGTAATTATTAGAAAATTACGTGACAGCAATTCTAAGGTTCAAGATGTCATGAAAAATCAGTAATTTGTTTTATATTTGTATTATATTGTATTTATATATGTATTAATTGTTGGCTATTAACAGTATATAATATATGTATTTATATATGTACTATTACTTATAGTAGTTATAGTAAATTGAAAATATCGGCAAACGACAATCCGAAATGTGAAGAATTCAATTTTTTAAGAAAAGTGACTTATAACATTTTGCCATCTGAGCACAAAATTAATCCAGAACGTAATTTATAATATCTTAGTTTATAGATATCTTATTTCCTAGCACAAACTTACTTTTATATATTGCTGATCATTTCACGAGAAAAATAAGAAAAAGATGCATGATGATACAGCCTTTATATATCCAATTCAAATTCCTTTCTCCTCTCTTTGCAGGTTCTCGGTACAGATTGTTAGATGCGAAACTAAAATGCTCGTGGTGTCCAAAAATTCAGAAAGTCAACGTATTGCTGGCCGTTACTGTTTTCTAACCGTCGTGTAAAGCATCGTCGACATGCCAGAAAAGTAAATGTCGTGTATTTCCATCGTAGGCTTTCCAAAGAATGACATTCCAGCGAGCAGAACCGTGCTAGAGCCGAAAATGAATGCACTCCATGTGACACTTGTATAATTAGTCAAAATGTAAAAAGTTCCAGTACAGATTCCCCGTCGCACCGAAGAACAAAATTTCGAATAAAATTTATGTGAAGGAACTTTTGCACAGCTGGCCGCCTTAAACACGCATCATTCGTACCACATTATGGATAATCCTCTGTGTACCCGTACAGAAAAACCTTTCACCTGCACTGTATGTGGGAAAAAAATTTCCGTACGGAGTAGTTTATTAACACATCTCCGCATCCATACGGAAGAGAAACCTTTTGCCTGCACTGTGTGTGGTAAAACATTTTCTCGACAGGATAGTTTGAAAACACATCTGCGAATCCACACGGGAGAGAAACCTTACGAATGCACTGTATGTGAGAAAAGATTTTCTTTACAGGGTGATTTAAAAAAACATATGCGAACCCACGCGGGAGAGAAACCTTTCGAATGCAATGTATGTGAGAAGAGATTTTCTGAACCGGGTTATTTAAAAAAACATCTGCGAACCCACACGGGAGAGAAACCTTTCGAATGCAATGTTTGTGAGAAAAGGTTTTCTGAACAGGGTAATTTAAAAAAACATCTGGGAACCCACACGGGAGAGAAACCTTTCTTATGCACTGTATGTGAGAAAAGGTTTTCTGAACCGGGTGACTTAAAAAAACATCTGCGAACCCACACGGGAGAGAAACCTTTCGAATGCACTGTATGTGAGAAAATGTTTTCTGAACAGGGTAATTTAAAAAGACACCTCCGCGCCCACACTGGAGAGAAACCGTTCGAATGCACTGTATGTGAGAAAAGGTTTTCTGATCAGGGTAATTTAAAAAACCATCTCCGAACCCACACGGGAGACAAACCTTTCGAATGCACAGTATGTGAGAAGAGAATTTCTGAACCGGGTGGTCTACAAAAACATATGCGAACCCACACGGGAGAGAAACCTTTCGAATGCCCTGTATGTGAGAAAAGATTTTCTCTAGAGGGTAATTTAAAAAGACACCTCCGTGCCCACACAGGAGAGAAACCTTTCGAATGCACTGTATGTGAGAAGAGATTTTCTGAACCGGGTGGTCTACAAAAACATATGCGAACCCACACGGGAGAGAAACCTTTCGAATGCCCTGTATGTGAGAAAAGATTTTCTCATGAGGGTAATTTAAAAAGACACCTCCGTGCCCACACAGGAGAGAAACCTTTCGAATGCACTGTATGTGAGAAGAGATTTTCTGAACCGGGTGATCTACAAAAACATATGCGAACCCACACGGGAGAGAAACCTTTCGAATGCACTGTATGTGAGAAAAGGTTTTCTCAAGAGGGTAATTTAAAAAGACACCTCCGCGCCCACACGAGAGTGAAATCTTTCGAATGCACTGTGTGTGAGAAGAGATTTTCTGAACCGGGTGATCTACAAAAACATATGCGAACCCACACGGGAGAGAAACCTTTCGAATGCACTGTATGTGAGAAAAGGTTTTCTCAAGAGGGTTATTTAAAAAGACACCTCCGAGCCCACACAGGAGAGAAACCTTTCGATTGAACCTATGTGAGAAAAGATTGTCTGTAGAGGGTACCGTAAAATCTTGACTATAATACGAACACGTGTACAATACGTATGCTGGATTTTGCGCGAAATTTTTGGGAAAAAATTAAAATTCGTCTATAATACGCACCTATAACTTTTTACCATGTTTTTATTAAGTCTGTTTGTTTTTTTGTGTGTTTTTATCCAGTACAATTCTTGCAATCGATTTTTAACTAACTTCCCAAATAGCTAGACATTTGAAACTTTTAGAATAGCTCAGAACACGATGACAATGCATTATTTTTATAATTTTAGCCATTTTTAAACAGAATTGAAATCATTTTGAGTTAATTTTGTTTTGTAGACTGTTGCAGCCATCTATCGACCTGGACGAGAACGAAAAGTTAAACGGAAGTTAACTTCCAACTAACTTTATTTTCTTTCAAGTTGATGGGATGATTCATCAAAAAAAATTTAAAAAGTATTTGTTAATACATCGAATTGTCACGTTTATAGGATTCGACAGAAAATTTAAAAACATGGTATATAAAAAGTTCTTTTTATCTTGTAATTATCAATATTTTATTTAAAAGTTGCACAAATATTTAATAAGAAATAAAATTGGTAAGAAAAATTAATGAAAACGTCAAATTCGGTAGACAAAAAAACTTGAATCTTTAATTCAAAATAGACAATAGTGTTAAATTATCAGTCTTATTCACTTTTTCTAGAATGCTGCTCATCTATTGCTGGTCGTTTATTCAGTGTTTAAAACTGCGCTTTTTTTACACGAGTATAATACGCACCCTCATTTTTGCGGACTAAAAAGAGCGCTTATTATTCTCAAGATTTTTCGGTAATTTCTAAGGAAAACCCCTTTTTATCTGCAGGGTATGGGAAATAGTTTTATGGTTTGTAAAGCGCCTCCCCCTGCCCATTCAGGGATTTTTTGGCTCAAAGAAGCCCCACCGTGTGGATAATGTCCTTGAAAGTCGAATTCTACTACGGGTTTGACGTTGTTTATATAAATGAGATAAAAAAATTCTAATTTATTTAGTGTTTTATATTATTTTTCTTTGGAATATATCAATGTGATATCGGTCATGGCCCACGATCCTGGACCTACCAAAGTGATTGAAGTGAAAATTCCTGTCATTATACCTGTTAACGGTGCAGGAACATTTTTGCAATAATTCTGGTTTTTGTTTTGCCTAATTTGAAATTGTAATTTTTAAGATATAACTGATAAATATCTATAATGAAATATAAATAAATGTTTCATGGCTTCATATGGAGATTGAATTAATTTTTCTTTTGTGTCTCTTAATTATTTTAAATTAATTTAGCTTTTATTTATTTATTTTTGTAATGTGCAGGCACAGTAATACAGAGGCTGTTCGCACATTTTTTAGACGATTTTGGTAAGCGGTAATAGAAAATATTTTGCTGCAAAAGAAATAATTGCAATTGTACTATGTTTTTAAAAGTCAAAATTATCATCTGCGGCTTGAAAGTTTTGTTTTTATTCAAAATGGCGTTTTTAACAAAGCAGTGGTTCGAAGGCTACATTTATGTTCTTTCCGAAGAGAAATATGCATACTCCGTTATCCAAAGACGATGTGAGAGTCATGGTTTTGTGATATCTAAAGCGTCGATAGGGAATATCGTCAACAAGAAAGGAAAAAAACGTCAAATTGGAGCCTCAAGTGGGACAAAAATTCCAAACAAGTATCCAAGGAAAAAACGGAAATCTTCGACTATTGCAAAGGTTAATGTATTGTAAAGGTTAAATGTAATGTTATTTTTTCTGTTTAATGTTAAAAGAAAATCCCCCTAGTCAAAGGACAGTTGCAAAATCATTAAAATGCTCGGTGTCCACTGAAAACAAAATGATAAACGTTGATTTAAATCTTAAGAAAGCGAAAAAAACGCAATGTGCATCGTCTTCTTCCAAATCATATCGCTGAACGCAGGACACGCTGCAGAATTCTATATGAGAAACACTTATCCAAAGAAAAATGGAAAACAATTGTCACAATAGATGAATCATGGGTGTATTTAAATGATTGCAACAAAAAAAGAGCCATTTATTATCATAAAAGGGGAGACAAAAATTTAAGTACATGATTCAAAGAATTGAAAGAAAGTTTTTCTAAGGGATTCATGATTGTTGCTGGTTTTCCTTATAATGGCAAGTTAAAAATAAAGAGAGTGGAAAAAAATGTCAAAATTAACTCCAAATACTATCAGGAACATATTTTATCGCCAATTTTTCTGAATGAAATACCATCGCTTTACCCACAGTGCCATCAATCTGTGAGACTCCATTAGGACAAAGCTATCAGTCACACATCAAAATCCACTGTAAATTTCCTAAAAGAAATGGAACAAAAAACTGGTATCAAGGCCATACCCTTCACTGATATCCCATGAAATCTCCTGATGTATCACATATGGATTTTTGTGCTTTCGGACTTTTAAAATCTGCATTATCCAAATGTCGTCCCAAAACCCTTACAGGACTCTGGAGATCTGTTCAGGAGGAATGGGATAGAATACCTCTCCTGACACTTCAAAAGGCATTATTATCCTGGAAATTGCGGTGTCGAAAGATAGTTCAGAATAAGGGATGTCAAATAGAACATTTAAAACACAAGAATTTTATGTAATTTAGTTTTGTGAATACAATATACATCGTCTAAAAAATGTGTGAACAGCCTCTGTATTTAACGCGTGGAGCATCAAAGTATACTTTAGTATTAGATGTCTGAAATTTTTATACATTAAATATATAATTTTGATTTTGAACACGACTCTTAAAAAATATTTAAAGTTTATAAATTTGCTGAAAAGTAAAAAGAGGGCGCTGTGATACAGCTTCGTAGGAGAAAAAAATAACGTAAGTAGTTCAGATGTCAGGCGAGCCGTGTTATGATGCAGGTGGCCTACCTAATAATAAGGCACTTTTACAAGGTGTATCATAGTGTACTATATGTGGAGTTGAAATAAAAGGCTTTGGAATGAGTGGCCGTCCTTATCAGGCCGGCAAGAGAAGTGCAACGTTTTGGTTTCGGACCATGATTGAGCGCGAACGTGAATAACGTTAAGTGTTTTGTAAAAAATAGATTTGATACTTTTGTGTTGTCTTGGGTACACATACTATGTATGATATAGGAATGGCTGAAAATTTTCAACGATTGAAAACTAAACGGACTGCTTTAAGAATTGTAGTCTCAAAATTGTTAAAGAAAATTGAGGAAAGTATGAAATCGGAAAATAAAGATGACTTGAAGGAGTCATGTGACTTGTTATGAGGAAAGAAAGTTAATTTAAAAGAACTGGATGAAGGAGTTCCGGAGTAAATTGATTTCGAGTCGCTGGAATCGGATGTAGTTACATCCGAAGAATATCGGGAGAAATGTTTGCGAGTAATAAAAAGATTCTTATGAACCAAATACCGCACAACACAAATATATTTCTCAAGTTGCTCGGAGTTCGGTTAAACTTCCAAAATTACTCTTAGGAAAGCGTTCCGGTGATCCGACCAAATTCACGGATTTTTGGAACATTTGTGAAAACACTATCCGTAGAAACGAAACTCTTAACAAGGTAGAAATATTTGCATATTTGTGAAAACATTACTTTAGGTCTAACTAGTAATGTAGTAGCTGCTTTAGAATTCAATGAGAAAAATTATGATGAGAATGTAAAGTCACTCGAAGATAGACGTGGGAAAAAGGATTTAATAGTACGCCAATTTATGAACAAACTATTAAATTTAGATCCTGTAAGTAGTTCACACAATGTTAAAGGTTTTCGAAAATTTTCTGATGAAATTGAAATTGCTGTTCGGAATTTGGATGCACGGGACGTTACAAAGGGTTCATTCGGTCAGTTATTAATTCCTGTTTTGTTAAAATACATCCCGGAAGACCTAGTGCTGGAATTCAATCGAAAGAAAAAAAATCTGATGAAGAGACAAATGTCTCAGATTTATTGCATTTTATAAAAACCGAACTTTAATGTCGCGGAGCGTCTAATTTTTTGACGCAGGAAGGAAAAGGTAACGTGCATCCATGCTCTGAAAATGTACAATTTCGCAATAAAAAGTACTTCAGAAATGTACCCACGGCTGCCGTTTTTAATACTTTCGATAATCGATCATGCATCTTCTGAAACAAGTTCCACGATTCGTTTTCATGTGAAAAAGTGTCTAAGAAAATCTATAAATTACGTGATGAAAATCGTTGTTTCGTTCGTTTTAAAAGATTTCATATTAAGTAGGACTTGTAAAAATAAAAGAAATTGTACGAAATGCGGATTGAAATCGCATCACGAATGTACAGGATGATTTTTTTAAACTGATAGTATTCAGAGACATCTGTACCTTCATCTATCAGCCGGAATTCCGCCAAAATTGATAGAGGGACTAAGGACGACATGGGAAAGAGTTTTCCTGTAAAAAAAATAGCGCCAAAGGTCGTCGATAGGAGATGATATGGCCCTGTTGTTGTTGGCGCACCCGACAATTTGCATAAAAGGCAAGTAAAACATCAAAATTCAAATTTACGACTATGGACCGGGAGGCGAGGTGGCCATGTAAGTAGAAAAAAGCGACTGATGACCCTTTCTTCTGTAAAGCGAAGGCGCAACAGATTCCGCACTTTATCGCCCGAAATACTGGCGCTACATAGTCGTGAATTTGTATTTTGATGTTTTACTTGCCTTTTATGCAAATTCTCGGGTGCGCCGACAACAAGAGTGCCCAATCTTCCCCTATCGGCGACATTTGGAACTAATATTTTTTCACGGAATCCCTTTTCCGTGTCGTCCTTAAGCTATGTCCACAATTTTGCTCTTTTGCGTTCACTTTCGCTTTCGACATGTCGCACGGAGAGAGAAATGTGAGGCATGCTCAGAGGGATGCGTCACCACCTGCCAATTCCAGAACAGCGCATGCGTTATCGCAAGCGTATCCAACCCGAGTGGATTTTCGTGCGAAATTCCATCTGCAATTTCAATGTTAATTTCAACTGTTGGTTAAAAGATTACGCTGGGGGCTTAATTCAAGCGAGAACACCGCCAGCGGTGCCAATTGTAAATATGAACAACTTCGAAAATAACATCACTCTCTCCGGCCCGGAATCGTAAGCAAGAACAAGGTCTACCTAATAGGGCAGCGATCCTAGTCACGGTGTACAGACAGTGAAGAACGTTTGCCGTTGTTCTGGTGTGCATGTTCGTATTGGATTTGTAGGTAAATCCGGACGTAAACATGATCACTGTCATTTTGTTTGCTTCAATGAGAATAATCGATAACCACACTCGCATGGCATGGCCGAAGGAATTTTATCTAGATCATGTTTCCCAGCTGTCCCTCAAATAAAGACGTTAAAATGGTAGCAAAAAAAAATACACTTTGCTGTGAACTCGTGAAAAAGTGTGATTTTAGATAATCTAAGAAATATTCTGAACTTTCAAATTTACGAGCAAATGACAGTGAAATTTTGTGATTCGGACCGATCATGCGAAAACGAAGTAATTTGACCAGTAAAAAATTTATATAAATTAAAAAAGATTAATTTTAAAAAATAGTTATTCGTCGATAACCGTTTAAAATATAAATGCAAACATTTCGTTGTCGAATTTTTCATTTAATATTATTTATTCAGATTGCTTTCTAGTTGGTTTTTGATCACACAAGTTTTCTTGATATTTGACTTAATATCGGATTTCATAAGTGGATATGCTGGAAAGTATATTGACTAAAGGATATATTTTGTAGAATAATAACCAGCTCTGAAATATGTGCTGCATAACATAGACTTGAAGTAACTGCATTGAAGTTTTCTTAAAATTCCTGAAAGACCGAAATATCTGTGATTTTTTCTTGAACACATCAGGGTTCTGTCGTGTGCCGTAGTCAATAATAAGACAAGCCTTTCGCTTCAACTATTTTACTGCGATACGTTAAACATACTACAACTACTACATTTAAAGCAAGTATGTACAGCGAGTTAGAATATATAGTTAGATCATCAGTTGGCTTCAGGTTCAAAGACAGCTCTGGCCTATCAAGGCCTTCGAACTCAGGAGAGCATCCGTCTCTCTGCCTCGTGGACTCTTGCCGTCTATCTTTATACCGTCGACGAATTCAAAGGAATTTCTCTGGCGTTTGAAGTGCTGGTAAGTGTTGGAAGTTTATGACATTCAAGCCGTCACTATAGTGTAAAAATCTGAACAGTCCTCGAACCACTCTGGGATTTATACGTTCTATAACGTTAAAAACGCACATTACAAGAACTTTATTTTCTCTTATCCAAGAGTTTATGAGACCGCTCAGATCAACAGTTCGCAGATAGATGACATGTTGAGGGGTAGGAAAAGGGCATCACATATTTATATAAGTACTAATTTCGTGTAGTAATTGAGACAATGTTATAGTTGCTAACATTAGTGACTTAGTAGTCTTATGAAACACTCTTGAAAACATATTTGCATTTCTCTACAAACACTTAATAAACTTGAAAATTTGTTTTTTCTCGCATTACCTGCAACATGACAGCTACGTTAAGCTGCAACATAGGTTGATCTAGAATAGTTTAATACCGAGTGACTAAATTTTTATGAAAAAATGACAGTTTTATGTAAATCACGCAATTGTCGCTTGTGGTTAAGACTGGTATAAAAAGGGATTGCTAGTAAAGACAGTTGAAGTCGCCTCGGAAGGAATGAGTAGAAAACGCAACTTAATGGATTTGAACGTGTATGGTTGTGGGTCCTAGAAGCAGTGGGGAAAGTTTCACGGAACGTGCAGTATGCACGATAGCGCAAGATTAAACGTCTCCAGTTCACAGGATCACAAGGATTGGACAGTAAAGGAATGGAAAGGGATAATGTAGTCCGATAAATCTCGTTTCCTACTACACCATTCAAATGGCAGATGGAAAAATCAGTACAATATCGTGGACTCCAAGTGCGGTTTCATAGTACTTCAAGTTGGTGGATGCAGTGTAATGGTGTGGGGAATATTTTCCTGTCACTGTTCGTGTTCTCATTGTTTTAATTTGTGTAGAAGAACATCTGAATGCCGAAAGGATTTAAATATTTTCGCTGACCAAGTACATTCAGCTATATTAAGGCTTCACACCGAATAACTCCATGAAAAAATGTTCCCTTGTCCATGAATGGTTTTGAAGATTTGATGGAGTCCTCACCTTCCTTAGTAGGCCTCCACAGTTATAAGTCCACGGGAGCACTTGTGGGACGTGGTCGAAAGTGTTGTCAGACAGCCGGATTCATCCGGCCTAGAGAACTGAAAAGTGCAGTTCATTGGGTAGGTGCTAATTCTCCGCTGGGAGATGTTGAAGGGAAATTGTCTTCAATGATGATACTGCATATCTGTCTTGCAGTTAAAAGCGATCAGGTTAAATTAATAGACTTTGTTTACAAGATTAATTATAGTTTACAGCATTTACATTAAAGGTAACTTAGAAATTACTGTCTTACGAAAGTTCCATTATTACCGAACTGTTCGGTTCTTATGCGTAAAGCATTCTGGTACAAACATTTGAACCGGGGGTGATTCGCGGTACGGAACAAAAGATGAACTGCAACACACTGCCTCCCGGATGAAAAATTGAAGTTATTCATCAAACAATACATAGATAAGAACAATTCATGTATAACAACAAAAATTACCTAAATGATGAGAATTTGCATCAGTTTGTAACCTAGATTTCGAAGAAAAAACACAAAAAAATAGAAGAAATTGTTAAGTACAGTTATAAAACTTTTGTTTTCAATTAAAAAAAATAATAAAACAATATAAAAAAATAATAATCAATTTAAAAGATAATTCAATTCAATAAATCAATAATTCGATAAATCAATTTAAAGTTTTCAATTTAAAAAATAATAAAACAATGTTCAATTATTTTTTAATCTTTTTTTCTAAAATCCCCTAAGATTAAAATAATAGAGCATAGCAGTAAATTGTATAATTAGAAATTAAACACAACACCTTACAATTAAAATTTGATTAAGTAGAGAGCAAAAATTAAACATTTTTCCATTTATTAAATTTTTGAATATTTATTGTTATTTTTTAACTATAACAACAATCTTTCCCGTGTACACTTTTTCCATTCGAATTTATTGTTAAATGCATTCATTTTGCCATGGTAGTTTTCCAATATCGCTAATGAAGTAGTCAGCCCATGCATATTGTAAACCTTATCGTCGTGATCCGAGGAATAAATGTCTCGTATAGTTATTCATAAATGGAGAAATGGCTCTTATTTACATCTTGTTTATTATGCACTATTTACATCGGTTAATATATACATTCGTTTCGTTCCTTAGAACCATCATACATCGACTAAGGGGCGCGGAGTTCATAAATCAGTTCGAAATAGAGACCCTGTCTCTCCATTCCGCCCCTCGCTCGTGTCGTTTATGCCAAAAGTCCAAGTTTAGTCTATTCTTTTCCCCGTGGTCTCTTCTATTTATGCCTTTTCCTCTCTGTCTTTCTGGAACAATCTAGACCTTTCCACACCTCGGACCCCCGTCTTCCGGTTTCCTTTGTACGTGGGCCACCAACTGTGATTTTCTCCGCCGTCTGTTTTCGCTTTGTTGAATTCCGCTAACGGCCTTCGCTAATCATTCTAAATGATGTGTCCACATCACCTATTTTTGGTCACTTTCAAAGGTTCATTCCACTTCGCCACCTGTTTGTGTTCTTTTGAGCTTATTGGTGGTCCTGTCGATCACCTTAATCCAGTCCCATTTAAGAATGACGGACGCGAATCTGACACATTTCTTATCTCATTTAAGTTGATTCCTCCTTGATTTTGCCCACTTACGTAAAATCCTTCGTTACATAATGTATCTTCGAATTTATAGCCATCTCTCTTGTCTCCAATTTCTCCGGCGAACTCTTCAAAAGAGTGTTTGCTCATTCGGAAGTAATTAAAACACTTTGATTCATCATTACACAAGTCTTCATATAACAATGAAAATGTCCTTTTTAATAATCTTGAACTCATCAGTGGGTTGACCCAATAACTTCTTTTCCTATATTTTAGATACTTGTAAACTAAGTAAGAAAACGCAACTCTTTTTCTCGAGTACACTTCTAACTCCATAGCTTGACTCCAGCTGTTTAAATTCCATCATTTAAAGCAGTGTGGTCCAACCTTTAGTTACCCGAGGAACAATCAAACTTTAGTATAGGAATGTGAGGGCCAGAGAAATTCCAGAAAGAAAACGAAGTATATATTGTATTCACAAACTTTTATTAAAATTTATATTAAAGGAAGTTTAATATACAAGTTTAATATATCACTTCATTTTACAGTCTCGAAATCAATGTGATGATTGGCACTGCTTTCCTGATACAAGTTTATCAATGTCCACTGTAAGTTGAGTAAGGCAAAGTCTCAGACTCGATTCCTGGGAAGCACTTTCAATTCGGTTTCCCGTTTTTGATTTCATTTGTTTGAGAGCAGAAAAAGCTCTTTCGCACACGTATGTACTGCCAAAGAGCGATAACATTTGTAGAGAGAATTTAAGCAGTTTAGGAAAACGTTTTTTAGAAATCAGATTCCAGAATTTTATAGGGACATCATACTTTTTAATCTGGTAGAATGGGTCTGCCTGAAGATCACAAATATCCATTTGAAGGTCGCAGGGCACCTCACTCACTTCAATATCCACGGGGTTGCTGAACAGTGCAAGTTTTGGTTTTAGGGAGTCAAAATCCTGGAATCTGTCCTTGAATTCTTTCTTGATATCTATTATTATTTCATAAAACTTATTAAAAATTGTGTCACTTTTTCGTCTTTCAACTGCTGACAAGATGGGTTGTGTGCCGTATTATTTGCCTTCTGTGCAATTTGCATAACATCAAGTTTTTTGCGGAAGCCCTCAATCAGTGTTGCGAACTTGGGGTTTTTCCCCCTAAATTTGGGGGAAGTTAGATGAAAAGGGGTCTTTTTAAGGGCCACATTTTTTAGGGGCATTTTGTGGGTTGAACATTTTTTAATATTTTGTACAATCGAGACGCGTTTTTTATTAGATTATAAGTTCCATACATATGTCAAATGTAAATAAACCTCCATTTCATTATGCAAGTGTGTATTTTCTATTTATTTCAATTTACCTCTCAGAAAGGATGCCTATTTGGAACCAAATTTTTTTAGGAAGGTCTAAAGTGATCTCAAGTTGGTGTTAGGGGGGAACAGGGGTATTTCGAGATGGCTCTAGGGGGAGGCGCTTCGGAGAGGTTGGCAACACTGCCCTCAATATGTCCATAAACCTGGGAGATATTTTGTTTTCTGCATTGTAGTTTCAGGTTTAATTCATTTAGATGTGATGTTAAATCTGTCAGAAAAGGAAGATAATTTAAAAATGGGATTTCTTCCAGTTTTTCTTGATACTCATGCCCAATATTTTCATTTTTGAGAAAAGCAAGAATTTCATTCCTCAACCCAAAAAACTGTACAGGCAATTTCCAGCACTTAGCCAGCGCACTTCACATTACAATGAAATGTCACCATAAACAGCTTCTAAATTGTCCAGGAATGCAATAAATGCTCTGTTTCTATAGGCCTTATTGCCTTCCCTTATTAAATTTACAGTATTTACAACACTTTTCATTGTCTTACTGAGAATTAAAAATTTTCCGCATGGAGCCTCCTGGTGGATAAAGAAGCGGAAAAACAAACAATCCATGCATTTTCTTTACCCTGTCCTCCTAACCCAGTTTTATGAGCAATCATTGCTTTAGCTCCATCTGTTGCAATGCCAGAGCACTTCACGAAACCTCCATATTTAGAATCGACATCATCCAGTGCGTTGAATATATCGGTATCTTTTTTACTTGTTTCTAATGATTTTAATTCCAACAATTCCTCATGAATTTCAAATCCTTCGTTTATTGTTCTGACAAACATAAGGAGCTGTTGTCAGCTATATTTGGGCTCTCATCTAGAGCTAGAGAGTAAAATTCACATTTTTCCAAAATTCCCTTGAGGGAACCTGAAACTTCCCCACACACATCGTAAATTCTTCTACTTACTGTCTGATGAGAGAAGGAAACTGTTTCAAAATTTTTCAATCTTATTATCTCCAAATGAAGATGCCATTTTTACAGCACATCTCTTAATGAGCTCACCATCCCTAAAAGACTTTTTACTTTTAGCTAGCTCTAAACAAAAAGTAATTTTCCTGCCCCTTTGACTGAAATTGTCGTTTCTGATCTTCAACACGCCGTTTCATTAGTTCCGCAATTTTAGATACCGCTCTCGCAACAACGATGACAACAATCCAGGGCCCGATTTAGAAAATTCTTGACTATAGGCACAACTCGGGATGGGGGCCCCCTAACACTGATGTGGGTATAAAATTTCCAAAATTGACACACAAAAAAAATTATCACAAATCATTGTGAAAGTACCATTTTACGAAAAATTGGCTATTTCAAGCTTAGAAGTCTAGAACATTATCAAATAACAAAAAGCTATACAGCATATTTACTTCATCATTAAATAACCAATACAATGCAACCAGAAACACTTATTAATCCTTTATATACATTATAACACACATATGATGAACTATACATATAACTATACATATGATGAACCAATCAATCAATCAAATTTGAAATTATATATAAAAAAATACTATTAAAAAGGGTGAAATAGAAAAAATTTCCTTGGGAATTTTTCTTTTTTCGTTTTAAAATTAAAATGTTGCGGGGGGGCAACATTAAGGGGCCCCTAGGACCGGGCCAACTGGGCCTAATGGAAAATCAGGGCTGTAACAATCTCTCGTCGAACTATATCTCTCGAACAACCTCTCTCAGCAAAAACAACCACTTCGAACAGCCCTGCGCTCCCTTTTATACGGAAACCGACATCTTCCAGAAAAATCCTTTGCAGCACACAAACGAACGTGAAGCTGTCGGCAGTCAATGACTGGCCATCACCCGTCACCTGGAGGCAGCGCCTCTTCTCGTGTCGTACGTATTTCTAAAAAGACAATTCTGATTGCTGGCGGAATAACGGCAGCACCAGTTAAGTAACGGAATTACATTCAACTCTTACATTTTAATTCTTAAAAACTTGAAGCAGTAAGAAGAGTAAACGATTTTTTTTCCAATTGTAAAATTAAAATATTTTTTCAGTAAGAAGGGCAAGGGGCAACAAAAATGAATTGGCGGTCCGCGGGTTGGACCACACTGATTAACGTGAACAATATGCTTAATCATCTTAACGTAGACATAGCGTTATATGCCGCCATTATCATTTCTCACAGACACCGGCACATTGTGTTCCAGAGGTTCCAAAATTTCTTAAATGTTTATCGTGAATGGCTTCTTACGTGGAGAATTAAAGTAAACGCTGACAACAATTATGCCGACGTGTCAGATAATAAATTCCTTCTTAATCTGATCAACAACAGATTCCCAGGGTTAACTCTTACAAGTACCCAGTTGTCATCCTAGACTCGAATCTAACCTGGCGCCTACAGATGAATGACCTAGTTCGAAAATCTAAACCTACACAGGGTTCCCTTAGCTAACTATTAACATGGAAAAGTGGCGTGCCAATAAAAACCAAGTTGCTTCTTGACAAAGCCTTCGTTAGATCGGTTATGACTTAAATGACTCTACCGTTTGGGCCACCGCTGCAGTCGCTCACCTCAAGAAATTACAAGTAATTCAAAACAGAATCCTACCCGATTGCGTCTCTGTGGAGTGGTACGTGAGTAACGCTACCCTTCATAATGACCTCAGGATTAAGCATTTTTACCCGAAATTAAGAAACTTGCTTGGAAATTTCATAGAGGTATTAACGCTATTGAGAATATACTTTATTCGATACCCGCGTACGATCCGAGTATCCCGTCGTGTGCAAAGCGACCCAGGTTCCTGCCTTACCGGCCAGATAATATTCTCCCTCCCGCCCTCCAATAAGAGGAGTAAGTGATACCTGTTGTTGGGATTCATTGTTGAGAATTGATCAGCTCTGTTTGCAGCTATATGGTTGGAAACTAGTTTTGTGTTCTTTTCCTGCTTTTACGGACTCTCTCTCTCACCTTTGCGAGACCGTTTCTGCGCTCCCCCCACAAACTACCCCATGTTATCTGGCTCGCTTGGACGCAGTCCTGCGTGCCTGGCGGATTCAGCCGTAACTGTCAAAGTCCCTCGCATTGTGCGAGAATCTTTTCTTCCCCTCCGATAGAAGTTTACGGGCCTGTTCACATAGGAGTCCGAAGCGTTGCGTTAAAAGATGACGTTGAGCCGAAAATGAACCAATCGTAGGCGTTAAAAATTTCATTGCTTATCGTTTGTAGGCATATGATTGGTTTATTTTCGTCTCAACGTCATATTTTCCTTAATGCAACGCATTGGACTCCTATGTGAACAGGCTCTAACACAGCCATCTTCATCTCGTCGCTGTTTTGCGGAGAAGTAAAGCTGGCGTGCATGCTGTTCGTTATGGAAAGCAAAGTGCTCAATAGAAGGAACATACTTTGATCATAACATCATACGGTCGGAGGAAAAGCGGGCGTCTTCAAACACCCTCCCCCCTCTTCGCTAGGTTCTCTATCAACAAAATGACTTTGACTACGTAGCAAATAACAGTGATTAATCACAGGTAACTGACTTTCATTACTTGTTCGTTCAATGGCAACGTTATCTCTTAAGCCTATAGTTTATGTTGCTTATTGCAGTCACCTCTCCATAATCATAGCAATTGAATGTAAAAAGTGGTTCCCTTAGCGTCAAACTTTCGCTCCTTTTCGGATGGATGAGGGGCTAAAATAACATACAGATGATGCTGGAAAAATAATCAGCTATTCAAATAAGTTTAAATTACAGGTATTTTTTTTTTGTTTGTATTGTATGACAACTGTAATGTTGAAAATGATATATGATTTCTACATTTTACACTTTCTTTTTTGTAAAATCTTAAAGGATTAAAAAATAAACATGTAAATAAAGTTCATGAAAAAGATACTTAAAAATACAAAAATAGTGAAAAAACAAATGAAGTAGGGTGAAGTACAAAATCATATAGTTCCACTTTGAATCTAAATAAGTTTTTAACAAGTTGTTGTATTTGTATGGATATGTACATACATACTTTTGGTTATGTTCTACATGCAGTTTTATTTATTTTTTTAAAATCTATCCATGACTTTTTTTGCCGTTAGATATTTAAACTTTTTTGATTTTGCATTTTCACTTGCCCCGTACTCGGGGCTAGTTAGTTATGATTTTTCTTTTTTTTTAGGGGTGGGGGGGGGGGCTAGTACTCAACCTTAGGTCTTAGTTAAAATGCAAAGGTTTGGTAGGTATAAAAATTTTCCAGTATATAATTTTTTTTTCTGCAATAAAAAACTAAACATAACAGTAAATCAGGAATTTTTACAGTAAAGCAGGAATCTGTAAAAAAGAAAATTGACATAACAGTAAGCAAGAAATTTCTTACAAAGTTCACTTCAAATTATTTTTAAAAAGTTAAATTTTTTGGGGTTTTAAGCCTACATTCTCACTTACCCCACTTCACCCTACATAAAATTAAAAGCATGTAAGAAGATAATTTCAACATATATAGAAGAATGAAAAAATCAAAAAATAGTATCACTAGTGATTTTTTAGAACAAACATTTAAATTTAAAATATTTACAAAGTATAAAAATCAATTTATCAAAATAAGAGCAAAATTAATTAAAAACATAAATTGTGAATCTTCTTTTGAAAAATTAGATTTTAAAAACACTGACAAAGGCAAACTGATGTACTAGATGCTCTCAAACCTTGAGTTAAGACCTATAAACTAGATTGGAATAACCAAGAGTAAGTTCTCATCTTCCGGATGGTATTCCTTGAAAAGGCTGAAAATAAAAATGTTATAAAAGGAATTTAGAATTTTTTTATTCACTGAATGTATAATTCATTATCTGAAGCTAATTTTGAATTTCATTGGCTGAAAACATCTAAGTCATCATCATGAAAAATCAATTTGTTGAAATTGAAAAAAATCCATGTGACATTTCTAAGATATATTCTCTGACCTTTAGTGCTGTAAGAGCAGAGCTTAGTTGCGTCATGTTTGCAGTCTGTAAACTATAAAACTAAATAAAAATATTATTATAAAGATTACAACCCAAGAGCAGTAGAACATAAAGTATATACTTCCATAATCACCAAATTTAAGGCTATAAAAATCCAGCACTTTTTGCAACACTCATGTGTTTGGTGTTTTTTTAATTTAATTTCCTGCTTCATATATTACAAAATTGTCAAAACATCTACAGCTTATCAAATTTAAGAAACTATGATGTATGTGCATTAAATTTTTTAAAATTAGATTAAAATCCATATACACTGTTAATTTCATGCAAAACTTATAGATACAACTAATTAAATTAAATTTTTCATGTAAATGATGAACTGACAGTAAACTTTGTGAGTGTTTACAGCTTGGTACCATGAGCAGCAATCTGCAGTTTAGCCATTGCTTTTTCATATCATTCTTCTATCAGAGAACATATCTATAATTACATTTGAACATTATTTATAATTACTTTTGAAATAATTTTTTTTAAGTTATTTGTTTCCGTATTTATTCAGTATTAAAATTTTTCTTGACAAGATTTAGTAAATAACTTTCATTCTTATAAATATAGGCAATTGCATTAAATTGCAATACTCCTAAATAGTCATCATTTTAGGTACATCATTCATTATAATATGCTTGTTTAAAGTTAAACAAAAATTAAATCATTTAGCATATCAAAACTCTAACACAATTTATTAGTTTGTTATACATAAAAATGTTTAATTTTCTTTGCACCGTGTGTTCTCAAGATTTATTTGTTAGAAACATCTCAAGATTTACAAAATCTGTATTAAGTGATATTTCTCACTGCTTTCATATGATATTTTAAATTTTTTTAGTTTAAAAAATGCACTCAGGTCAGTTTACAACAAGATTTAAATGATCTACCCTCTTACCTGCATATTCTTTGTACTGAATAGATATTTTGTATTTGCAAAATTTATAACTACATTCTTGCCGTTTATTTCGCAGATAATTTTCTAATATATACAGTTTTGGTTCTTAAGATCAGTGGTACTCAAAGTGATGTTTGTTGTGTTAGTATTTATGTTTCCTACCCCCCCCCTCTCTCCAAGGGGTAAAAAATATTCATTGAATAGTGAGTTCTAGTACCAATGCATGTTCCTGATTTTTATTCTGTGGAACTGTCTTGAATTAACTTGTCTAGATTTATACAATATTTGTTAAAAACAATACACCTCAAACATATATTTCCAGTTAGTACTTGATAGTTCATACTCAGAATTAAGTATCCTTTTGCGTTTTTGTAAATGTGTTTCCCAAAATTCTGGAGTGACTTCTAAATCATTCGCAAGCACTGTGGCTCCAACTAACACTTGTTTGAAATCAGAGTGGCTATATTTTGTCAGGCAATCTAGAAGTTTTTTAAATGATCGCAGTATATCCTTTCAGACATTTTAAATTTTTCTTCTTGTGGGGCTTTGTACTAGCATGGGGCCCAATTGCTTTCAATAAATCCCATCATATTAAAGCAAGCCCTGCCTTTCATAATTAATTTTTTGCGTATTTTCTATCCTTTTATGCATAGTATTCCTAAGGTTGTCTTATTATTCCTATCTTTTTAATATTTGTTGAACTGTGGGGAGTTTGGTTTCAGAGACTTTTTAAAATTTTATGAAGAGATCCCTGACTAGTAGCCAAAATTTGTTGGTTCGATATAGACGTGTAAATCTACTCAGGGCAGAAAAATTATGGGTAGTTTGTATCTGTCACATTGCATGCTATCTTATTGAATCATTTGGTAAGTCAAGTTTCAGTAGGTATTGAGCTCTATTAAATTCTTCAACTATTTAAAGGAGTTTTTCACAAGAGAATCTCTGTGGTAGATCTTCTATTTTCAGCTTCTGGTTTAATTTCTCTTAATTGTCTACAAGAATAAGAAACAAATTTATAGCCTGAAAAAACGTTATGACCTAACCTCCACATTTCTCTGTAATCTGAATGCAATGATTTCTGATTCACAGAGTCTGTTCTAAAAAAAATACCCCCTTGAACATAATAAAATCAAAATATTGTTCAAGATTAACTGATATGCACCTAAAACACCTAATTTTGTTAGCATCTTCAAGAACTAATCCTAATATATATGACTCAAAAGCCACATTAATTTAGTACTCCCTGTTTAATAGTTATTTAGAATTAAATGTTTCAAATTATCCATTTTTATTTTGTACATAACCTAACTGACTGAGCCTTTAAAAATGCTTATTAATGATTATTAAAAATGCTTATATAAGTTTGTTTATTTGTTTGATTTATTTATTATTTTTTAAATCTCCACTACTCAGCCTTATATGAAAAAAATATGCTACTTAGTAAAAATCCCATAATCAACCTATAAATAACATTTTTTACTTTTTTATAATTTTTAGTATGTTGGAAAAGTTGGAAGTGACACACATATTATTTTTTCTGAAAATACTATCAGTATCATGATTTTTTTCTTAAATCCTGTTGAATATTAGGTATTGAATAATCTAGGCTACAAGTCCCTTTTGGGGTTGTTGTATTAGTTCTTTTCAAATAATAAAAAAGTACAAATGGTAGTTTATCAAGTTATACTACATGTACACACAATCATTGGCTACAAGCACATTATACCTATGAAATTCTTACTCACTCCACTATTTCTGAACAATAGAAGTATATTGTGTTGTTAGTGGTTTGGCAATTACTGATCTGTCAAAACTATTTTATTTATGAAAGGGACTCTTGCCTCTTTGGTTTAAATAGGTTCTTTAGATATGTATTTAACTTTGCAATCTCTTTTATTACAATTCAGACTTTTCGATACAGTTATCTTTAATCAACCAATGAATTAACTAGCTTAATAACAAAAGAAATATAACTTGTATAGAAAAGACTTGAAATCCTCATTTGAAAACTGCCTTTAAATTGAGACTATTTATTTAATATTTAGGATAATCTTGGTTAGAAGTAGATCAATTACTGCAGTAACACTATTAGAAATTTCATTAAATTTACAGTTTTTCAGTAGGAGTATTTAAAATATTATTACTAATTATTACTGCCATAATCAACTTATAGAATTTCAGAGTATATATAAATAGTTTGGCTTACTTAAAACTCCAGATATGTTTACTAACAGATTTTTAAAATTTGCACAAGCATGTTGTATTTTATATAAGTTATACTGACTGTTGCTTTACATAAGCTTTGCCCATTAGCAAATAAAAGTAGGTTGACTGTAATACCCAATTGAGGCCAGAAACATTATGTACTTCAACCTAGTATTCATTAAGAGTAAAGTGGACATATTTTTTTAAAAAAAATTGCGCAAAATTTTCTGATATATCTGTATGCTGATTGAGGAAGTTTACAAGCAGCAAACTTGTTA
The DNA here is from genome assembly GCA_907164885.2 of Dolomedes plantarius. Classification (NCBI taxonomy): domain Eukaryota; kingdom Metazoa; phylum Arthropoda; class Arachnida; order Araneae; family Dolomedidae; genus Dolomedes; species Dolomedes plantarius. The sequence goes on from OU015502.1 coordinate 138,294,320, forward strand.
CTGAGCATAATTTTTAAAATTCATATTTAAAAAGGCCTGATGTATATGCAAATTCTCTGCAAGATACATTTACTAAAATTGAATTACCCATGCCAAATTTTAATGTATGCTTAAACACATGTGAAATATCTATCACTTTTGGCACTACTCTAATTTTGAAATTTTTAATTAAAAAAACATGCAAAATACAAAATTACCCTTAATAACTTTCCATAACTTTTGATTGTACATTACATTTCAAAAGTATATTTAAATAAAGAAGATGAGTAAATATTCATGTTAGTTTGAAACAAAATTCAGATTATGCATGAGAGTATTCTCAAAATTTTTTTCTTAACATTCAGCTTTTGCTTTAAAGAAATGGAAAAATGTATATGTATAAATGGGGAGGCTCTTGACTGCAGACAGAATTCTCTTAATGTTTCCTGAACTTTTTAAACACTTTTAATCATTCAGTCAAAATAAAAATGTACATACATTTGTAAAAATAATTCAAACAGTATAAAACCAAACTGTTTTATCTAAAAGCATAAAAATACTCCAGTTCACATAAAATTTATTTTATGTGTGTAACTTTCATCAAATTTGAATTTATTGACTTATAAATTTTTCAATGAAGGGGTTTTATTGTGTAAAATAAAGGTAACATTTACACTATAGCCTCTTGCTTGGTATTTCTTCGCTTATGTGCTTTTACTTGAGCTGTATGTATAGTGGAATGACAGTAGTTTTGTAACTTTCTGGACTGAAGCATGTTAGTTGTAGAACCTTTGCTTTTATGTATATATATATATATATATATATATATATATATATATATATATATATATATATATATATATATATATATATATATATATACTGTATTGCTGAATGCCTGTTCATTATTTTTTCTGCTACTTTTTATCACTCTTTGAAACAATACAGTTCACTATTATCTAGCTGCTTAACACTTTTTACATTAAACATTGAAGAATAGCTAGCTATTAATGTGTTTTTAAGAGAAATAGAGTGATATATTTCAGAGCTTGAAAATTACTTTTAAGTCAGTAAATAGCATATATTCACTAAGCGAATTTCGTGTATTAAAATGCTAGTGTTCACTTCATAGATTTTTTTATGCCTGTGTTCATCAAAGTCTACATTTTTTTTAATTATCTCTTTTTTTATTTTACTAATTTTTATTCACAATTTCATTTCAAAGAATTAAATTCAAAACTTATAAGTATATAAAATTTTATTCATCATCATCATTCTCACATTATTTCTTATGCATCAAATTTTCTATTTGACGCATAGCATCTCTTTGGTGCTTTTTTTTTAAGGCCCTTCAACCTACAACATAAATATTCACAAAATTTTCCAACAGCATCATCGGTACTGTGTCTTTGATTCAAGAAGTATTCATGAATACTTTCTGTTGTTTCTTGAATCTTAGACATTAATGGATCCAGTTCAGTCTCCCTCTTGCGTTTCCTATTTTCTTTACTGGATCTAAAAATCAAAACATTTTTGTTAGTAAAAGTTCCAGATTATAAGAAGTAACTTTTAGCAACTTAAATAATAAAAAGAAACGTTAAATAAATATTACAAATATAAATCAAAAATGTAAATTATTTTAAAGTACTTATTGAGTTGTTTCTTTGCCTATAATAATAAGTTAAAGTTCATGAATTGGTGTTTGACATTTTTTGACTTAAGTTTTTCTTTTATTTATTTCATATATATTCTAAATATATTACTTTTCTAATTATAGACACCCTGTATATAAATTTGAATGTATCACTGCTAAACATAATTGCAATTTCTCATTTCTTAATTATGAATAAAGAGATGAACTAATTATCTTGTATTCATTTTATTTCTTTAATTTACGACTTTATGGTATTATGATTGGTGACCTCTTGTGTGACATTGGCGATGGATTGGTTTAATAGGAAAGTATCCATTTCTTCTAAGAAATTTAATAACCATTATTACTTGTGCTTCTGATAAATATCAGTAAATAAATTTTGTACTGTTAACACTCATCTTTTATCTTACACATAATTTGAAGTATTTTAAAAATGTTACTCACAAAGATCATTGCACATATGTTAGATATTCATAACAGTTTTGCATTCTAGCATTAAGAGCACTTTATCAATATTAAAATAAGCAAGTTTAAATATTAACAAAATAAACAGTTATTCAGATCATGGATGTAGACAAGGGGGTGTTAAAATTAAAATAATTCAATTTGAATGAGTACCATGTTTTAAACTTTTTAAAATGGATTATGTACTTATTTTTCTCAGAACCTCCCCCACAAAACTAAATCCTAACTACACCCATGATTCAGTTCAAATATATTACATAAAAAAAGTATAATACCCAGGTGTAGGTGTTGAGAAACTTGTAAATGCCAATGGAGGGGAATTGGCGCCATCCAAGTTATTTTCACTTTCAGATTCATTATCATCCCTAAAAATGAACATTGTTTTTGCATAAAATTCTGAAATACATTGCGATTTATATTCATTTCAATTTACAACATTTCTAAATAAAAGAGAAGGAAAATCACTAGGTAGAGGATTTAAAATTCTCCTTTGCATGGTGAATTTTTCAAGCGAAATCCTCAGATGTAATATAAGATAGATCCAAATACACTTAAAAAGTTTTTTTTATGTCAATTTATGCTTGATTTACTATTGAATATTTAATTATTTTCCAGTGTATTAATAAATAATTTTTAAAATTATTTTTACATAAGAATATAAAAAAATAACTTAATACAGCACTTACCTGATTTGAGGATCATCAAATATTGGCTGCGAGGCAGTCAGCTGAGGAGTTTCCCCTATGCTGCTTATGGAGCTAAAAATGTTAAAATAATAAACAACATATTATTCATATAAACGAAGACTTTTAGATTGTGCAAAATTTTATAACATAATACACAACATATACTTCCACAGAGTCTTAAACTGTTCAACTAAACAAATATAAAGTTGAATTAATAAAAAATATAAAGTTGTTTCTAAATATTAAAGTATGCATTCCTAAATTATGATTGAAACACAGATTTACAAAATCTGATGCACTTTTATTCATTATTAAATTTTAAATTATCCTAAATTTTATAAACTATGGTTTTAATTTTAAATTCTATTCATATTTCACACTTTATTGACTAAATCTCAAGAACAGTACCATAAAAGATTTATCTCCTTTATGTTTAATTACTTTGATCAAAATGATACTTAGATAAAAAGAAAATCTTTGGTTATACATCTCCTGTAAATGTACTGTGTTAAACCTTAAATATGATCAAATATACAGAGAGTAAATAAAAGTTTTCTAAACTTTCAACTATTTTTTAAGACTTTCATACTGCAAAAATTGTTTTATATTCACCAATTTTCAATATAACAATTTTTCAGCAAACTGACCAGAGTATATACCATATCATAAAAATTGAAAACTATATTTCAATTAACTGGTGCAAGATTATCTCTTAAAATTATCAACGATATTTATAGTTGTTAAAATTTACATATTTACAGTTTACAACAAACACCAAGCAGTTAATCATTTTATATCAATTTATACAGACTCAGCTTAAATACACTTTACAAAAACTAACTGTTCAATTAAAAATCTCAAAATTGTTACTTACCCGATCAATTAAGCTGAGAAGAAATCTCATGCCAGGCTTTCTTTACGCTATGTTTGTTGAAATATTCTCGAAGAAAGCGAAGATAAAAATCCAAATTCTCGGGAATTAGATCCGCCATGATGCGACAGAACAAAACTCGCGACAAATATACTGCATGCGCTATCCATGAGACGGCGATCAGACTCAGACAAGATGGCGCTATAGCGTCTGACGTTTCATTGGTGTGAGTACTCGGCGCGGAAATAACTGGTTTTCCAATGCACTGTATGTCAGACATGCGCTATCGTGTCGCGTGCTTTTTTGGTGTGAGGCCCGGCTTACAGCTAGAATAAAGGTAACTTAAGTTAATCAGAATGTAATTCGAATTATTCTTAATTTATCTAATTTCATTTTTATAATTTCGAAAATTCTAATTCTTAAGTTTGCTACATTTAAAGCAAAACTAATTTAATCTTATCATTAATTTTTAAGAGTGTTTAAAAGATAATTTAAGTCCCCAATTCACATTTGTAGTTCCAGTGCGCATTTTTATAAGCATGCATATATATTTCTAGTGCATTTATTATGTATAGTGTATCACACAATCTTTAAGAAAGTCATAACTTTGTAGCATTTCTCTTTAATAAATAAACCAACAGAGATAGATAAAAATGATACAAATATAGACAAAAACAAACAGAAATCAAGCACTCTGGGCATCCACGCACCAACGGCAAGATTCTAATTAAGTGCCGGAACTGAACCATAAAATAACATAGAGGTAACCGACAGGTCTCGTCATCAGGGAACTTAACCATATCAGTTACCTCAAGGAGAACTTTCGGAATAGCATGCAGGTAAGCCCAAAACACATCCCAAGGCCCCGAGTCCCCCAAGGAAGCAATAAGTCAAAAAGAAAATGGAAAGACAAACACAACTTGCAGTATGGGCTCAACGCACCATGCGTGTACAACGTACACGTATCATTGTGTTTGTCTTTTCATTTTCTTTTTGACTTATTGCTTCCTTGGGGAACTCGGGGCTTTGGGATGTCTTTTGGGCTTACCTGCATCCTATTCAGAAAGTTCCCCTTGAGGTAACTGATATGGTTAGGCTGCCTGATGACGAGACCTGTCGGTTACCTCTATGTTATTTTATGGTTCAGTATCGGCACTTATACAGAATCTTGCCGTTGGTGCGTGGATGCCCAGAGTGCTTGATTTTTGTTTGTTTTTTGTCTATATTTGTATTATTTTTATCTATCTCTGTTGGTTTATTTATTTGGTTTTTTCATTATGGGGATATGAAGCTTCTGCGTTATCCTCTATAGAAAATGTTTTCTTTGCAGGATATGTTTTGTGTTAAAGTGTTTTAGCAGTCTATACTTATATTTTAATTTTTGTTTATTTCTATTGTTTATATTTTGCATTTCTCTTTAGTCATAGATTTTTTTAAGGGCTTTTTGGCGTAACATCCACTGTGAATGTAATAGAATATAAAGGCATTTTATCCATGGAAATAATGCATAAAGGATCATTATTAAGAATGACTTTTAATTTACAAGCTTACGTAACCTTGAATATCCATTCCGCAAAATACAGAAAATTTAAAAATAATGACAAATGAGAAAGATTGGCCAAAATCAGGAAATATAAAAAATTGTTCACAAAGTTTTTGAAAAATGCAAAAACATAATTTTCTTAAAGAAATTGAGCTGTAATCAAAAACCTTAAATAAATTTAAACACTCCCCTCCACCCCACCCCCAAAATATATTTTTTTTTAAATTGATAGTAAAAAATAAAAAAATGAGAAAATTAGAATACACCAATATTTTTTTTACACCGAAATGCCAAAAATAACTTTTTTTTTTCTTTTCCAAAAATATCTTTGATTATATTACACTTTAAATAGCAGCAATCACCCAGCACTCCCTCTTGAAAACTTTTTTTATTCTGAAAATTAAGATTTACAACAGGAAAAGATCTTTTAAATGTACAAACAAAGTGTTAAAACAATTGTTATCAATTCATTAATCGGGGATACTCTAGATTTGTGTGCACGGCCGCCATCTTGGATTTTTCCGCCAGGGTTTGGCGCGTTTCGCTTTGCGATAATTATTGCGTTCTGCTACCTCCGCTGGCCACCCCTTCTAACTGTAGTGTCGCTTCGGCAGACGACAATTAAATCCACATCAATTTATCGTTTGGCCATCAAGATTTTAATTAAATAAGTTGAACATATGTGGCAACATAAGTGATATAAAAAAAGAAGAATCAATGTGTGGTTGTGCCTGTTAGATGTATTCGATGCCAAAAATGTAGATTAATTATTAAGATGTATAAGCAACATCTGACAAATAATAAAATAATATTTATACTGGAGTCAGAGAAGCGTTATTATTATTCACCTACAATTTAAGACGCTTCACTAACCAATGAAATCGCGTTGATTGAACTGAATTTTGCTGCTCCTACTCAACCTTTAATTGACATCACTTCACCTAAAGATAAATGTATTTGGTCTCCATATCTTCATGAGTATTTTAATAACCTTCAGTCAATATTCTTTTCTAAACCGAACTACCCATGTGGGATCAGGATTTTTATTTAAACACTAATGCATCAAATATGGCTATTTCTGGCATTTTGATGCAGAAGTTTGATGATAAATTATTATCTATATCATATTTTAGTAAGTCACTTAAACAAGGTCAGAAAAATTATTCCACCCTCAAAAAAAAAAAAAAAAAACAGTTCGCACTTTACAAATCTATCATTGCATTTAAATATTATTTATACAATAGAACTTTTACTGTGTTAACTGATAGCAAACCTCTCATCAACTATAAGCATACAACTTCTCCTACTGATATTGTAACTAGAGGGTTACTCGAAATGAGTGAATATTCCATCATTTATGAACATATTCCTGGTAAAGTTAATGTTTTGGCAGATTATTTTTCTCGCCTCACCTGTGACCCTCCTTCTCAAAATTTAGCCACTAATTCTGAAATTATTAATAGTGAGGATGTCCTCCCTATAACTTCTGTAAATGCTATAACTACTGACCATATTCAAAAATTCTCCAGCTATTCCCATCACTAATGACCCTCCTCTTGATATTTCCATATCCACATTTTTGGCAGAACAGAGTAGGGATTCAAAATTGATCAAAATTATTAATTATCTAAATCAACCCCACTCTGCTAAGTCTTCAAAATTTACCAATTTTTATATTCATGGTGCTTCTAAATTATTATGCTGGGATAAATCTGAAAATAATACTACTTCTCATATTATTGTTGTTCCCCATTCTTTAAAATATAAGGTTCTTGTCATGTCTCTCATTTTGGCATCGAGAAGACTTATGATTATCTAAAAGCTCGTTATTTTTGGCAAGGCATGTATGTTGATACACTAATCTTTTTAAAGTCATGCCATCTTCGTTCTGTTAATAAACCTCACACCATTGTATCAGCACCTTTTCAGGCAAACCCTATTCCCACTTTACCTAATGAGGCTGTTTCTATGGATATTCTTGGACCTTTTGAAAATAACACCTATGTTTTGACTAACATTGGTCTTTTTTCGAGGCATTTAGAGCTTTTTCCTCTTGTCAAAATTACCATGGAGGCAGTCACTGAGTGTTTATTAAGCTATATTTGCAAATTTGGCAGACCTTCCTTAATCTTAACTGACCTCAGAAGTTTTACCTCTTGGGTGGTGTGGAAAAAAACTTCAATATTGGAATGCTTTTTTCAAAAAAATTTCTAAGTTTCATAATTTGAAAAGGTAGTTTTTATTATAAACGCAAAAAAATATATTCATAATTTAAAAAAGTGGTTTTTAATAAAAACCAAAAAATAAATCTAAATCCAACGTTTAAATGATTTTTCAAAAGTTTTTCTAAGTTTCATAATTTAAACTGGCGGTTTTTATTAAAAAATAAAAAAATTTCTAAGTCCAGCATTTTGAAAACACCGATTAAAACACATTGGCGAGAATTTTTATACTCCTCCAGACACGGTAAAATCGCCAAAGTTGGCGCAAAATAAAATCCAAGATGGCGGCCGTGCACACAAATCTAGAGTAGTCCACATTAATCATTTATTACGGAGCGGAAAAGACATTTCAGTACGAAAAAATCCCGTTTATAAACAAACACCCTCCCGCACTTCATAGAGTGAGCCACTACGGTTACCGAAGAGAAATTTTTATTCCCTCATTTCGCGCATCGGTATGCGTATCGTACTTCAACCAAAATTTTAGTTAGAAAGAAATGAATGGAATATATTTTTCTACTGATCTGTATATATATGTAATTTTTCTTTTTCTTTTAAGACTGGAAAATTCAGTTTCTTTACTATAATACCGAGTTGGTATCAAATCATTATGTGACTAGTCGAGTCTGAAGTCACACCCCACATTTGGCATATTTTCTTTGCAACCCGAAGAAAATTTAGAAATGTAAATTACGGGAGAGGAGACTAGGGTAAAACTTGTTTAAGCAGTTCTCAATTAGTTTTTTCTATGTATGAAAATTTAAAATTGATATTGCAAGTAATTTTTAAGGAACATCGCATGATAGCCACGTAGATTTCTTTTGTTTAGAATTTTTATTACGATTTCAGAATGTCGTAATACAATATTTAAAAGGTGTTGGTATGAAAAAGACCTCATCAGCCGTGTATTCCTGACGTATATCACATAGACTACGATATGGCCACAGAGAACTGTTTTGAATGTTTGAAGATGTGAAGAATCACATAAAAGCACTATTGTACAATAGATGAACGTAAAGAAATTTGAAGAATGTATACTATTGGCAATTCTAATGTATTATATACTCAGCATTCAAAATAAAGTATGGAGAGAACGCGGTGAAAAGTTTCTGTAGCCACCAAACTTCAATCCAAACAAATATGCCTAAACAAACCCTTAAGTCGCATATTCTTTGTTATTTCCTGTAATAATTTTATATACTTTATTACATTTATAAAAATTTTAATCTCATAATAACTGAGCTTTTTCATCAGATGTTCATCTCTGGAATTTCTCGCAGCATTAAACTGAATAGTTAATGATGAAATTATTTTCAATTACAGATAACTAAAATGAATATAAAGGGAAAAAAACATTAATACTGCTTATACGTTATTGATAGGGCCAAGATCCCTACAAACTGAAGCATACCGTATCTCTGCGCGTCCTTATAATCTATCATGACAAAACGATAAGAATGGCTGTGGAACCCTAATTGCGACAAGTTTAAAATGCCCAGTAGTTTAATTCTGTGTTCAGATGGCAAAATTTTTCTTATAAGCAGGGTGTGCGAAGTGTGCATTGCACACAGGCGCCTGCTCTAAGGATGATCAGTGGAGCGCAGGTTAGTTGGGAATGGTTGACAGGCGCCTCGCACAAAAGAGCAAACATCCACGCGCCGGTTCTGGTTATAAGTCACTTTTTTACCATGTTTTTATTAACTCGCTTTCTTGTTTGTTTGTTTGTTTGTCCGGTACAAATTTTGCAATCGATTTTTAACTAACTTCCCAACTAGCTAGACATTTGAAACTTTTAGAATGGCCCAGAACACGATTACAATGCATTCTTTTAATATTTTTAGCCATCTTTAAGCAGAATTGAAATCATTTTCAGTTAATTTTGTTTTGTAGAATGGTGCAGCCATCTATCGCCCGGCACGGTTACGAAAAGTTAAACGCAAGTTAACTTCCAATTCCCGAGCTAAACGATTTATTATTCATTTCATACCTCTTTATGACGCATTTGATCATTTTCTTTCAAGTTGATGGGATAATTCATCAATAAAATTTTAAAACACTATTTATTAATACATAGAATTGTCAAGTTTGTATGATTCAACAGAAAATTGAAGAAACGTGGTAAATAAAAAGTTATTTTTATCTTGTAATTATATATATTTCTGATCATTTCATGTGAAAAGTAAGGAAAAAAGCGTGATTGTACAGTCTTAATGTATCCCATTCAAATTCCTTTCTCCTCTCTTTTGCAGGTTCTCCGTACAGATTATTAGATGCGAAACTAAAATGTTTGTGGTGCCAAAAATTCAGAAAGTCAATGTATTGCTGGCCGTTACTGTTTTCTAACCGTCGTGTAAAGCATCGTCGACATGCCAGAAGAGTAAATGTCGTGTATTTCCAGCGTAGGCTTTCCAAAGAATGACATTCCAGCGAGAAGAACCGTGCTACAGCCGAAAATGAATGCACGCTTGTATAATTAGTCAAAATGTAAAAAGTTCCAGTACAGATTCCCCGTCGCACCGAAGAACAAAATTTCGAATAAAATTTATGTGAAGGAACTTTTGCACAGCTGGCCGCCTTAAACACGCATCATTCGTACCACATTATGGATAATCCTCTGTGTACCCGTACAGAAAAACCTTTCACCTGCACTGTATGTGGGAAAAAATTTTCCGTACGGAGTAGTTTATTAACACATCTCCGCATCCATACGGAAGAGAAACCTTTTGCCTGCACTGTGTGTGGTAAAACATTTTCTCGACAGGATAGTTTGAAAACACATCTGCGAAACCACACAGGAAAGAAACCTTTCGAATGCACTGTATGTGAGAAAAAATTTTCTCTTCAGGTCCATTTAAAAACCCATCTCCGCACCCACTCGGGAGAGAAACCTTTCGAATGCACTGTATGTGAGAAAAAGTTTTTTCAGCAGGGCCATTTAAAAACACATCTCCGCACCCACACGGGAGAGAAACCTTTCGAATGCACCGTATGTGAGAAAAAATTTTCTCGACAGGATCATTTAGAACGCCACCACCGCGCCCACACAGAAGAGAAACCTTTCGCCTGCACTGTATGTGGGAAAACATTTTCTGTACATAGTAATTTATTATCACATCTTCGCATCCACACGGGAGAGAAACCTTTCTCTTGCACTGTGTGTGGTAAAACATTTTCTCGTCAGGGAAATTTGAAAACACATCTGCGAACCCACACAGGAAAGAAACCTTTCGAATGCACTGTATGTGAGAAAAAATTTTATCTTCAGGTCCATTTAAAATCCCATCTCCGCGCCCACACGGGAGAGAGACCTTTCGAATGCACTGTATGTGAGAAGAGATTTTCTAAATCGGGTGATCTAAAAAAACATTTGCGAACCCACACGGGAGAGAAACCTTTCGAATGCACTGTATGTGGGAAAAGGTTTTCTCGAGACGGTAATTTAAAAACACACCTCCGCGCCCACACGGGAGAGAAACCTTTCGAATGCACTGTATGTGAAAAAAGGTTTTCTCAAGAGGGTAATTTAAGAAGACACCTCCACGCCCACACAGGAGAGAAACCTTTCGATTGAACCTATGTGTGAGAAAAGATTTTCTGTGGAGAGTACCTTAAAATCTTGACTATAATACGCACACGTGTACAATACGCATGCTGGATTTTGCGCGAAATTTTCGGAAAAAATTAAAATTCGACTATAATACGCACCCATAACTTTTTACCATGTTCTTATTAACTCGCTTTGTTTGTTTGTGTGTATGTTTATCCAGTAAAAATCTTGCAATCGATTTTTAACTAACTTCCCGACTAGCTAGACATTTGAAAGTTTTAGAATAGCTCAGAACACGATGACAATGCATTATTTTAATCATTTTAGCCATCTTTAAACAGAATTGAAATCATTTTCAGTTAATTTTGTTTTGTAGACTGTTGCAGCGATCTATCGGCGGGACGAAACCGAAAAGTTAAACGCAAGTTAACTTTCAATTCACTTCATTTTCTTTCAAGTGGGTGGGATAATTCATCAAAAAAATTTGAAAAAGTATTTATTAATACATACAATTGTCACGTTTATATGATTAAAAAAAATTTAAAAACATGGTATATAAAAAGTTCTTTTAATCTTGTAACTATCAATTTTTTTTTAATTTGTAGAAATATTTAATAAATAAATTTTGGAAGAAAAATTAACGAAAACGTCAAATTCGGTAGGAAAAAAAATCTTGAATTTTTAATTCAAAACAAAGAATACTTTGAAATTATCAGTCTTAATCATTTTGACTAGAATTCAGCTCATCTATTCCTTGTCGTTTATTCAGTGTTTAAAACTACGCTTTTTTTAAACGAGTGTCATACGCACCCTCATTTTTGCGGACTAAAAAGAGCGCTTATTATACTCAAGATTTTACGGTAATTTCTCAGGAAAACCTTTTTATCTTTCAGGGTATGGGAAATAGTTTTATGGTTAGTAAAGTGCCTCCCCCTTCCCATTCAGGGATGTAAAACTCTACTGACGTATAATACGGGATTTTTTGGCGCAAAGAAGCCCCACCGTGTGGATAATGTCCTTGAAAAGCAAATTCTAATTCGGGTTTGACGTTGTTTATTTAAAGAACACAAAAAAGTATTTTTTTCTAATTTATTTAGTGTTTTATGATATTATTTGTCTTTGGAATGTATCAATGTGATATCGGTCATGGCCCACGATCCTGGACCTACCAAAGTGATTGAAGTGAAAATTCCTGTCATTATACCTGTTAACGGTGCAGGAACATTTTTGCAATACTTCTGGTTTTTGTTTTGCCTAATTTGAAATTGTAATTTTTAAGATATAATTGATAAATATCTATAATGAGATATAAATAAATGTTTCATGGCTTCATATGGAGACTGAATTAGTTTTTCTTTTCTCTCTCTTTTAATTATTTTAAATTAATTTAGCTTTTATTTATTTATTTTTGTAATGTGCGGGCAAAGTAATATTTGACGCGTGGAGCATCAAAGTATACTTTTGTATCAGATGTCCGAAATTTGTATGCATAAAATATATAATTTTCATTTTGAACACGACTCCTAAAAAATATTTAAAGTTTATAAATTTGTTGAAAAGTGAAAAGAGGGCGCTGTGATACAGCGTCGTAGGAGAAAAAGAAATTGTGCGGTCGGGGGACCCCTGTCAGTAACGAAGTTCCTTACGTTATTTTGTACGTAAAATTGTCAAATCATTTTGTGTTATGAAATTTTTTACTATAAGTGAAGAAATATGCATTATGCAACACAAGTCGGCGTTTGATATTAGCTAGAAAATTCCTTTGAGCAATTTTACAGTGCTAAAAACTGATGAAATGACTCAAGATGCTGAAGACTCATTAGTTGAGGATTTAAAAACATTCCAGTTCTCTATACAGCTTGATGAGTCAACTTTTCCAGGAAATTAGGTCTTACTTTTAGTATACATGCCATTCATAAAAGAAGACAATAATTGTCAATAATTATTATTCGCTAAAAATTTGCAAACTGATACTAAAGAAGAAACGCCATTGGAAGAGTTTTTCAAAGTAAAAGATACAGAAATATCAGTTGATAGGAATGGTTTTCCAGCCATGCTAGGATGCTACAGGGAGGTGGGGGGGGGGGGGCTCTTCTTGCATATTTAAAAAAAGTGGTTTCGAATGCATTCGTTGAACTCTGCGCCATTCATCGTCAGCATTTAGTTGCCAAAAATCTGAGTGAACATTAGAGCATGTTCTTTTAAACAGTTCCTTGGATCACAGATTATATGGTCAACTTTGTACTGAAAAAGATGAAGAATTCAATCGCTTGCTGCTTCATACAGAAGTTTATTGGTTATCAAAATATGTCTGTTTGGATCTGTCTTATAAACTTCATGACTCAGTGCTAGAACTGCATGACTCAGTACTTTGTTCTTAGAAAACAAAGATGATGCTTTACGAGTCAACTTAACCGATTCCAAATATGACAGCTTATTTGATAGACTTGTTCAACTTTGTACTGAAAACAATGAAGAATTCAATCGCTTGCTGCTTCATACAGAAGTTTATTGGTTATCAAAAGGTGTCTGTTTGGATCTGTCTTATAGACTTCATGACTCAGTGCCAGAGTTCTTAGAAAACAAAGATGATGCTTTACGAGTGAACTTAACCGATTCCAAATATGGCATAGCTTATTTGATAGACTTGTTTGATAAATTTAATGAAACAAATCAAAGACTCAAAGTCAAAGAGCTGAATTTAATCAAAACTAAAACTGTTATTTCCTCGTTTGTGGCAAAACTTGTCCTACACTGTACACTGTCCTACTAACCCAGTTTAATGAACAACCATTGCTTTAGCTCCATCTGCTGCAATGCCAAAGCACTTCACAAAACCTGCATATTTAGAAACATCAGGGCTTGTGTTGGCCCTGTGGTAAAGTTTCCTGCTTTTGGTGCTGAGGGCTGGTGTTCGGTGCTCAGATCGAATCCCGGCGTTGTGCCAGGAAAAATGCTTCCCTTTGTGTAGTCACTTCATAGCGGATAATGCTGTCCGTCTATATGGTGCCTCCATAATAAAATGGACAGTAAATCTTCGGCGTAGTATGGGCGAATGTTTGATTACAAGTGCCTCCGCATTGGTAAAAAAAAAGAGAAACGACATCATCCAGTGCGTTGAATATGTCAGTATCTATTTTGCTGGTTTCTAATGATTTTAATTCTAGCAAATCTTCATGAATTTCAAATTCTTCGTTTATTGTTCTGACAAAGATAAGGAGCTGCCTGATGTCAGCTATATCTGTTCTCTCATCTAGAGCTAGAGAGTAAAATTCACATTTTTCCAAAATGCCCTTGAGAGAACCTGAAACGTCCCCACACATATCATTAATTCTTCTATACTTACTGTGTGATGAGACAAGGAAACTGCTTCAAAATTTTTAGCCATCTTATCTCCAAATGAAGATGCCATTTTTACAACACATCTCTTAATGAGCTCACCATCCCTAAAAGACTTTTTACTTTTAACTAGCTCTAAACCAAAAAGTAACTTTCCTGCCACTTTGACTGAAACTGTCGTTTCTCATCTTTAACACGCCATTTATTATGTTCCGCCATTTTAGATACCGCTCTCGCAACGACGATGACAACAATCCAGGGCCCGATTTAGAAAATTCTTGACTACAGGCACAACTCGGGATTGGGGCCCCCTAAAACTGACGTGTTCATAAAATTTCCAAAATTGACACAAAAAATAATCACGAATCATTGTGAAAGTACCATTTTACCGAGAATTGGCTATTTGAAGCGTAGAAACCTAGAACATTATCAAATAACAAAAAGCGATACAACATATTTACTTCATCATTAAAACACCAATACAATGCAACCAGAAAAACTTTTGAATCCCTTATATACATTATAACACACATATAATTAACTATACATATAACTATACATATAATGAACCAATGAATCAAATTTAAAATTATATATAAAACATTGCTATTAAAAAGTGAAATCGCAAAAGTGTTGCAGCACACGAACGAACGTAAACCTGTCGGCAGCCAATGACTAGCCATCACCCGTCACCTGGAAGCGGGGCCTCTTCTCGTGTCGGACGTATTCCTTTAAAGACACTTCTGATTGCTGGCGGAATAACGGCAGCACCAGTTAAGTAACGGAATTACATTCAACTCTTACATTTTAATTCTTAAAAACTTGAAGCAGTAAGAAGAGTAAACGATTTTTTTTCCAATTGTAAAATTAAAATATTTTTCCACTAAGACGGTCAAGGGGCAACAAAAATGAATTGGCGGTCCGCGGGTTGGACCACACTGATTAACGTGAACAATATGCTTAATCATCTTAACGTCGACATAGCGTTATATGCCACCATTATCATTTTTCACAGACACCGGCACATTGTGTTCCAGAGGTTCCAAAATTTCTTAAATGCTTATCGTGAATGGCTACTTACGTCGAGAATTAAAGTAAACGCTGACAACAATTATGCCGACGTGTCAGATAATAAATTTCTTAATCTGATCAACAGCGGATTCCCAGGGTTAACTCTTACAAGTACCCAGTTGTCATCCTAGACTCGAATCTAACCTGGCGCCTACAGATGAATGACCTAGTTCAAAAATCTAAACCTACACATGGTTCCCTTAGCTAACTATTAACATGAAAAAGTGGCCTGCCAATAAAAACCAAGTTGCTTCTTGACAAAGCCTTCGTTAGATCGGTTATGACTTAAATGACTCTATCGTTTGGGCCACCGCTGCAGTCGCTCACCTCAAGAAATTACAAGTAATTCAAAACAGAATTCTACCCGATTGCGCCTCTGTGGAGTGGTACGTGAGTAACGCTACCCTTCATAATGACCTCAGGATTAGGCCATTTTTACCCGAAATTAAGAAACTTGCTTGGAAATTTCATAGAGGTATTAACGCTATTGAGAATATACTTTATTCGATACCGGCGTACGATCCGAGTATCCCGTCGTGTGCAAAGCGACCCAGGTTCCTACCTTACCGGCCAGATGATATTCTCCCTCCCGCCCTCCAATAAGAGGAGTAAGTGATACCTGTTGTTGGGATTCATTGTTGAGAATTGATCAGCTCTGTTTGCAGCTATATGGTTGGAAACTAGTTTTGAGTTTTTTTCCTGCTTTTACGGAGTCTCTCTCTCACCTTTGCGAGACCGTTTCTGCGCTCCCCCCACAAACTACCCCATGTTATCTGGCTCGCTTGGACGCAGTCCTGCGCGCCTGGCTGATTGAGCCGTCACTGTCAAAGTCCCTCGCACTGTGCGAGAATCTTTTCTTCCCCTCCGATAGAAGTTTACGGGCCTGTTCACATAGGAGTCCGAAGCGTTGCGTTAAAAGATGACGTTGAGACGAAAATGAACCAATCATAGGCGTTAAAAATTTCATTGCTTATCGTTTGTAGGCATATGATTGGTTTATTTTCATCTCAACGTCATCTTTTCCTTAACGCAACGCATCGGACTCCTATGTGAACAGGCTCTAACACAGCCATCTTCATCTCGTCGCTGTTTTGCTGAGAAGTAAAGCTGGCGTGCATGATGTTTGTTATGGAAAGCAAAGTGCTCAATAGAAAGAACATACTTTGATCATAACATCATACGGTCGGAGGAAAAGCTGGCGTCTTCACCCCCCCCCCCCCCCCCCTTCGCTAGGTTCTCTATCAACAAAATGACTTTGACTACGTAGCAAGTAACAGTGATTAATCACAGGTAACTGACTTTCATTACTTGTTCGTTCAATGGCAACGGTATCTCTTAAGCCTATAGTTTATGTTGCTTATTGCATTCACCTCTCCATAATCATAGCAATTGAATGTAAAAAGTGGTTCCCTTAGCGTCAAACTTTCGCTCCTTTTCGGATGGATGAGGGGCTAAAATAACATGCAGATGATGCTGGAAAAATAATCAGCTATTCAAATAAGTTTAAATTACAGGTATTTTTTTTTTGTTTGTATTGTATGACAACTGTAATGTTAAAATGTTGAAAATGATATATGATTTCTACATTTTACACTTTCTTTTTTGTAAAATCTTAAAGGATTAAAAAATAAACATGTAAATAAAGTTCATGAAAAAGATACCTAAAAATACAAAAATAGTGAAAAAACAAATGAAGTAGGGTGAAGTGGGAACACAAAATCATATAGTTCCACTTTGAATCTAAATAAGTTTTTAACAAGTTGTTGTATTTGTATGGATATGTACATACATACTTTTGGTTATGTTCTACATGTAGTTTTATTTATTTTTTTAAAATCTATCCATGACTTTTTTTGCCGTTAGATATTTAAACTTTTTTGATTTTGTATTTTCACTTGCCCCGTACTCGGGGCTAGTTAGTTATGATTTTTCTTTTTTTTTTAGGGGGGGGGGCTAGTACTCAACCTTGGGTCTTAGTTAAAATGCAAAGGTTTGGTAGGTATAAAAATTTTCCAGTATATAATTTTTTTTTCCTGCAATAAAAAACTAAACATAACAGTAAAGCAGGAATTTTTTTACAAAGTTCACTCGAAATTATTTTTAAAAAGTTAAATTTTTTGGGGTTTTAAGCCTGCATTCTCACTTACCCCACTTCACCCTACATAAAATTAAAAGCATGTAAGAAGATAATTTCAACATATATAGAAGAATGAAAAAATCAAAAAATAGTATCACTAGTGATTTTTGAGAACAAACATTTAAATTTAAAATATTTACAAAGTATAAAAATCAATTTATCAAAATAAGAGCAAAATTAATTAAAAACATCAATTGTGAATCTTCTTTTGAAAAATTAGATTTTAAAAACACTGACAAAGGCAAACTGATGTACTAGATGCTCTCAGACCTTGAGTTAAGACCTATAAACTAGATTGGAATAACCAAGGGTAAGTTCTCATCTTCTGGATGGTATTCCTTGAAAAGGCTGAAAATAAAAATGTTATAAAAGGAATTCAGAATTTTTTTATTCACTGAATGTATAATTCATTATCTGAAGCTAATTTTGAATTTCGTTGGCTGAAAACATCTAAGTCATCATCATGAAAAATCAATTTGTTGAAATTGAAAAAAATCCATGTGACATTTCTAAGATATATTCTCTGACCTTTAGTGATGTAAGAGCAGAGCTTAGTTGCGTCATGTTTGCAGTCTGTTAAACTATAAAACTAAATAAAAATATTATTATAAAGATTACAACCCAAGAGCAGTAGAACTTAAAGTATATACTTCCATAATCACCAAATTTAAGGCTATAAAAATCCAGCACTTTTTGCAACACTCATGTGTTTGGTGTTTTTTTAATTTAATTTCCTGCTTCATATATTACAAAATTGTCAAAACATCTACAGCTTATCAAATTTAAGAAACTATCATGTATGTGCATTAAATTTTTTAAAATTAGATTAAAATCCATATACACTGTTAATTTCATGCAAAACTTATAGATACAACTAATTAAATTAAATTTTTCATGTAAATGATGAACTGACAGTAAACTTTGTGAGTGTTTACAGCTTGGTACCATGAGCAGCAATCTGCAGTTTAGCCATTGCTTTTTCATATCATTCTTCTATCAGAGAACATATCTATAATTACATTTGAAATAATTTTTTTTAAGTTATTTGTTTCTGTATTTATTCAGTATTAAAATTTTTCTTGACAAGATTTAGTAAATAACTTTCATTCTTATAAATATAGGCAATTGCATTAAATTGCAATACTCCTAAATAGTCATCATTTTAGGTACATCATTCATTATAATATGGTTGTTTAAAGTTAAACAAAAATTAAATCATTTAGCATATGAAAACTCTAACACAATTTATTAGTTTGTTATACATAAAAATGTTTAATTTTCTTTGCACTGTGTGTTCTCAAGATTTATTTGTTAGAAACATCTCAAGATTTACAAATTCTGTATTAAGTGATATTTCTCACTGCTTTCATATGATATTTTAAATTTTTTTAGTCTAAAAAATGCACTCAGGTCAGTTTACAACAAGATTTAAATGATTTGCCCTCTTACCTGCATATTCTTTGTACTGAATAGATATTTTGTATTGGCAAAATTTATAACTACATTCTTGCCGTTTATTTCGCAGATAATTTTCTAATATATACAGTTTTGGTTCTTAAGATCAGTGGTACTCAAAGTGATGTTTGTTGTGTTAGTATTTATGTTTCCCCCCCCCCCCCCCCCTCTCTCTCCAAGGGGTAAAAAATATTCATTGAATAGTGAGTTCTAGTACCAATGCATGTTCCTGATTTTTATTCTGTGGAATTGTCTTGAATTAACTTGTCTAGATTTATACAATATTTGTTAAAATCAATACACCTCAAACATATATTTCCAGTTAGTACTTATTAGTTCATACTCAGTATTAAGTATCCTTTTTCGTTTTTGTAAATATGTTTCCCGAAATTCTGGAGTGACTTCTAAATCATTCGCAAGCACTGTGGCTCCAACTAAAACTTGTTTGAAATCAGAGTGGCTATATTTTGTCAGGCAATCTAGAAGTTTTCTAAATGATCGCAGTATATCCTTTCAGACATTTTAAATTTTTCTTCTTTTGGGGCTTTGTACTAGCATGGGGCCCAATTGCTTTCAATATATCCCATCATATTAAAGCAAGCCCTGCCTTTCATAATTAATTTTTTGTATATTTTCTATCCTTTTATGCATAGTATTCCTAAGGTTGTCTTATTATTCCTATCTTTTTAATATTTGTTGAACTATGGGGAGTTTGGTTTCAGAGACTTTTTAAAATTTTATGAAGAGATCCCTGACTAGTAGCCAAAATTTGTTGGTTCGATATAGACGTGTAAATCTACTGAGGGCAGAAAAATTATGTGTAGTTTGTATCTGTCACATTGCATGCTATCTTATTGAATCATTTGGTAAGTCAAGTTTCAGTAGGTATTGAGCTCTATTAAATTCTTCAACTATTTAAAGGAGGTTTTCACAAGAGAATCTCTGTGGTAGATCTTCTATTTTCAGCTTCTGGTTTTAATTTCTCTTAACTGTCTACAGGAATAAGAAACAAATTTATAGCCTGAAAAAACGTTATGACCTAACCTCCACATTTCTCTGTAATCTGAATACAATGATTTCTGATTCACAAAGTCTGTTCTAAAAAAAATATGTATGAAGTACAATATGCATACCATTGTGGTGAGATTTTACTCCTAAATGCCAATTTTCTCCCTTTGATTCTTCAGTTTGTTTAATAAAGAACCTGTACATTGCAGGCATGAAATACGCTTTATATGCATAGCAATGTAAATGCAGGGCAGGGAAAGCACCCAATTATTTTAAGCTTTTAGGGGATTTCTATTTTTAGATTTTTGCGAATATTATGAATTTCTTTTCCTTCGGACTGACTCCTAATTCTGTGTGATTTCCTTCTCACCTTAATTCTGTAGAAACAAATATAGATGACAGGAGACTTCCAAGATATAAAAAACCAAGGTGAAAAAAATATTAATAACCATTTGTCAGGAAATCACATAATTCCGAATGTCTTGTACCTCCTTGAAAATGTAATGTCATGAGCATTGCAGTTAAAAATGGTCACAATGTGAGTTTAGTATTCATAGGTATACATGCAGTAGTGTTTATTGGATCCTGTTGGCCACTGCCAGAACCCCATGATTTCAATTTTAAATCATTGCTCAATGCATCTGGTATCGCCTGAAAAGGAGCGTGGCATGGCGATGCTATTTGAAAATAACTGACGTTGCTAGGAAACATACTACTTTTTGTTAGAGCTTTGTGAATTTCAGTTACCGTTGAAAATTCTAAATATTCTTGTATTCTAGCTAATGTATTCTTAAACAATGTTTTATTTAAATGTTAGTAATATAGTTTTCGTAATTAATTCTACGAACTCACAAGTCTTTTAGTAAGCAGCTCTACAATTTAAAAACAACATAGCTCGCCATGCTCCACCAGGGTTCACTTCTAAATGCAAATTTATATTAGCATATTCATGGTGTTGTTGGACATTTTAATGAAAACATTTAGTTTTATTGCAAAGTTAATGAAATTTGAATAAAATTTCTTTAAATTCTTTCCCTCTTCTAAACTGTGATCCAATCACAAATATTATAGATTGTGACTCGCTACCTCAAGAAATTGGTAGTTATATTATAAAAGTTCCATATATTCCTAATCCCAACCCTATACCCCAGATATCTTGAGTTTTCTGATTTTTTGCATTCTGGTATAAGCTCAACAATCCATTATTGTTAACTGTGTTATACCAGTGTGCAAATATTTGATACTCCAGTGAGATTTATATAAAATAATTTAGTCGCATAATTAACTTTGAAAGTAACAATAACTCGCTTTTTAAGCAATATCTCTTTCTTTTTGTCACATTTGCTGAATATATAGACAATAAATGTTTTGCCATTATCCTCACCTGAGCAAAATATAGGAAAATTACTTTTTCTTATTTCTGCCAAGTATATTAATTCTAAAGATTTAAATTTATTATTATATATAATGTGGTGAATTTCCTTAATTTGGATGGAGGTAGGAAAGAAAAAATAGTTTATGGGAAGTAATTTGTAAAAAGTCCGTAACATGTTTGTATATGAATTAAATTGTTTTAATTTCATGTAGGTAATTATATGTGACTGCAGATTTTGTTTTTAATCTTCTTATACATTTAAAAGATTTAATTCGTATGTGAATTGCTGTTCTGTATACTATGCATATATGTTTCTTAAATCACTGTTTTGTTTAACATGGGATTAAACTTTTGCTGTTACTCTAAGTGCATACATCTATGACTGCAGAATAAAACATTTCATACTCTATCATGAAAAATTATTTATGTTGATTATTGTTTTTCAATCTCATTGTTAATAAAGTGGTAGGTGCGATTTTCTCTAACCAAGTGATATAATAGGTATAGCTTAATATTCATCTGGTTTCCTGTAGGACTGAACTGTATTGTAGAGTTTTGACCAAAATAATTCCAGTCTATGTGGATATCTTAAAATCATTTGACTTGATATATACAATGAAAAATGTTATGAGATTGCCTTATCCTGTAAGATCAAAAGGGTTTTCCAATATTCTCTGAATCACAAATGTTTTATTTATTTTAACAGCTAGAATAAAGGTAACTTAAGTTAATGAGAATGTAGTTCGAATTATTCTTAATTTTTCTAATTTCATTTTTATAATTTCGAAAATTCTAATTGTTAAGTTTGCTACATTTAAAGCAAAACTAATTTAATCTTATCATTAATTTTTAAGAGTGTTTAAAAGATAATTTAAGTCCCCAATTCACATTTGTAGTTCCAGTGCGCATTTTTATAAGCATGCATATATATTTCTAGTGCATTTATTATGTAGTAGTGTATCACACAATCTTTAAGAAAGTCATAAATCTGTAGCATTTCTCTTTAATAAATAAACCAACAGAGATAGATAAAAATGATACAAATATAGACAAGAAACAAACAGAAATCAAGCACTCTGGGCATCCACGCACCAACGGCAAGATTCTATATAAGTGCCGGAACTGAACCATAAAATAACATAGAGGTAACCGACAGGTCTCGTCATCAGGGAACTTAACCATATCAGTTACCTCAAGGGGAACTTTCGGAATAGCATGCAGGTAAGCCCAAAAGACATCCCAAGGAACCGATTCCGCCAAGGAAGCAATAAGTCAAAAAGAAAATGAAAAGACAAACACAACTTGCAGTATGGGCTCTACGCACCATACGTGTACAACGTACACGTATCATTGTGTTTGTCTTTTCATTTTCTTTTTGACTTATTGCTTCCTTGGGGAACTCGGGGCCTTGGAATGTCTTTTGGGCTTACTTGCATCCTATTCAGAAAGTTCCGGCACTTATACAGAATCTTGCCGTTGGTGCGTGGATGCCCAGAGTGCTTGATTTCTGTTTGTTTTTTGTCTATATTTGTATTATTTTTATCTATCTCTGTTGGTTTATTTATTTGGTTTTTTCATTATGGGGATATGAAGTTTCTGCGCTATCCTCTATAGAAAATGTTTTATGTTTTCTTAGCAGGATATGTTTTGTGTTAAAGTGTTTTAGCAGTCTATACTTGTATTTTAATTTTTGTTGATTTCTATTGTTTATATTTTGCATTTCTCTTTAGTCATAGATTTTTTTAAGGGCTTTTTGGCGTAACATCCACTGTGAATGTAATAGAATATAAAGACATTTTATCCATGGAAATGCATAAAGGATCATTATTAAGAATGAATTTTAATTTACAAGCTTACGTAACCTTGAATATCCATTCCGCAAAATAGAGAAAATTTAAAAATAATGACAAATGAGAAAGATTGGCCAAAATCAGGAAATATAAAAAATTGTTTACAAAGTTTTTCAAAAATACAAAAACATAATTTTCTTAGAGAAATTGAGCTGTAATCAAAAACCTTAAATAAATTTAAACACTCCCCTCCACCCCACCCCCAAAATATAATTTTTTTTAAATTGATAGTAAAAAATAAAAAATATGAGAAAATTAGAATACACCAATATTTTTTTTACACCGAAATGCCAAAAATAATGCTTTTTTTTTTCTTTTCCAAAAATATCTTTGATTATATTACACTTTAAATAGCAGCAATCACCCAGCACTCCCTCTTGAAAACTTTTTTTATTCTGAAAATTAAGATTTACAACAGGAAAATATCTTTTAAATGTACAAACAAAGTGTTAAAACAATTGTTATCAATTCATTAATCGGGGATACTCTAGATTTGTGTGCACGGCCGCCATCTTGGATTTTTCCGCCAGGCTTTGGCGCGTTTCGCTTTGCGATAATTATTGCGTTCTGCTACCTCCGCTGGCCACCCCTTCTAACTGTAGTGTCGCTTCGGCAGACGACAATTAAATCCACATCAATTTATCGTTTGGCCATCAAGATTTTAATTAAATAAGTTGAACATATGTGGCAACATAAGTGATATAAAAAAAGAAGAATCAATGTTTGGTTGTGCCTGTTAGATGTATTCGATGTCAAAAATGTAGATTAATTATTAAGTTGTATAAGCAACATCTGATAAATAATAAAATAATATTTATACTGGAGTCAGAGAAGCGTTATTATTATTCACCTACAATTTAAGACGCTTCACTAACCAATGAAATCGCGTTGATTGAATTGAATTTTGCTGCTCCTACTCAACCTTTAATTGACATCACTTCACCTAAAGATAAATGTATTTGGTCTCCATATCTTCATGAGTATTTTAATAACCTTCAGTCAATATTCTTTTCTAAACCGAACTACCCATGTGGGATCAGGATTTTTATTTAAACACTAATGCATCAAATATGGCTATTTCTGGCATTTTGATGCAGAAGTTTGATGATAAATTATTATCTATATCATATTTTAGTAAGTCACTTAAACAAGGTCAGAAAAATTATTCCACCCTCAAAAAAAAAACAAAACAAAAAAAAAAAACAGTTAGCACTTTACAAATCTATCATTGCATTTAAATATTATTTATACAATAGAACTTTTACTGTGTTAACTGATAGCAAACCTCTCATCAACTATAAGCATACAACTTCTCCTACTGGTATTGTAACTAGATGGTTACTCGAAATGAGTGAATATTCCATCATTTATGAACATATTCCTGGTAAAGTTAATGTTTTGGCAGATTATATTTCTCGCCTCACCTGTGACCCTCCTTCTCAAAATTTAGCCACTAATCCTGAAATTACTAATAGTGAGGATGTCCTCCCTATAACTTCTGTAAATGCTATAACTACTGACCATATTCAAAATTCTCCAGCTATTCCCATCACTAATGACCCTCCTCTTGATATTTCCATATCCACATTTTTGGCAGAACAGAGTAGGGATTCAAAATTGATCAAAATTATTAATTATCTAAATCAACCCCACTCTGCTAAGTCTTCAAAATTTACCGATTTTTATATTCATGGTGCTTCTAACTTATTATGCTGGGATAAATCTGAAAATGATACTACTTTTCATATTATTGTTGTTCCCCATTCTTTAAAATATAAGGTTCTTGTCATGTCTCTCATTTTGGCATCGAGAAGACTTATGATTATCTAAAAGCTCGTTATTTTTGGCAAGTCATGTATGTTGATACACTAATCTTTTTAAAGTCATGCCATCTTCGTTCTGTTAATAAACCTCACACCATTGTATCAGCACCTTTTCAGGCAAACCCTATTCCCACTTTACCTAATGAGGCTGTTTCTATGGATATTCTTCGACCTTTTAAAATAACACCCATGTTTTGACTAACATTGGTCTTTTTTCGAGGCATTTAGAGCTTTTTCCTCTTGTCAAAATTACCATGGAGGCAGTCACTGAGTGTTTATTAAGCTATATTTGCAAATTTGGCAGACCTTCCTTAATCTTAACTGACCTCAGAAGTTTTACCTCTTGGGTGGTGTGGAAAAAAACTTCAATATTGGAATGCTTTTTTCAAAAAATTTTCTAAGTTTCATAATTTGAAAAGGTAGTTTTTATTATAAACGCAAAAAAATATATTCATAATTTAAAAAAGTGGTTTTTAATAAAAACCAAAAAATAAATCTAAATCCAACGTTTAAATGATTTTTCAAAATTTTTTCTAAGTTTCATAATTTAAACTGGCGGTTTTTATTAAAAAATAAAAAAATTTCTAAGTCCAGCATTTTGAAAACACCGATTAAAACACATTGGCGAGAATTTTTATACTCCTCCAGACACGGTAAAATCGCCAAAGTTGGCGCAAAATAAAATCCAAGATGGCGGCCGTGCACACAAATCTAGAGTAGTCCACATTAATCATTTATTACGGAGCGGAAAAGACATTTGAGTACGAAAAAATCCCGTTTATAAACAAACACCCTCCCGCACTTCATAGAGTGAGCCACTACGGTTACCGAAGAGAAATTTTTATTCCCTCATTTCGCGCATCGGTATGCGTATCGTACTTCAACCAAAATTTTAGTTAGAAAGAAATGAATGGAATATATTTTTCTACTGATCTGTATATATATGTAATTTTTCTTTTTCTTTTAAGACTGGAAAATTCAGTTTCTTTACTATAATACCGAGTTGGTATCAAATCATTATGTGACTAGTCGAGTCTGAAGTCACACCCCACATTTGGCATATTTTCTTTGCAACCCGAAGAAAATTTAGAAATGTAAATTACGGGAGAGGAGACTAGGGTAAAACTTGTTTAAGCAGTTCTCAATTAGTTTTTTTCTATGTATGAAAATTTAAAATTGATTTTGCAAGTAATTTTTAAGGATCATCGCATGATAGCCACGTAGATTTCTTTTGTTTAGAATTTTTATTACGAGTTCATAATGTCGTAATACAATATTTAAAAGGTGTTGGTATGAAAAAGACCTCATCAGCCGTGTATTCCTGACGTATATCACATAGACTACGATATGGCCACAGAGAACTGTTTTGAATGTTTGAAGATGTGAAGAATCACATAAAAGCACTATTGTACAATAGATGAACGTAAAGAAATTTGAAGAATGTATACTATTGGCAATTCTAATGTATTATATACTCAGCATTCAAAATAAAATATGGAAAGAACGCGGTGAAAAATTTCTGTAGCCACCAAACTTCAATCCAAACAAATATGCCTAAACAAACCCTTAAGTCGCATATTCTTTGCTATTTCCTGTAATAATTTTATAAACTTTATTACATTTATGAAAATTTTAATCTGATAATAACTGAGCTTTTTCATCAGATGTTCATCTCTGGAATTTCTCTCCGGATTAAACTGAATAGTTAGTGATGAAATTATTTTCAATTACAGATAACTAAAATGAATATAAAGGGAAGAAACATTAATACTGTTTATACGTTATTGATAGGGCCAAGATCCCTACAAACTGAAGCATACCGGATCTCTGCGCGTCCTTATAATCTATCATGACAAAACGATAAGAATGGCTGAGGAACCCTAATTGCGACAAGTTTAAAATGCCCAGTAGTTTAATTCTGTGTTCAGATGGCAAAATTTTTCTTATAAGCAGGGTGTGCGAAGTGTGCATTGCACACAGGCGCCTGCTCTAAGGATGATCAGTGGAGCGCAGGTTAGTTGGGAATGGTTGAGAGGCGCCTCGCACAAAAGAGCAAACATCCACGCGCCGGTTCTGGTTATAAGTCACTTTTTTACGATGTTTTTGTTAACTCGCTTTGTTGTTTGTTTGTTTGTTTGTCCAGTACTAATCTTGCAGTCGATTTTTAACAAACTTCCCGAATAACTAGACATTTGAAACTTTTAGAATGGCTCAGAACACGATGACAATGCATTCTTTTAATACTATTAGCCGTAAAAATCCGCAAGATGGTGCTTCGATCGAATTCAATACTTGCACTTTTCCGCAACAGTGTTTGACGATTTTGAAAACGGAATGCATGTGAATTTAGTTTTTTTACAAAAATATTGTACGAAAAATTTTAAAAAATTATAAAAGTTAGCAGTTTATAAAGTCTGTAGATTTTGGAAACGACTAAAAGGGGATTAAAGTTCTATAAAAGAAATTGAAAAAGAATAATTAAGTGAAGGTTCGTGCAATTAAGATAAAATTGTCAAGTTTATACGATTCAACAGAAAATTTAAAAAGTTGTATAAAAACAGTTCTTTTTATCTTGTAATTATTAGAAATAATTTCGTGACAGCAATTCTAAGGTTCAAGATGTCATGAAAAATCAGTAATTTGGTTTATATTTGTATTATATTGTATTTATATATGTATTAATAGTTGGCTATTAACAGTATATGATATATGTATTTATATATGTACTATTACTTATAGTAGTTATAGTAAATTGAAAATATCGGCAAACGACAATCCGAAATGTGAAGAATTCAATTTTTTAAGAAAAGTGACTTATAACATTTTGCCATCTGAGCACAAAATTAATCCAGAACGTAATTTATAATATCTTAGTTTATAGATATCTTATTTCCGAGCACAAACTTACTTTTATATATTGCTGATCATTTCACGAAAAAAATGCATGATGATACAGCCTTTATATATCCAATTCAAATTCCTTTCTCCTCTCTTTGCAGGTTCTCGGTACAGATTGTTAGATGCGAAACTAAAATGCTTGTGGTGTCCAAAAATTCAGAAAGTCAGCGTATTGCTGGCCGTTACTGTTTTCTAACCGTCGTGTAAAGCATCGTCGACATGCCAGAAGAGTAAATGTCGTGTATTTCCATCGTAGGCTTTCCAAAGAATGACATTTCATCGAGCAGAACCGTGCTAGAGCCGAAAATGAATGCACTCCATGTGACACTTGTATAATTAGTCAAAATGTAAAAAGTTCCAGTACAGATTCCCCGTCGCACAGGAGAACAAAATTTCGAATAAAATTTATGTGAAGGAACTTTTGCACAGCTGACCGCCTTAAATACGCATCATTCGTACCACATTATGGATAATCCGCTGTGTACCCGTACAGAAAAACCTTTCACCTGCACTGTATGTGGGAAAAAAATTTCCGTACGGAGTAGTTTATTAACACATCTCCGCATCCATACGGAAGAGAAACCTTTTCCCTGCACTGTGTGTGGTAAAACATTTTCTCGACAGGATAGTTTGAAAACACATCTGCGAATCCACACGGGAGAGAAACCTTTCGAATGCACTGTATGTGAGAAAAAATTTTCACTTCAGGTCCATTTAAAAACCCATCTCCGCACCCACTCGGGGGAGAAGCCTTTCGAATGCACTGTATGTGAGAAAGAATTTTCTCAGCAGGGCCATTTAAAAACACATCTCCGCATCCACACGGAAGAGAAACCTTTTGCCTGCACTGTGTGTGGTAAAACGTTTTCTCGACAGGGAAATTTGAAAGCACATCTGCGAACCCACACGGGAAAGAAACCTTTCGAATGTACTGTATGTGAGAAAAAATTTTCTTGTGAGGTCCATTTAAAAATCCATCTCCGCACCCACTCGGGAGAGAAACCTTTCGAATGCATTGTATGTGAAAAAAAATTTTCTCAGCAGGGCCATTTAAAAACACATCTTCGCATCCACACGGAAGAGAAACCTTTTGCCTGCACTGTGTGTGGTAAAACATTTTCTCGACAGCATAGTTTGAAAACACATCTGCGAATCCACACAGGAGAGAAACCTTACGAATGCACTGTATGTGAGAAAAGATTTTCTGAACAGGGTGATTTAAAAAAACATATGCGAACCCACACAGGAGAGAAACCTTTCGAATGCAATGTATGTGAGAAGAGATTTTCTGAACCGGGTTATTTAAAAAAACATCTGCGAACCCACACGGGAGAGAAACCTTTCGAATGCACTGTATGTGAGAAAAGGTTTTCTGAACAGTGTGATTTAAAAAGACATCTGCGAACCCACACGGGAGAGAAACCTTTCGAATGCACTGTATGTGAGAAAAAATTTTCTCGACAGGTTGATTTAGTAAGCCACCACCACGCCCACACAGGAGAGAAACCTTTCGAATGCACTGTATGTGAGAAAAAGTTTTCTGATAAGGGCCATTTAAAAACACATATCCGCACCCACACGGGAGAGAAACCTTTCGAATGCACGGTATGTGAGAAAAGGTTTTCTCAAGAGGGTAATTTAAAAAAACACCTCCACGTCCACACGAGAGAGAAACCTTTCGAATGCACGGTATGTGAGAAAAGGTTTTCTCAAGAGGGTAATTTAAAAAGACACCTCCGCGTCCACACAGGAGAGAAACCTTTCGATTGAACCTATGTGAGAAAAGATTGTCTGTAGAGGGTACCGTAAAATCTTGACTATAATACGAACACGTGTACAATACGTATGCTGGATTTTGCGCGAAATTTTTGGGAAAAAATTAAAATTCGACTATAATACGCACCTATAACTTTTTACCATGTTTTTATTAAGTCTGTTTGTTTGTGTGTTTTTATCCAGTACAAATCTCGCAATCGATTTTTAACTAACTTCCCAAATAGCTAGACAATTGAAAGTTTTAGAATAGCTCAGAACACGATGACAATGCATTATTTTTATAATTTTAGCCATTTTTAAACAGAATTGAAATCATTTTGAGTTAATTTTGTTTTGTAGACTGTTGCAGCCATCTATCGACCGGGACGGGAACGAAAAGTTAAACGCAAGTTAACTTCCAACTAACTTTATTTTCTTTCAAGTTGATGGGATGATTCATCAAAAAAAATTTAAAAAGTATTTGTTAATACATCGAATTGTCACGTTTATATGATTCAACGGAAAATTTTAAAACATAGTATATAAAAAGTCCTTTTTATCTTGTAATTATCAATATTTTATTTAAAATTTGCACAAATATTTAATAAGAAATAAAATTGGTAAGAAAATTTAATGAAAACGTCAAATTCGGTAGACAAAAAAACTTGAATCTTTAATTCAAAATAGACAATACTGTTAAATTATCAGTCTTATTCACTTTTACTAGAATGCTGCTTATCTATTGCTGGTCGTTTATTCAGTGTTTAAAACTACGCTTTTTTTACACGAGTATAATACGCACCCTCATTTTTGCGGACTAAAAAAAGCGCTTATTATACTCAAGATTTTTCG
Organism: Dolomedes plantarius; assembly: GCA_907164885.2. Classification (NCBI taxonomy): domain Eukaryota; kingdom Metazoa; phylum Arthropoda; class Arachnida; order Araneae; family Dolomedidae; genus Dolomedes; species Dolomedes plantarius. The sequence continues at coordinate 138,324,850 of OU015502.1, forward strand.
GTAATTTCTAAGGAAAACCCCTTTTTATCTTTCAGGTTATGGGAAATAGTTTTATGGTTAGTAAAGCGCACCCCCCCCCCTGCCAATTCAGGGATGTAAAACTCTACTGACGTATAATACGGGATTTTTTGGCGCAAAGAAGCCCCACCGTGTGGATAATGTCCTTGAAAAGCAAATTCTAATTCGGGTTTGACGTTGTTTATTTAAAGAAGACAAAAAAGTATTTTTTTCTAATTTATTTGGTGTTTTATGATACTATTTGTCTTTGGAATGTATCAATGTGATATCGGTCATGGCCCACGATCCTGGACCTACCAAAGTGATTGAAGTGAAAATTCCTGTCATTATACCTGTTAACGGTGCAGGAACATTTTTGCAATACTTCTGGTTTTTGTTTTGCCTAATTTGAAATTGTAATTTTTAAGATATAATTGATAAATATCTATAATGAGATATAAATAAATGTTTCATGGCTTCATATGGAGACTGAATTAGTTTTTCTTTTGTTTCTCTTTTAATTATATTAAATTAATTTAGCTTTTATTTATTTATTTTTGTAATGTACGGGCAAAGTAATATTTGACGCGTGGAACATCAAAGTATACTTTAGTATTAGATGTCCGAAATTTTTATGCATAAAATATATAATTTTGAATTTGAACACGACTCCTAAAAAATATTTAAAGTTTATAAATTTGTTGAAAATTGAAAAGAGGGCGCTGGGATACAGCGTCGTAGGAGAAAAAGAAATTGTGCGGTCGGGGGACCCCTGTCAGTAACGAAGTTCCTTACGTTATTTTGTACGTAAAATTGTCAAATCGTTTTGTGTTATGACATTTTTTACTATAAGTGAAGAAATATGCATTATGCAACACAAGTCGGCGTTTGATATTAGCTAGAAAATTCCTTTGAGCAATTTTACAGTGCTAAAAACTGATGAAATGACTCAAGATGCTGAAGACTCATTAGTTGAGGATTTAAAAACATTCCAGTTCTCTATACAGCTTGATGAGTCAACTTTTCCAGGAAATTAGGTCTTACTTTTAGTATACATGCCATTCATAAAAGAAGACAATAATTGTCAATAATTATTATTCGCTAAAAATTTGCAAACTGATACTAAAGAAGAATCACTATTGGAAGAGTTTTTCAAAGTAAAAGAAATCCCCTACAGAAATATCAGTTGATAGGAATGGTTTTCCAGCCATGCTAGGATGCTACAGGGAGGTGGGGGGGGGGGGCTCTTCTTGCATATTTAAAAAAGTGGTTTCGAATGCATTCGTTGAACTCTGCGCCATTCATCGTCAGCATTTAGTTGCCAAAAATCTGAGTGAACATTAGAGCATGTTCTTTTAAACAGTTCCTTGGATCACAGATTATATGGTCAACTTTGTACTGAAAAAGATGAAGAATTCAATCGCTTGCTGCTTCATACAGAAGTTTATTGGTTATCAAAAGGTGTCTGTTTGGATCTGTCTTATAGACTTCATGACTCAGTGCCAGAGTTCTTAGAAAACAAAGATGATGCTTTACGAGTCAACTTAACCGATTCCAAATATGGCATAGCTTATTTGATAGACTTGTTTAATAAATTTAATGAAACAAATCAAAGACTCAAAGTCAAAGAGCTGAATTTAATCAAAACTAAAACTGTTATTTCCTCGTTTGTGGCAAAACTTGTCCTACACTGTCCTACTAACCCAGTTTTATGAACAACCATTGCTTTAGCTCCATCTGCTGCAATGCCAAAGCACTTCACAAAACCTCCATATTTAGAAACGACATCAGGGCTTGTCGCGGCCCTGTGGTAAAGTTTCCTGCTTTCGGTGCTGAGGGCTGGTGTTCGGTGCTCAGATCGAATCCCGGCGTTGTGCCACGAAAAATGCTTCCCTTTGTGTCTTCCCTTCATAGCGGGTAATGCTGTCCGTCTATATGGTGCCTCCATAATAAAATGGACAGTAAAACTGCGGCGTAGTATGGGCGAATGTTTGATTTCAAGTGCCTCCGCGTTGGTAAAAAAAAAAAGAGAAACGACATCATCTAGTGCGTTGAATATGTCAGTATCTTTTTTGCTGGTTTCTAATGATTTTAATTCTAGCAAATCTTCATGAATTTCAAATTCTTCGCTTATTGTTCTGACAAAGATAAGGAGCTGCCTGACGTCAGCTATATCTGTTCTCTCATCTAGAGCTAGAGAGTAAAATTCACATTTTTCCAAAATGCCCTTGAGAGAACCTGAAACGTCCCCACACATATCATTAATTCTTCTATACTTACTGTCTGATCAGACAAGGAAACTGCTTCAAAATTTTTAGCCATCTTATTATCTCCAAATGAAGATGCCATTTTTACAACACATCTCTTAATGAGCTCACCATCCCTAAAAGACTTTTTACTTTTAACTAGCTCTAAACAAAAAAGTAACTTTCCTGCCACTTTGACGGAAACTGTCGTTTCTCATCTTCAACACGCCATTTATTAAATTCCACCATTTTAGATACCGCTCTCGCAACGACGATGACAACAATCCAGGGCCCGATTTAGAGAATTCTTGACTACAGGCACAACTCGGGATGGGGGCCCCCCTAACACTGATGTGGGCATAAAATTTCCAAAATTGACACACAAAAAAAAATAATCGTGAATCATTGTGAAAGTACCATTTTACCGAGAATTGGCTATTTCAAGCGTAGAAGCCTAGAACGTTATCAAATAAGAAAAATCAATACAACATATTTACTTCATCATTAAAGCACCAATACAATGCAACCAGAAAAACTTATTAATCCCTTATACAGGGTGTCCCAAAACAACCGCATAAACTCTGCACAGCTAGATGCCTCGTTGGGAGTACATAAAAACCGCCCAAAGAAGCGTTCCTGTACGATCCATAGTTTACGAGAAAAATACGAAAAACAAAGTATGACGTCACTGCCAGTGCAAGAGAAAACACTTTATTGAACATATCAACAGCATGCACAATTTAAAGCAGATGTTCAAAGTGTACGCCGTACATGTCGAGGCAGGATTGAGCACGCCGTGGAATGGCTGTCATCACACGTTGCAGCATCGCGGGGTCCACCGAAGTACAAGCAGCATGCAGACGAGCAACTAAGTCCATTTGTGTTGTCACTACGTCTCGATACACGAGTTCCTTGAGATGGCCCCATAGGAAAAAATCCAACGGTGTAAGATCTGGCGAACTTGGCGGCCATAGAACCGGACCCCCACGTCCGATCCAGCGGCCGGGGTATTCCATACCCAGCCAACCACGTACAGGAGCACAGAAATGCCCCGGAGCCCCATCATGCTGGAACCAAAGTCCCTGTATTGCCGCTAATGGTATGTCATCGAGGAACTCGGTTAAGACCTCATTGAGAAACACCAAGTACGACTGTCCCGAGAGCCGGTCAAGCAACAGATATGGTCCAAGCGGGCGATCCCCGAGTATGCCGGCCCACACGTTAAGAGACCAACGGTCCTGATGTTTCTGCGGCCGGATTGCATGCGGATTGACCTGGGACCACATATGGCTGTTGTGATGGTTGAATACCCCATCACGAGTGAAACATGATTCATCTCTCCACAGGATATGTGCAATGAAACCATTATCTGTGTTCTGTTGCTGCAACAGCCATTCACAGAAGGCCACGTGTTTCTGAAAGTCATCTGGTTTCAGACCTTGCACGGTTGTGTACCGAAATGGGTGTAGCCTCTCAGACCGTAAAAGCCTGTGCACAGTACTTTTACTCGAAGTCATCTCAGGGGCTAATGCGCGTGTGCTTACCTCGGGCGTCTCTTCTACCCGCTGCAGTATTGCATCCGCCTGTGCTACCGTCAGGCCGCTCCGCGGTCTTCCAGTATCGTGAAGATTGGCTGTTGGAAAGACGCTTGCCGTATTTCGCAGTCTGTCGTCCAGCCTACGGATGACGTTGACATCGGGAGGACGGCGGGACGGATATCGACGCGCATACTCCCTAGCAGTTCGTAAGGCATTTCCATTACATCGGCCGTACATCAAGTACATGTCGCAGTAGTCACGAACGGAGTACATGGCCACCATACGAAGACTACCGGTAGCTGCAAGATGCAGCCTTTTAAATACCAGTTCAACGGCGGCTTAACGTCATTCCATGGCGCACGCGTATGCATGACGCGATATGCGCGGCGAACGTTTTAAACATTGTCCTCTGGAAAGATATGCAAATATTGTTGTTGATATGTCCAATAAAGTGTTTTTTTCTTGCACCGGCAGTGACGTCATACTTTCTAGTAAACTATGGATCGTACAGGAACGCTTCTTTGGGCAGTTTTTATGTACTCCCAACGAGGAATCTAGCTGTGCAGAGTTTATGCGGTCGTTTTGGGACACCCTGTATACATTATAACACACATATGATGAACTATACATATAACTATACATATGATGAGCCAATCAATCAATTAAATTTTAAATTATATATAAAAAAATTACTATTAAAAAGGGTACAATTTTAAAAAAAATTGCAGTGGGAATTTTTTCTTTTTTTTCCTTTTAAAATTAAAATTTGGGGGGGGGCAACATTCTGGGGCCCCTAGGCCCGGGCCTAACGGGCGTAATGGAAAATCAGGGCCTGCAACAATCTCTCGTCGTACTATATCTCTCGAACAACCGCTCTCGCCAAAAACAACCACTTCGAACAGCCCTGCGCTCCCTTTTATACGGAAACCGATATCTTCCAGTAAATCCTCTGCAGCACACGAACGAACGTGAACCTATCGGCAGCCAATGACTGGCCACCACCCGTCGCCTGGAGGCGGGGCCGCTTCTTGTGCCAGACGTATTCCTGGAAAGACAATTCTGATTGCTGGCGAAATAACGGCAGCACAAGTTAAGTAACGGCATTACATTTAAGTCATTACATTTTAAGTCTTAAAAGCTTGAAGCAGGAAGAAGGGTAAACGATTTTTTTTCCGATTGTAAAATTAAAATATTTTTCCAGTAAGAAGGGCAAAGGCCAACATAAATGAATTGTCGGGCCGCGGGTTGGACCACACTGATTTACGTGAACGATATGCCTAATCACCTTAACGTCGACATTTCGTTATATGCCGATGATACCGCCATTATCACTTCTCACAGACACCGGCGCATTGTGTTTCAGAGGTTCCAAAATTACTTAAATGCTTATCGTGAATGGCTACTTACGTGGAGAATTAAAGTAAACGCTGACAAATGTGCCGTCGTGTATTTCACGGGTAGTCTGTCCCGCCAGATAATAACTTCATTCTTAATCAAGAGCTGATTCCCAGGGCTGACTCTCAAAAGTACCCAGGTGTCATCTTAGATTCGAAACTAACCTGGCGCCTACAGATGGATGACCTAGTTCGAAATTCTAAACCTACACAGGGTTCCCTTAGCTAACTATTGACATGGAAAAGTGGCCTGACAATAAAAACCAAGTTGCTTCTTGACAAAGCCTTCGTTAGATCGGTGATGACTTAAACTGACTCTATCGTTTGGGCCACCGCTGCAATCACTCACCTCAAGAATTTGCAAGTAATTCAAAACAGAATCCTACGCGATTGCGCCTCTGTGGAGTGGTACGTGAGTAACGCTGCCCTTCATAATGACCTCAGGATTAGGCCATTTTTACCCGAAATTAAGAAACTTGCTTGGAAACTTTATAGAGGTATTAACGCTATTGATAATCCTATACTTCATTCGATACCGACGTACGATCCGAGTATCCCGTCGTCTGCAAAGCGACTCAGGTTCCTGCTTTACCGGCCAGATAATATTCTCGCTCTCTCCCTCCAAAAATAGGAGAAGGAGATGCCTGTTGTTGGGGTTCATTGTTGAGAATTTGTCAGCTTTGTTTGCAGCTATATGGTTGGAAACGAGTTTTGTGTTTTGTTTCCTGCTTTTACGGAGTCTCTCTCTCATCGTTGCGAGCCCCCCCCAAAAAAAAACTACCCCATGTTATCTGACTCTATCAAGTGTTCCTTCTCACAGGTTGTTGCTACTAGAAGCGATCACAAGCCCTGGTTTGTCCATGTCCATGGTATCCCTGAGTGGCCTGGAGGCAAATCTGTGGCAATGCTACGGCTTTTTTCTGACCATGATTGCCTTCGCAAGCACCTCCACAGAATTAACTTGGCTCCCGACCTTCTTTGTCTCCTGTGTAACAACCAGGAAGAAATGGACATGCTTCACCTTGCTTCTTGCCCTGCTCTACCTTCCGTTTCTTTATGGGAGCGCTGTTGGATTGCCAGACATAAGTTGATGGATTAACGGATGTCATTTTTCTATCTTGTTCTTGTAATTTTGTCTTTTTGATATCTGTTGTCCTCTAATACTTGCCATTGGAAATAAAAAAATAAAAAAAAATCTGACTCTATCAACAAAATGACTTTGACTTGGTAGCAGATAACAGTGATTAATCACAGGTAACTGACTTTCATTATTTGTTGGTTCAATGGCAACGGTATCTCTTAAGCCTATAGTTTATGTTGCTTATTGCATTCAACTCTTCATAATCATACCAATTAAATGTAAAAAGTGGTGCCCTTAGCGACAAACTTTCGCAGGTTTTCGGATGGATGAGGGGTTAAAACAACATACAGATGATGCTGGAAAAATAAACAGCTATTCAAATAAGTTTAAATTACAGGTATTTTATTTATTTTTTTTTGTATTGTATGACAACTGTAATGTTAAAATGTTGAAAATGATATATGATTTCTACATTTTACGCTTTCTTTTTTGTAAAATCTTAAAGATTAGAAAATAAACATGTAAATAAAGTTCAAGAAAAAGATACATAAAAATACAAAAATAGTGAAAAAACAAATGAAGTAGGGTGAAGTGGGAACACAAAATCATATACTTCCACTTTGAATCTAAATAAGTTTTTAACAAGTTGTTGTATTTGTATGAAAATTTATATACATGCTTTTGGTTATGTTCTACATGAGGTTTTATTTTTTTTTTAAATCTATTCACAACTTTTTTTGCCGTTAAATATTTTAAGTTTTGTGTTTTTGCATTCTCACTTGCCCCGTACTTGGAGCTAGTGAGAACGTGGGAACAGAATAAATCATAGTTGCTTATAGCAAAATAAGTAGGGCAAGGGAAAGAATAGATATTTCATGCTGAACCAAAGGCTATTTATTTATTTTTTTTTTACATTTTTTCGTTGTGGAGTAATTTGTTGTTCAAGATAGCAGTGTCAGCAATGTCCAAATATTAACAAAATAAGTAAATTTATGTTATTAGTTTTAGAGTAACAAATGTATGCAAAAAAGTCAAAAACAATTTTTTCCCTTTGTCTAGGCCCTACTGAGTATTGTAGGACCAAAAAGACGCCGAAAAAATGAGTTCACCATACCTTCCCTCCCTGGCTCTTCCAGGAACACTAATAAGTCATCATCTGGTACAAAAGGCAACTCAGAAATAGTGACAACAGAATTAGAAATTCAATATATTCACACACAGTTTGGAATGTCCACTCCACTCACATTCAATAACAGTTAGCCTAAACAAGTTAGTTTCTTACAATTCACTTCTTCAAATATACAACAAAAAAAAACTAGTTTCAGTTGCATAATTTGCTATTTTTGAATGTTAAGGAATTAAAAATAATCATCAGCTGTTAAAAAAACATGGCAAAAGGTGATTGGTTATGAAGTTTCTTCAGCTAGAAACATAGGTTGTGAAGAAAAAAACTATATGGATGTTATAACATTGTTGCAAAATTTTTGTGGGGCAAGTGAAAACCCTGCAGTACTAAAGTAATATTGCAAGACAAATAGTTTTTATTTTATCTGTATTCTTCATTTTTAAATGAATAAGTGGGTTATTTTCAAAATAACTATGTGTTGTAGGTGATTAGTTATGATTTTTTTTCTGGGGGGGGGGGGGAGGGCTAGTACTCAAACTTGGGTCTTAGTTAAAATGCAAGGGTTAGGTAGGTATAAAAATTTTCCAGTTTATAATTTTTTCTGTAAATAAAACCTAAACATAACAGTAGAGCAAGAATTATTCTACAAAGTACACTTGAAATTTTTTTTAAAGTTAAATTTTTTTGGGCTTTTAAGCCCGCATTCTCACTTTCCCCACTTCACACTACATAAAATTAAAAGCATATAAGAAGATAATTTCAACATATATAGAAGAATGAAAAAAAACAAAAAATAGTATCACTAGTGATTTTTTAGAACAAAAATTTAAACGTAAAGTATTTACAAAGTATAAAAATCAGTTTGTAAACCTAAGAACAAAATTAATTAAACACATAAATTGTGAATCTTCATTTGAAAAATTTGATTTTTAAAACACTGACAAAGGCAAACTGATGTACTAGATGCACTCAGACCTTGAGTTAATTCAGAATTTTTTTATTCACTGAATGTATAATTCATTATCTGAAGCTAATCTCGAATTTCATTGGCTGAAAACATCGAAGTCGTTATCATTAAAATTCAATTTGTTGGAACTGAAAAAAAATCCATGTGACATTTCTAAGATATAGGGCCTGTTCACATAGGAGTCCGTTGCGTTGCGTTAAGGAAAAGATGACGTTAAGATGAAAATAAACCAATCATAGGCGTTAAAAATTTCACTGCTAATCGTTTGGAGGCATATGATTGGTTTATTTTCGTCTCAACGTCATCTTTTCCTTAACGCAACGCAATGGACTCCTATGTGAACAGGCCCATAGTCTCTGGTGTAAGAGCAGAGATTAGCTGCATGATGTTTGCAGTCTGTTAAACCATAAAACGAAATAATAAAAATATTATCATAAAGATTACAACCCAAGAGCAATAGAACATAAACAAAGTGTATATACTTATATAATCAGAAAATTTGAGGATATAAAAAATCTATCCTTTTTTGCAACACTCATGTGTTTGGTGTTTTTTAATTTAATGTCACACTTAAAATATTATAAAATTGTCAAAACATCTAAAGCTTATCGGATTAAAGAAATAAAATTGTCAAAACATCTAAAGCGTATCGAATTTAAGAAACTATCATGTATGTGCATTAAATTTTTTAAAATTAGATTAAAATCCATATACACTGTTAATTTCATGCAAAACTTATATATACATCTAATTAAATAATTAAATTTTTCATGTAAATGATGAACTGACACTAAACTTTGTGAGTGTTTACAGCTTGGTACCATGAGCAGCAATCTGCAGTTTAGCCATTGCTTTCTCATATCATTCTTCGATCAGAGAACATTTTATTTATAATTACATTTGGAATAATTTTTTTAAAGTTATTTGTTTCTGTATTTATTCAGTATTAAAATTTTTCTTGACCAGATTTAGTAAATAACTTTCTGTTAGGAAAGAGTGTCATATTTTTCTCGACGCCGGAAAGCTTGTTGACTACGCCATGATCTGTCGTTTGCATATACTAAAATAATAATATATATATTTATACTTTGTCTCTGTTCAGCGTCAGCGCCTCATAATATCGCCGTTGTGGTGACGTACTACAGACCGTAATTTGGTATGACGTCATTACGGCAGCGGTATAAATCGTTTGTTTAAAGATGATGTTGGACAGTTGGCAACATGTGTATGCAAATCTTTGATCCGGGCAGTTGACGATTTTTTGTTCGAATGTAAGTTACTTGCCGACGGCTTCGCACGCTGGTTGCGTTTGTTCTTTTTCATTTTTACTTCGTTGTAATAATATATTTTTCAAGTTTTTGTTTTCTGAGTTATTTTTTATGAAGTTTAGTGATTAAATAAACTTTGGTTTTTTTTTAAACTTATGCCTGCTACTTCAATTTCACGTATAATTTAATGCACTTTATCTACCGGCATCCACTGACCTTCAAGGGTTGTGGGCCAGGAACACTGTTTAAGCCAGTAGAAGTGCAACGTGAAACAAGTTAAAAGTATAAAGCTATCAAAGACGGCGGGCCCCTGATATCAGACGACTACATCGATGAGAGTTGCCGGTCTCTACGGAGCTATGAAAATTAATATCAGCGACTCCATTTAATATGCTGGTCGTAAAGAAATATTTTGGGTGAATTTTTGTTTAAAGAACTTTTTGCAGCAGTTGTTCATCAAGTATTAAGGAACATTATCGGTTTCTCCTACTATAAATGAATATGGAAGTAGTCATCAAGCCTCTCGGACCTGAAAATTCAGATTCCTGGGCACAAGATGTAAAAGTGCTTTTCATCGAGCTTGATTGATGCCTGGGATATTACTCAAGGTACCGCAAAAGCTCCTCCTGAAGGTGCGAGGGCTAAGGAGGTAAGAAACCTTTGCTCCCGACGTAATAAGGGATTTAGTGTTACATGTAACTGAAGAGTATCGTTCCTTACTACAGGATTTTGATGACCCTAAAATTGCATGGGATACGCTTAAAGCCCATTTTCTGCCAGATTCTAGAGCAAGAATTATCGGTCTTATGGACCAGTTTTTCCAATGTCGTTTAGAACCTGGAGAAGAGATAGGTTTGCTCGGAGCTAGGCTCCAAAGCCTTATAAACAAATTAGCTGAGGCGGGGAAAAAGCCAGATGATTGGCATCATGCTTTTCAACTTATTAGATGTTTACCCACAGAATTTGCAGCAATAGTGCAAGCAATTTACAGGTGGAATGACGTGAAATTTACCCCAGCTAATGTTATAAGCGAATTAATAGCGGAAGAAGCTAGGCTAAAGCAAAGCAGGCGGGATGTAGGAGAAACAGAAATTAACTACTCAAGAGCAAGGAAAAACCCCTCACATAGCCAGAAATATAAAGAAGGCAAATATGAGAATACGAAAACAGAAGGGGAAAAACGGAAGTGCTTTCGTTGTGGAAAGGTGGGTCACTTAATAGCCTCTTGCAGAGTTAAATTTCCGAAACAAGATGTTTCTAGTGTAAATCAGTACTTTTTTACAATAATAGTCAGAAGATAGGCGGGGGAACCAAAGGTAGAAAACCAAAGAATAACCTGACAGAACTGGTGAACAATATTGAAGATGTAAAATCTAATAAACAAACGTGGCTTTTTGACACAGGTGCAAGTTCCCATTTTTCATGTAACAAATCCCTATTTTCCACCTTTAAAAAGGTTACCAACACAAGGATGTCAGTAGCCGTAGACGGTCTAACTTTTCCAGTTGAAGGAAAAGGTGACGTAGTATTGTTTATAAATAACCGGAAAATAATCCTTTCCGATGTCCTGTACTCTCCCAAACTACGAAGAAATATGATATCCGGTAAACAACTTCAAGGGAAAACATTTATAGGAGGGAATGGAAAAATTGTCGTAAACGACGAACATGGAAGATTCGAATTTGAAGCGAAGCTAACAAATGGATTATATTTTCTTCACCCCAAGTATCCTAACTTTAAAGAGCATGAAGTGTATGCAATAGGTGGAGATCTAAAAGAGTGGCATAGAAAATTTGCCCATATAAACACGAAACAAATTGTGAATACCAGTAAGCACAATAGCGTTAGAGGTCTACCTGGATTAAAACATAAAGAACTGTCGTGTGAAGTTTGTAAAATCGCTAAGTTGCGACAAATATCACACAAATCGATATCAAGAATAAGATCCACTAAACCCCTCCAGTTGCTTCATACAGATGTATGCGGACCTCTGCCCACAAAATCAAGAGAAGGCCATCGGTATTTCTTAACAATAAAAGATGACTTCAGTCGTAAAGTCACTGTTTTTCCATTAAAAGAAAAATCTGAAGTGTTTGAAACGTTTAAGCGTTATCAAGTAAGAGCTGAACGATTTCTAAATTCGAAAGTTGTCACAGTTAGGTCTGACAACGGCCTCGAGTATTGCAGTTCTCAATTCGAAAAATATCTCGACGAGCTTGGCATCAATCACGAGCACACCAACACGTACACGCCTCAACAGAATGGGGTGAGTGAGCGGTATAATTACACTGCTATGGACGCTGTAAAAACTCTCCTAAAAGACGCAAATTTGAGTGAAGGATTTTGGGCTGAAGCGCTATTACACTTTACGTACACACGTAACAGAGTTTGTCATGACGGCCAGACCAAAACCCCCTTCGAGCTTTATGGCGGGAGAAAACCATCGGTGAAACATTTGAAAGCATTTGGAACTATTGCCTACGTTAGTGTTCCTAAACAACGAAGATCAAAATTACAGATGAGGGCAAGAAGGGTATTCTCGTGGGATACGCAATGAAGACTATGGGTTATCGAATCTGGATTCCCGAAGACAGACAACTAGTAGAAACACTTAATGTCAAGTTTGAAAAGGAAAGCGCTAGTGCTAGCGTACTGGAACCAGGTAAAGAAAGCACTTGCAAGAAGGAGTGTAGAAAATCTGAACCGAAAAAAATCTACTTTAAGATTGATAATGAAAGCGATTCAGATTCAGAATATGAAAGTTCGACGGAAGACCTGAAACATTCGGAATCTGAGTCAGAATCAGAATCAGAAGATCGAAATTCAAGTTCAAAAGAATCCACTAAGAAAAATGAAATAATATGGGTTCGAACAGCCGTACCAAGGAAAGACGGATCTCGAAATGATATCTATTATAAAATAAAGGGTACGAAATCAAGGCTGAGGTCATACAATGATGTGGAAAATTACTGCAAGTCGCATAATATCAAGTATAACGAATCAGACTTTTCATTTAGTACAAACGATACATTCAGCGGGGAAGTAAAGTCTAGAGATGAAACCAGTAATGTCGTAGCAAGTACGAGTAGTGCCTGACTAGACGTAGAAATCCCAAGTTGTTATAATTCAGCCCTGAGAAAGCCTGAAGCGGAAGACTGGTTCAAGGCAATGGAAGAAGAAATTTTAATGATGAAGAAGCGTAAAGTATGGGAATTAGTAACAAAACCTGATAAGGCGAAAATTCTCGGTAGTCGTTGGGTTTACACGACGAAGCGAGACAGCAAGAATAAAATTGTTTCCTTTAAAGCTCGTTTGGTAGCCCAAGGTTTTCGACAGCGTAAAGGCGAAGTTACTGCGAGGTTTTCAGCCCAGTGGTCAACTTTACAATCATCAGACTCTTCTTTGCCATATTTGTAAGCAACTTAAAGTGGAAACATTGTCAACTAGACGTAAAAAACGCATATTTGTATGCCCCCCTTTCAGAAACCATTTATATGAAGCAGCCTCCAGGATTTTTAAATCAAAATAAACCGGATTACGTTTGTCTCTTAAAAAGGGCTCTTTACGGACTCCACCAGAGTGCCCGTGAGTGGTTTTACGAGATACAAGACGTTTTAGAATTGATTGGTTTTATAAAGATTTCCTGGGCAAACTGCGTTTACATCTATGAAAATAACGTTATTTTACTACTTTATGTAGATGATATTGTGTTGATTGGGAAGAATGAAAAAATTCATAAAGCTGATTATCTGGAAATTAGAGAAGAAATCCTCGGTGAAACAAAAATGTTACTTGGAGTTGAATTTGAAGAAAAAGACAAAAAATTAACTATCAATCAAACTACTTACATTGAGAAAGTATGGAAAAGGTTTGACAAATTTAAACCACCTATAAATTCACTTCCTATTTCAAAAGGGGTATTTTTGTCAAAATCCAAATGTCCTCAAACAGAAGACGAAAGAGTTGAAGTGGAAAAGTTCCCATATAGAAGTTTAATCGGATGTTTATCTTTCATAGCTGGAAGAACACGTCCTGATATTAGTTTCTCAGTGAATTTGTTATCAAAGTAATCCGGGAAAAACTCACTGGAATGCATTGCTAAAACTTCTGGGTTATGTTTTCTCTACTCGGCAACTAAAATTAAACCTTCACGATATCAATAGTTTAAAGTTGCATGTGTCTGATTTCGCCTCAAACCGAGATGACAGAGTATCAGTTGGAGGTTGTATAGCCTTGATAGATGAAATTCCAATCCAATGGCGAACTTTTAAACAGAAAAGTGTTTCGTTATCGTCAATGGAAAGTGTCCTTAACAGAAGCAAGCAAGGAATTGATGTGGATCTCCCGAGTTTTAGAAGAATGTCAAAAGATAGAAGTAATTCCTGATGCTATACAAGAAAATATTTTGTGGTGTGATAATAACAAGCGTCTACAGACAGCAATCTAAATCCAGCATCAGTTTCGTTTTGCTCCTGCTGCCATCTGTTGGCTGATATGGGAATCTTTTTATTATAAGTTTTTTTTTCTATTTCTACGTAATTTAGTATGTTTTAAAATCTGAATTACATATATAACACAGGATTTAAAGAGATTTTAACAAAATGAATAAATTGAAATAAGTATATTATTGAATTTTAAATTTACTTTCTTCAAATGTCCACAATAATTTTTAAATTTACTTTAATTTTACTTTTTAAATTTACTTTCTTCAAATATTCAAATAGTATTCCTATGTTTATTAAGAAAATACGTCATTTTTTCGACTTCTACGTAATTTAGTTTGTTTAAAAATCTGAATTACATATATAACGCAGGATTTAAAGGGAATTTAACAAAATAAATAAATGAATAAGTTGAAATAAGTGTATTATTGAATTTTAAATTTACTTTCTTCAAATATACACAATAATTTTAATTTTTAAAATTTTAATTTGTAAAATTGTAGTTTTTAAAATTTTAATTTGAAAATTATCATTATTGATATTTGAATATTTACACGAATCACTTTCTTCACTTGTATCAACTTTTTCTGTTTCATTGACAAGCGGTACAAAATTTGGATCTGCTAAGCTATCATCACCATCATCGCATATTTCTACGTCATCTTCACTATCTTATTTAATAAATATTCTATTTCTTCAGGTGTTAGACCTCTACGCCTGAATGCCATTCTAAGGAAATAATTGGCAAGTTTAGAATATATTAAAGAATAGCAGTCAATAGAAGTATCGCTAAGTTATTATAATATATTTTTTAATTATTTTTCATTCTGTTTGCATTATATAAGCATATTTCTAATTTTGATTTATTACAAACAGCAGATATTTATTATTTATAATGAAAAGATAATAGGACTAAAAGCCTAATAGGTATTACATATAATAACAGACAGTGTTTCTCCTTTTATAAAATGGCTATATAGAACTAAATATAATTCAAAGCACACAAGAAAGAAATTAAAAAATTTGCTTCACGAATATTTTCAAAACTTCAGATCAGGGAAAGAAATTACCAATTGTTGCATAAATGCAGCAAACATAAAATTACACATTTTATATAGATATCCTAAATTTTCAGATGTTGCAGATATGCAACACGGTGACATAAAGGGTCCAAATAAATAAAGTTTCAAATGTGTTGACATCTTTATTGTCAGCTATAATTAATTCTATCTGTTGTACGCTTTAAAAGTTTCTCCTATGCTGTCAAGTGCACCTTTCCCATGGCCTGCCTCTGTACAATTCCATGTCACGTTTTGGATGCTGGGAAACTATTCTCGTGTGCGTTACCTTAACAAATAAAACATTTTGTTTCTGTATTGTGTTTGGGGTCCATCACCTAACATATGAACAGTATTAATTGAATGCTGGTTCTTGAAAAAAACATTTTGAAATGGTCTGCAGATGAGCCCAGATGGCCGATGTGTCATGTTTGAGTCATTTGCTTGCCGTGGCAAAAGGAATAAATGTTAACAAATCCTTTTGTGTCTGGTAAAGAACACAGTTTCGTTGCACATCTTTGTGCAATGAAATTTGTTTGAGAACTCCATCAAAGTGTACTGATTGGATTTCTTCACAGTAATTTTCACTCAAGTCTGTATGCATTAGTACTGCATTAGGTTGTAGATTCTTCTTTAAATCTACTATGCCTGTATATTGATGTTTAATGTTGTCAAGATGAACCAAATAACGGTTTATATTCTCTTTTAATTTAGTAACTAAATTTAATGCTGTTTGTATCTCCTTATTTACATATTTTGTCTCGACTTTTTTAACACCTTTGCAAGAATTAGTTTTCTCCAAGATCCACTTTTTGTATTTCACGTCTTTTTTCTGTTTTGAAACTGTTAAATGTTACTATATTATCTTTACAAATGACGCATTTTCTGAATAAACATAGAAATACTATTTAAGTTCTTGCTACATGTTGCTGTTGCACATCTTCCGTATCTGATATTTCCTGTTCACTGCTTTTCTTCTGTCAATAATTTGTGGAACGTTTTTCCTCATTTTTCTTTTTCATATTATTTACTGGTTTGACTTGCTGTTTTTCAGGGTTTTTTTTTATATTTTAGTCTCTCCTTTTCTTTTAATTTTACAAGCAACACTGGATCTCATTTATTTTTCTCTCACCTTAGTCTATCTTACTCTTTTTTTCAGCCTTAATTCTTCCTCATATAGTTTCCCCATAGTAGTTTTATTATTCTTAAAAGTCAAGGAAAAACAATTATCACCGTCATACTTTCAATAAATAATTGACCATTTTACACTATTTAACTGAAAAAATAAATATAAAGCATTAAAATTTAGAAGATTTGATGTTTATTTTTAACTTCTCCCAATAAAATAATAAAAGTTAAAATGGATTAACCTTACTTACTCAAATTAAAAATTTGAGTAAGTAAGGCTATTAATATGTACTGTTATAATATGTTTTTAATATGTACTTTATTGCATTAGATTATTCTTAATTATTGTTTAGTACATATATAAATGGAATCAGATCATTCCCACACAATTTAAATCATTCTTTCACATGTTAAAATTATGAAGGAATGATGAAATACTTATGAACACCATTTTGTACAAAAATTATTAGGCTTAGTCAGAGCTTTTTTTCTAAAATTTAAAGATACTTATGAATTAGTTGTTAATATATAACAAAAAGTATTTTTTTACTGCAAGTTTTTTGTTCCCATGTGACGTGACGTGTGAAACACAGTACTGCAGACCTCCTTTCAGAAGAGACCTGAGACTGGTTTTAAGGTTGCTGCCTCGGAGAGGTCGATTTCAAAATGAGGGGTCGGGGATAATCAACACCCCAGTACCATTTCCCGCGGAAAGTATTTATCGCTCTTTAGGCATTAAGAAAATTATGAAGGTTTTAATTATTTAGGCTTTAAGAAAACCATCGCATGTTTTGATTTCCATTTTCATGTAATCAACATATTTTGGGACTTTTTACCCTGCATAGTATTACTTACTATTTCCCGAAGTAATGTAAGGGAGTTTCAGAAAACCTGAATAAAATTTAGAGTCATGTTTATTTTTATAAATACTGGATCATAGAAAAATTTATTATTATACATACAGATTTCAAGTATTTTGGTTTTGCAACTGTTATTTTTTCTTTCGCCAAAGGAGACACGATCTTTTTCGGTAATTTTGTTTTCATTTAAGGGGTCTCGGGAGTCTTACTATTTTACTGAAGGTGCAATTTAGTTGTCACATTTAGTTTTATTATGTCACATTTAGTTTAGTTTTTCATTCACATTTAGTTTAGTTTAGTATTTTCTCACATTTAGTTTTATTTATGTCACATTTAGTTTTATTTCTCATTCCCTATAAAACATAAATACATGAAATTTTTACCACTGAAAGCTTAATATACACTCAAGAGCCAAAACACTATGACCACCTGTCAATAACGAGTTGGCCCACCTTTGGCGCGCAACACAGTTTCAACCCGCCTTGGCATGGATGCCACAAGTCCTTGGTAGATGGCCGGAGACAGATTGTACCAGATGTTTAAGCAACGGTCACGCAAATCCGAGATATTGCGAATCGGTGGTCTTTGAACTCTGAGCTGCCGTCCCATGACATCCCAAATGTGTTCTATCGGATTGAGATCCGGTGAGTTAGGCGGCCAGGACATTAACTGGAATTCAGCATCATGTTCCTGGAACCACTCCGACACAATTTTAGCCTTGTGACACGGGGCGTTGTCCTGTTGGAACATTCCATTTCCAGCTGGAAAAACAGAGGCCATGTAAGGGTGCAACTGGTCCGCAATGATGTTCAGATACCCTGTAGCATTCATGGTCTGCTCTACCACAACCACGGGTCCCAGAGACGCCCAAGAGAACGTCCCACAAAGCATAATACCGCCACCACCGGCCTGTGTATGACCTACTGTACATTGAGGGAGCAACAGTTCGCCCGGAAGACGGCGTATCCTGACACGGCCATCGGCGTGATGAATGACAAACCGTGATTCATCTGACCAGGCAACTCTCTCCCACTGATCCATGGACCAGTTGCGGCGTTCCCGGGCCCAGCGCAGGCGCAGTTGGCGATGACGCTTGGTCAGCAAAGGCACACGAGTGGGACGTTTGCTGCGCAGCCCCATATCCAACAGTGTCCGCTGAACAGTGTGCTGCGATACTATTCTACTTGGCCCTGCATAGTATTGGGCTGTCAGCTGAGCCACTGTCTGGCTCCGGTTTTGCTTCACCATGCGAGACACTCTCCGACGACCTTTTTCTTTGATAGCGTGTGGACGTCCAACACCATGTCGTGTACTGCTGGTTTCACCGTCATTCATTCACTTTGCATAAGTACTAACAACTGTAGGTCGCGAACAACCCACGAGTCGTGCAGTTTCGGAAATACTTGTTCCGCGCCTTCGAGCCATTACAATCTGCCCTCTATCAAAGTCGCTTAGATCCGCAGCCTTTCCCATCACACACAGAAGTAAGTGAAAGAATGATTCTTCAGACTCTCCAGCAGCAGTTAAATACCACTTCCACCGGATCACGTGCCTTCCACGTCATCCAGGCGAATTCATTGCAAAATGTAGGGGTGGTCATAATGTTTTGGCTCTTGAGTGTATGTTCTATATAGAATAATTATTTCAATGTTCTACAACTGGTATTTTAATTAATTTTCCATTTTTAATTTTGATGAAAATTTTAAAATTGTGTTTTGGCTCGCATCCATTGCGCGCAAGACTGTAGCAAAACTATTGGTTCTAGATTCCCAAAAAATATTGATAAAGTTGTAAAACTAATGTATATTTAACGTATACTCCATTTTTAAGCAATTAAAAACTTAAATTTTTTTAATTTAAATTAAAATTACAAAACTTTGAAAAAATGCATTTTTTTATTGAAAACATGTTAATTTTAAATAATTAATGCAATTAAAAATACTAAATTTGAAGTATACATTATTCCTTGCATCAAAATAAACGTATTCACCAAGTTTTATAGAAATTTCTTTGTCAGTTTCTTTATCAGTCAAAAAATGACTGCAAAAAAGACACAACTCTAGTATAATTTTACCCCAATTTCCCCCTCCAAATTTCGGAATAGAACTTCACTTTAAAAGCGCTGGCCTTAGTTATTGCGGGGCCCAACTGCAGAGATTGCGATAAAAATATAATGTACAGATATTTTGATAAAAATATAATTACACACTGGCCTGTGGCGTCCTTGTGGTACAGCGCGCTGGCTTTCGGTGCTGAGGGTGCTCGGATCGAATCCCGGCGTTGCGCCACTGAAAATGCCTCTGTTTATGTAGTCCCTTTATAGGGGGGTAGTGCTGGTCCGCTTATAGGGCACCCCCATAATAAAATATTTGAAAGTGGTGTATGTCCACTTTAAAAAAATGAGTTAACGGTAATTTTAGTAAGATATAGACACCTTTTTTTCGTACGATTTTTTTTCATAAAGTAAACAAAAGAATTTCGGCTATAAAATGTTATCGCAAAAATTTTTTTTTAAAGTGGAATAAGTCCATTCCTAATAATTATAATAAAAGCAACTTGCTTATTGCAATTATTATTGATTATTACGACTTCAGTGTACACTACGCTTTAGCATATATTACTTAGCTAGTGTCTTAAAAACAACATCGTTAACAAGATAACGGTATTATTGTTCTGATTAAGTGGTCAGAAGTAATTTCACTGATTTTGTTTGGTTTTCTTTCGCAATTCCTACTGTTTGGTTTGTGTTTCTTATACTAATAGATTGCAGCGTGAGTATTATTTAAATATTTTTATTAAAGCAGAAAATCAAAGGTTTAGATAAATAACATTTAATACAGTTGTTACAATGAGTTCACATACCAATAAAAAAGACGATAATATGTCAATTTGGTCTGATAGTGATGTTGGTAAGTAAGAGTTTACATTAAAATATCCATTTCACTGAAGCTAATGTATATAAAAATATGGACTTAATTTCCACTTGTTTTTATTTTTTATAATATGTTATTTTTGAAAGTGGTATAAGTCCATTTGGAGCTAAAAAAAATCGTTTATTTTTTAAATAATTTTAATAATTATTATTTCATAGTAAAATTTAAAAGGTGTATAGTGTTAAAAACATCACTCGAATTGATTAACGTTTGCCAATATTTTTAAATTCATTCAAATACAAACCTTTAAATATCTCGATACGTGAAAAATGGACTTTCAAAAATAACAGCTCATATGTTAAGGCCATTTCAGTTTAGACATATTTTTAATTTTCCAGATCAAATAGGTTCAACTGGCAAAGTCGGCCGTGCCCTTTAAAGTGTGCTACCCTAATGACCTGTCCTAATCAAAATTCACAATTAACTTTATCAACACTATAAAATTTTCCCATTTTCCGCAATTTGAATAAGGAAAATTTTCTTCAAACTTTAATTTCCCCCTCTTTGAAATATTTTCTCATAACCTGGTTTTTGTTAACTTTTAAACTGGCCAAAAATATGGCTAATAAAGACGGGAAAGATGTTTTGCTTGGTTGCAAATTTATACCTTGGAAAATAGACTTGAGAAATGAGCATTTAAACATTTCAGATTATACAGCACATAACGGCAGTTAATATTCCAAAAGGTATAATAGTTCCAATAGGTAATATAGTGTTTAAAATTTCCTTTCAATTGTAACTGCAGATGTGTATTTCTCCCTATCTGTTTCTTGTAAACACTGCGTTTTCTTTAGATTAAACCATTGTCAATCGGCAGAAAAACACCTGTTTGACTCTTCCTTGGGACAAATGCCGATATTTGGCGAAAAGTGGGGGATGTTTGGTGACAATCTCTTCCTCTCTCGTTGACCTTCGCTTTAACGTTCCACCCCTCATCAAAAATGAACTCTCCCCTAGTGACGAGTTTCTCAGGGATCTTCTCTTCAGAGGTGGACTGTACTAAAAATACACACCTTTATTTTGAGAAAACACAGTATACCCACCTATGTTTTTAGAAAAAAAGCACTGGGCATAGGTATATTTTCAGTTAACTAAATATCTTTTAAAACACATTTCCAATAATATAATAACAGAAAAAAGATATTTTATTAGCTTTTATTAAATTTAGAATAGATTAGGAAATGATAGGTAATAAAAATACTTACTTTTTAAAAAATAAAACAGTCAATTTTTTTTTTTTTTTTTGGGGGGGGGGGGTGTGTTTGTGGTACGCCGTTCCATTTATTTATACATTCATTTTACATAATCCTTACATATATTACATATAATCTTTACATATATTCTAGAGGTTACAGACATTGTCATTTTCATAATTAATAAAATTTTTCAAGGGAAAACATTTTCAATTACAAAAGAATTGTTCAATCCTTGTAGAGATACACCAAGTCCACCCTAAAACTTATGCGGTGCACAAAATGCTCCTTCTGTTGACACAGGAAGAAGTCACAGTTGAAGCAATGGCAGCATTATGTTACCCATGATGATAATAAAATCTTTAAAAAACATAGTTTGACTAACAGTTCATTGCTCTAAATATCTTAGAGCTAAAATTTAACTTATAATTAATTTTGAATTCATAATTAAATCTTATGCTATTTTATGAGATTCCCCAGGTTCTGGTTTTTTTATTGCATTTTGTGAAATCTTTTTTCTTTTTCGTGTTGAAAACAACCTTCTCTGAGGCTCTAAACATTTATTGTGGGGTACAGATTTGTTCTGAGGTGTGAGTGTATTTTTCATGCTTTTAGAATTGATGAAAGCTCTTAAAGATGGTCTGAGGGACTTGAAATTATCTTCTACAAATTTTGCATCATCAAACATGATACATCATCTAGGATTTCGAGAAAATTTTTTTTTAGTTGCTCTTTTTTTTCTTAGACTAGAAGACCCTTCATTTTTTTTGCTGAGTTCTGCTATTAAAATATTTGCTTCGTGAGATGTATTTCCTTCATCTACAGATAAATCATTTTGAACATAATATGAATTATTAATGATATCTGGATCAGCTAACACAGTGTCTGACATTTTAATTTTACATACCAAATGTATATGTTTACACATATTCCATTTAATGCTTGCATCTAAACATGTGCATGAATACGTATTATTACAATCTGCACAGATGAGTTGACACGTACAGTTTTGATTTGTTTCTTGAACAATGTAAGTTTTACATGATGATGGTACAATATAACCTGTTTCATCTTTAATAATTGTCTCTGTTGACAGTGACAGGCTTGATTATGGCGAGTTCTTTTAATTTGGAAGTTAACTTTCCCTTATTCAGGACAATTAGTCTATCAATAAGCTTATCACGAATGAAACGCATTAGTGCATGGATTGTCCAATCGTTTCGTGTGTTTCCCTTTCAAATAAATATATTTTAAAGTTCGGTGCATACGTTCAATGTACATGTTAGTATTCAATCCGCATTGTAGGCGATAACAATATGCCCATGATTCCACAGATTTTGAATAGTTTTCTACAAATATTTTCCGAAATCTGCAGTCAAATTATTTTCGACCATTTCCTTTAAAGTTTGGTCAAAAATTATTTTAAAAGTCTGATGATCCTTCTCTTCCATCAGCGTTCTTAAAACTTTATAAATATGTGTCTGAGTTTCTTTGGATTTTATTTTTTGCAGATTCTTCCTCCATGCCCGATCAACATACCATGTGCAAAAAAGTCTATGTTTTGGTTCATTTGCGAAAACATCTGACCACGCATTGAAGAACGAATCTGCCATGTCTGACATGAATACTGTTGGACAGATTTCTCCTACTTTTTTTTTATTTCATAATAAAATAATCTTAATGCAGCATGATCAGTTCTATTACATATCATAAAGGCACAAGGAAATCCTTGCCTTAAATCATTAAGAACTAACAATGTAATTAGCTCAAAGTCATAACTATTAGTACCATGTGCACTATCAATGCCCACGTGGGAGCTGTACTTCTTCCGCATCTCCATCTGTGCCTCATTCATTAGAACAAGAACAAAATCTTCTTCTTTGAATATGGGAAATAAATCTGACTTAGCCCCTTGTGCTTTATAAAATAAAATTCAAGAGTCGGATGCTTCTGTAACTTTCTTCACCCACGCATCAACACTTGTAGCATGATCTTTATGTTTAACAGAGTTCGCCCCTATGCTAAAACATCTTCCTATATTATACAAATCTTTTTTTGTTAGTCTCTCTAATTTTAAGTCAGTAACCGAGTCTCGGATCTCATCTAAGATGTCTTCAATAGGTACTTTTGATGCAATTTTTAAAGCCAGACATTGTCGCTCACTCTCTGTGAGATGTCCAATATCCTTAGTATGTCCAACGTGCACATTACAGAACTTAACACTACAAGTTCCAGTATCAGTTACTGGATCAGTTACTGTAGAAATAAAAGTTCCAGTATCAGCTACAAGTTCCAGTATCAGTTACTGTAGAAATAAAAGTTACTGTAACTTTTATTTCTACAGGGCACTAACCATTAATTTTGTTACTCCCCTGTGTCTTTAAGTGTCGCATTCCTTCTCCTTTAGAAATGTAGAATCCTGATCGATAGCACGTAAAATAATATTTTTTACTCGAAGCAGATGAGCATGCTCCACGATCCTTAATATGTTGACATATTTCTTCTTTTGCAGTTCTTTCTTTCCACGTTTCAAATTGTTCAAAAACTCCAAATCAATATATTCAGCTTTGATGTCGTGCAAGTCATTCTTCATAGACTCATAGCTGCACAGAGGAATATGCATTTGTTTGATCATTCACATTATGATTTTTTTTTAATGAGACCTTAAATTATACATATCACTGACCTTGTAATTACAAAGATGCCATTTATATGCATAATCTTTTCCATCTGTTGTGCTAGGAAAATCACTAACCTTGTCAGAATGTTTTTTCTTCACATGGCTGTCTTAATGCTCTATAACTTCCGTAGATATTATTACACAATCCGCAGATGAATTTTCCTGGCGATGACTGACTCTACAGGAGGAATAAATGTTAAAGATTCGGCATCTTCAGGAACAGACATTTTTATTTAGATTCACTTAAGTATAGAAAGACAAATCATCTAAACGGGCCATTCAACTAAATAATTTTGCACGGAACCATGTTGAGTTTAAGATTCCGCTCGAGTGGAAAGGAAATATGGTTCCCCGGAGAAATAAGTCTTGGAATTTATCCCATAAAATTAGGGCTCTTTCTTCAACAATGGAATTAAATGCGTGTGGGTCTTTTGGGGTTGATTTCGTTGTTCCCGTGATCAAACGAAGAGCTTGATTCTGAAGCCTCTCGAATTTATCAATTATCTGTTGTAATGCACAGAAGAAAGTGATAAAAGTCGCTCTGGAGCAACCCCACTTGGATCCAACAAGACATCTCGAGCGCATCAAGCCCTGCGACGGTGTTCTCGGTATTCCACATCCACCTTACAAGCCCAAATCATCTGCACTTTAGAAAAAAGTAGATGGGCGAGAGAGAATGGTGGATAAAAAGTTTTATTTAAATTAACTCCCATTTTGTTAACATTGTACCAATAATTTTTGAAGCTTGGTATAGGGGGCGATCGGGGAATTTTTCGACATTATGCTTTGGGAACTCGGTCCAAGATGAAATCAAGAGACAAATGATTGAACTCAGAAATAGGACGAGGTCATGACCAGACGACACATATGTTACCGACGACATATGTCGGTACATATGTCAGGACGAGGACATATGTTACCAGAACGTGCTACTGGTATCAGTTCCTTGGGGTGGGCCAGTCTTCAATATTTTGTGTTTTGAAAAAGAGCTGTATTATTTGACCCTACACGTACGTTGGCAGAGGAATACACGGAAGCATCAAGGCTTGCTGGAATGTAACCCAATTTCGGAAAAAAAAATTAAGAGTAGGTTCTCTTTCCAGAAACCTACGTAGATAGACTTCGACTCTGTAAAAACAGCAGTCCTGTTGCATCGAAATTGCAGATTTCCGAGTTTTCAAAGTCAGCCCTTTCATTATCAACCCTTAAGCCTAATAAATCATGAATTTCACTTCCCACGCTTAAATAGTTAATGTTTCCCGCAGCTTTCCTGTGTTGTTATTTGAAGTAAGTATCTCCTACCACAAAAAGGTTGAGGAGATCGCTTAGCTGTCATGTCTCCTAACTACACATTCCTCCCCTTTATTATAACGAGACTTGTCTTGATATCATGTATTGCCTGTCGAAGGAAAAATGATCAACAATATGAAGTTTTCGACAAAGGTACCTTTCATTCATCTTCTGTTGGAATAAACGCAAAAATGAAACAAATGTTGCTTTTTACCAACAATGCTCAAAAGAAACAATGTAAATGCGTAAAACAAATTGGAACTCACATTTCCTAAAAAGCTATCAAAGCGGTTTTTGACCCTGCTACTAAAAGCGATATTTACTTACGAGTGCGATTAACTTATTGTGATATATTTGATTGTTTTTTATAATACAAAATATTCAACAAAACATTCTTTTCTGTGAATTTTTCGATCCTTATTTTGGCCCAAATAGCTTAGAACTTAAGGTCCTTAAACGTACATCCTCCAAAAGCATTTAGTAACTCAAAACTTTGTACAACATCTTTGAGGTCCATTTAACGTAGTTTTGTGAAAAATAATAAACAGTTAACAAAAAGAATGTTCGGTCAACGAGTAAACCATGGTACAGCCGTCAAGTACTTGGAAAACCATAACTACAAGGATGTCAAACCACTGAGCAAAGGCTCGCTCGGAGAAATCCTCTCTGCTATCTTGCCTCGGAGTTGCCATCAAGGTCATCACGAAGGAAAGCTACAGGGAGATCGGAGACGTGATCTGGCCCTGCCTTAACCATCCAAACGTGCTTCCTGTCTTGGACGTCATGTCAGTGCCCGACATGGAACTCAGACTGATCGTTTCGCCCAGCCAGCCCACAGCACTTTGCAACATGGTGTACGGGAGGGAATTTCTCGCCGACGTCCGAGGTCTGGACCGCGTCCGCAGGTAGCTCCTAGATACTCTCAATGGTCTCGACTACCTGCACACCATGGGATTCGCTCACATGGATAAGAAGTCTGACAATGTCTTAATAACGGCGAGTAACTCATCCGTCATTTGCGATTTTTCGGTTCTCAGCATAACGGAGAGGAAGATAAGCAGGTTCGGATCAATTAATCGTGCTTAACTTTTTGATGCACGTAAATAATTCTCCCGAGTGAACATCTGGCACGCATTAGCTGCATCCACCATTCATGTCCCGCACGAGGTCTATTCAAACTTCCCAGCAGCGAAGTTCTTGCCGACATAGCATTTAGAATGACGTATGACACAATCGTTGATGAGCGGTCTTGTACAGTCCTGAAAAATAAATTAATGACGGACCCTCCAGAAAACGCTAAAATTTGGCCACAAATATTAAAATTCTTCTGGTTGTAACGAGTCATTTTAAAAGCATTTCAGAAGAGAAAAGTGTATCTTCCATCTTACGAAGATTTCTCTTCGCCAATTTTAAAATTAGACGTGCCAGACAGTATGAGACACCCCTCGACAATGTACGACAAATAGATTTTGAGATATTCGTTTTTAAAAATGGCAGGAAATAGCAGTCGTTTAAGGATGACGAGAACTATTCCTTACAGTTATGGTTTTTAAAAACTATGTTCAATAATTAAAATTTTAAATTTTGTGGCAAAAATTTAACGATTCTGATAACGGTCTATTACACAGTGTCCACACTTGCGTTAACCATCGACATACGTAGGGTTGAGACAAACCGTCTTGGGTTGCACGTAACATTCTATGATAAGCTTTCCTCTCCTGGGATCGCGTGTGAAGTACTGTTCAGTCACTAAACATAATACAATCGTGCGTAACATTCAAGAAGAGTATATTGAGATCATTGCTACCTTCTACACCTGACTATAGTAAAAGAAAGAAATCTGACGTCAAATTCGATTTGATCGAAAACCTTTGGTTAATACTGGCCAATCAGATGTAATGAAAAAGCACACGGCATTTAAAGTCAAACCTCCTTACATTTTGAAGAATAAACAAGTAGAGTTTGAATGCAAAAGTTTTGAAAAACTGATACTCGAATTTAACTTGGCAAATGTAACCGAGGAAGGTCACTACTATTTAGGAAAATAGTACTGTAATAAATTACGCTTGAGTTATCAACAAAAGACTTGATATAAATCTATAATATTTTTGATAAAATTCCTTGACAGCCTCTCTTTCCTTTTCAGCCTGTGTGCACCTCTCCAATTCTGTCCTCCGGAATGCTGGCACCCAATTGGTTCCGGTGGTGTCGAAGGAGTACCATTTGATATGTGGACATGTGGCCCCATGGCCTTAAAGGTCTTAATGGGGCATTGGCCCCAGTCCATATGGAAGACAGTCCAGAATGGACGTGGGATGGTCAAACGAGACCGGTGCTGGTGAAAGTTTTGGAGGTGAGTTCATCAAGAAGGATATGCCTAGTGCCTTATTTTCATAGACGAATTTGAAATCAAAAGCATTTTTAGGTTCCTTGGGTATTCCTAAATTCTTCCATAAATTTTCTGTTTATTTAACAATTTTCCTTAATCCTTAAAAGAGATACTTTTAGATAAATTATATCATTATGTAAAGCTAGTAGTTGACCATTTCTTGCAAATTTTGGCTTCTACTTCAATATGCTTCGCACGTTAATCATAACTGTCGAGGCAAGAGTTCTAAAGTTTACTGTCTGGCTATCGGACGTTCATCTTGTTACCTCAAATTCCCATATCCCCACACAAATCAGTGCCTCTTCCAGGAACTCTTGAGCCCATTGTATACGTTAAAAATAGCAATTTTGATCTAATGGCTTTAGGAATTCGGAACTTATCTCTATCAACAGCTTTTTAAATGTATATCTTTACCCGAACTTCAACGCCGTCCTGTGAATAACTATGATTTATGGTGTAAAACATTACTCTTAACAATCTTATAAGCTATTTTTGGCGATTTCTGTAAGTACGCTATACACTACTAACAGACCCATAACATATGAATTTTTTGTCAGAACTCAAAAAAATGTTTGATCGATACTTACCAGTACATATTTATACCCACCATTTTACATCTTACTTGACAAATTTTAGTTGCAAAGTTTAATCTATTTGATTGGGAAGTTAAACAAGTAGGTAACAAAAATGTATCTTGTCAAAATAAAATTTCTTTTATGACAAATCAATCTTTGACTAAGATGGAAGAATAAGGGTTTTCTGACAATTAGGCCTCGAAAATACGCCAAAGTTTAGGACTATTTATCGCCTATTTTTGACGTCCAATACTTCCCACAATGTCGGCTGTAACTCTGCTTTGCTTCCTTACAGGAATCAAGCTTGTACGTACTGATGCGAAAGGCTATGCCTTGCGTCAGGTTTTCTAGATCAGAAGTGGCTGATGCCCTGCACTTCCTGTTGTCTGTCATGAGAATTGTTCCCGGCGAGAGGCCCGCTGCCAGACATCCATTGCTGCGAGGTGCTGCTGCAAACCTGGTTCCTGGCGGCTTCTTTCCGACGATTCCAGTGTGTGGAGAACCACTCGAAACAACCCAAAAGTCTATAGACAAAGAAAAGAACACTATTTCTACCATCCAAGAGCCAATGGCCTGTGGCAATTTTGCGAACAAAGCTTTCACACCGTCTGGATATTATTCTAACTCCGTCGAAAATGGTTCCCCCAGGACTTCTGTCAATGGCGGTTCGGGAAAAGAATGTCGTAGGCAAGAAAGCCTTAAAAAAGAATCAAAGGCTGGTTCAAAAAGAAGTTTCGAGGGGTAAATCACCAGTCACAATAAAAAATGATGTCATCGTTTCGAAAAGACCGCAAATTTAACAATTTTATAAAATTGGGAACATATTTTTTTGTCCTTGGTCGCATTTCTTTGTCCAATATGGAGCCAATGATTTTACAGCCAGTAAAGCAAATGCAAGCTAAAAAATCTTGTTATTTTTAAGTTTTCATAGACTTTTAAGTGTTATGTTAAGTTTACTTTTACGTTATATATGTTAGGCGATCGTTGATTTTAGACTTTTGACGGGGTATGATTGCCCGTCCACCCACCTTCATGTTTTTAACTTAATTCTTTCCCCTTTATGTGATTTATGTAACGCTCGACAAGTTTTCGACGCCGATCATTTGGACAAGAGCAGGGCATTCGTGGCCGAAGAAAAATAATTGTGTAAGTAAATCGTGCCAAATTTATGTATAGTACGCCCGTTTACGAATACCGAACTGTCACGGCTTTTGATGCATCCATTGTGCAGTGGTCATGTTTTGAAGTCGTTAAGAGCCATCAACGTGGCGAGTCTTCCTCAGAAAATTCACAGTTTTCCAGAGATGTGATAAAAGCCCTAAAATCAATTTGTTGTTGGAAAATGCCGTGCAATTTGCTTTCCCGCTATTAGACCATGAACTTTTCAGTGCTTTTGTGCGATGTCGTTAAAATCCACGAATGCCCTGCTCTTGTCCAAATGATCGGCGTCGAAAACTTGTCGAGCGTTACATAAATCACATAAAGGGGAAAGAATTAAGTTAAAAACATGAAGGCGGGTGGACGGGCAATCATACCCCATCAAAAGTCTAAAATCAACGATCGCATAACATATATAGCGTAAAAGTAAACTTAACATAACACTTAAAAGTCTATGAAAACTTAAAAATAACAAGAATTTTTAGCTTGCATTTGCTTTACTGGCTGTAAAATCATTGGCTCCATATTGGACAAAGAAATGCGACCAAGGACAAAAAAATATATCTTCCCAATTTTATAAAATTGTTAAATTTGCGGTCTTTTCGAAACGATGACATCATTTTTTATTGTGACTGGTGATTTTGTGGACAATCAGTTAAGACCAATGGATTAATGACGACAGCAGTCCCTTTTTTACCAAAAGGTTCATTGCCAGCCGACTGTAAGGTCACAACATCGACTCAAATAGTCTTTAAGATGACATGATTATTGTTCATAAGTACCCCTTTAGTTATGTGTGTGATACTTGAAACATTCTCTATCTCTGGATAAAGCTTTCACAAACCGTTTCATTCGGCCTAATTTTATGTGTAGAGGTGGCAGTAGAATGTTTTCCGAGTCCACGAGGTTCTTGCGCAGGATGTTCTTCTCACCAGGCTTTAAAGATTTTCTTGCAGGCCAGATATTTCTGGGCCAATGTGGATCCCTTGCCCTACAGTCCCATTACATAATAAACATGGGACATTGGTAAAGCCACATTGCTGGCGGTTAGCTTATGGCGTTGTATTCGCTAAAAATGTCATTTCTTTAAACATTGAGTGTTGAAATGTGAAATAATGACGGGTGATACGACTTTTTTATTGTCATAAGCGGTTTCAGCACACTAAAAACCGCAAGAATAAGGCAAATTTATTCAAAAAGTGTTTTCATCGTTGGCTTGTGATATAAATTTGTCTTCCTCCGTCACGTTTCAATGACGTCTTTTATCATTCATCGATTCATTAAGCATCCCAGCAAATCGATAAAAATTATGATTGTCTAGTCAAGGGGGATTCTTCAGGAGTTGCATCATGAAATCTCGCGTTTCTTTCAATTTTATTGATGATTAAGTTATCGAACTGTTAATAACGACATTAGAGATTGGTCCAATATGAACAGAAATGATGGTATTATTTTAGAGTGTTAGTAGAATATCCGTGTCTTTTAGGATTACTCATGATCCATAGGTAACGCAAAATGTAGTGCACTTTCCTACATGGACAGAAATTGTGTTATTTTGGAGCATCTCAAGAATATCCATCTCTTTTGGGGTTTCCCGTGATTCATTAAGTAAAATGAAGGAAATTTTTCGACATGGACATAAATAGTATTATTTTAGGGAGTTACTAGACTATCCTTCTATTTCGAGATTACGTACTATTCATTTGTTCGCAAAATACAGACCAGTTTTCGATATGATCCGAAATGGAGGTATCATTTTAGAGTGTTAGTAAAATAATCACCTCTTTCCGGGTTACCCATGATTCATAGGTTACGTAAAATATAGGGCAGTTAATTAACACTATTCAAAAGCTATTATGCATCGTTGTTACAGTAGGTACACAAATCTAGTGTTTTCAGAGTTATATGAGGGGGAAAATGTTATGTTTCGCATATCATGACTATGAGGAGAGTTACTATAATCATCAGTATTAAAGAGTGGTGTGTATAAGATCATAAAAAATACATGGTTCATTAATCTACAAAGTCATGGTAATTTTTTCAACGTCATCACTTTTGAAATTGTATTTTTTCAAAGTTTCGAAGTACTTAAATATTTTGTTTTCATGTTATTTGGATAAGAGCCAGATATAGACTTATATTACCGAGTTAGGGCTGTTTCCTCGGATAAAAATCCGTTAATAAAAGATTTGGGGTAAAGTTTGGAGACCGTGGGGGCCAGACAATCTCCCCTTCTCGTCCGAGTGACGCTCCAAAGCAGACGTCTCTTCCAAACGTTATCTGATGTGGGTTCGGTTCACAGTCACAAAACAAGGGCAGACATCTAACACATATTTACAGTTAACTTGCTACATCATCATGCAGGTGGCCAATTCTCTACAGACTTGAAACTTCAGAGGTGTGCACAGCGCCCTCTTTTACCGAAATTCTCATTGGCCGCTACACCCGACCCATCGCTGAGGAAATGTTTCGTTGAGAAATTCCAACAAACATTGTAACAAAATGTAGAGGAGCTCCGTCTAACTGGGAATTGGAATTCTCCGATGCTAGTACCGGACTCTGCACTAGGGATGCGACATCGGTGTTCTAGCCATCGATTTATTGGAGCCGATGTTTTGTGTTTTAAAACATCGATATGTAAATATACGTAATTTTCTTTTGTATTATTTAATTTGAAAATGAAAGATTTGTTAATAAATTGTTCTTAATTTTTTTGTTATTAAACACTGTTGAATGAAACTGAAAAATTCTTTAAATGATTTTGCCTTATACTCTACTGATATGAAACCAATACTTTTGTCTTGTGTTACAGTCATGACCTTCAGCTTATTTTTTACTAAATAATTTAAGCCTCCTAGACGTAAATTATTCTCAAACTTGTAAATAAATATGACATGATATTTACAATAATTTTTTCACATTCAACCAATATAAATTAGAAAACATCGTGGATTTTTGTTTCCTATCAATTGTTTTGATCGCAAAAATATCTTCCTCAATTTTTTGGTAAAAGTAATAAAATGTATCAAGGAAATTCTGATATACACTGACTCTAGCAACCAAGTTTTTCTCATGTGCGTCAGCCCAATCAGAGAGTAAAATTGAATCCCCCCCCCCACCCCCGACTAACCAAAGTAACATTAAACTTAGAGGTTACTAAAGCAGTTTTAAAATATGGATGTTCAAAACATCGATGGTTTTTGGGCGATGTTTCAAAACATCGATGTTCTGTTGTCGATGTCGCACCCCTACTCTGCACGCAAGCTTTCGGGCACATAAATTTGGAATGTTCCTCTTTCATTTTACGTAACATGATTTATTGCATTTCTATAGCCATTTCAAACCCCACCATTGTTTTTGGGAAACACTGTACACACACACACACATAAATATAACGTATATATTATTTCTATAAATGCAAAGCATTATATATATTTATTTCTACCAAGTTTATAACTGGTAAATTTAAATATACCTGTTAAAGTAAATGGGGTTGAAACGTGGGAAGGCCGCGCGTGGAAGTAAATCCCGTGACCACTGTCCCGCACAGATTAGGGCCTGTTCACATACGGTTACAGACTAATAATGTCGTGGTTAATCGTTTGGAGGTTTGTCATTGGTTACATATATTTCAATACGAATAACACTGACGCTGACGGAATCTATGTGAACAGGCTCCTACGCTTATGGTAGCGTCACCCCAGAATTCGAGTATCCAATTTCTTCGTCTTTAGTTGAGATACTTGAATGTCGCGCAGAAATAACTTCTCCGTGTAGATTTTGTAAGCACATCTTGGTGGGAGGGAATCTCTAAAAGCGAAATCCTAACTTAATAAAATTTTCTAAAAATTTGTGGCTGCGAAAATGAAAAAAATTATAACTCCTCACATGTCAGCTGCCCAACAAATTGCTATACAAACAAATTCATGAAAATTGCTTTTCAATACAATTCAAAATTCGTCTCATGTGAAACGTTACATCCAAAGGTTTTATCGCTCATTACCGGTGTCACTCTCAGAGTGATCACATTTCCTCGCTCAAAAGACTCATTATTCCATTATTCGACTTGGTGTAATTTGTAAACTTTAAACATTTTTCGAGACTTCGAAATTAAAATTATACATTTCATACACAAAACTCTGAGACATCTAACGTAAAAGTATAATTAGATGCTCCATGCGTCAAATATTACGTTGACTGCAAATTATACAAAACCCCCTTCTAATACAATAATAAAAGCTAAATTAAATTAAAGTAATTAAAAGAGACAATGCGAAAATTAATTCAGTCTCGAAATAAAGCTATAAAATATTTATTTCTATATCAATATAAACATTTATTTCCTCATTTACAGAACACAACAGATGTAGATAAAAGCAGTAAAATCTTAAAAATTATAATTATATATTAGGCAAAAACAAACAGCAGAAGCATTGCATATCTCGCATTTCATGACACCCTTCCCTGCAATATAAAAAGGTATAACACTGATAATTTTTTAAGGAACATTATATAATAATAAAACTATTTATCAATGGCACTATTTTTTTACTTCAATCACTTTGGTGACTCAAGTATCAAATTAAGAATCGTAGGTCATGACCGATATCACATTGGTACACTATAAAAATCTCAAAACAATAGCCAGAAAACATTAAATTCCAAAACATCATTTCGTGCGATATCCTTAAAAAACACTTATTTACGTAAGTCTTTTAACTGAGTTTCGAATTTCACTTTCATGGACAATTTCCCCCACGGTAGGGCTAAAATATTTCTTTACGTCAAAAACCGTTTCTTGCGATAGTAGAGTTAGTTGGTCATCCCCGAATGAACAGGGGGATACCTTTTCAATCTGTCCTCAAGCCATAAAACTGTCTCATAACCTGCTAAAGGAAGGGTTTTTCTTTTAAATTTACCCCCTGTAGAAAATCATTTCTCACATATAGTACAAACGCAAGCTTTCTCTTATCTATGGATACAAATTTTTTTAAATAATCGAGTTCATGAAACATTTTCTCACCTATAGTGGGCACTAAAAGTCCATCCTCCATGCATACGGAGATGCGTTTTCAAATAACCATGTTCAGAAAATCTTTTCTAACATACAGTGCAGTCGAAAGATTCCTCTCTAGTGTGGACGCAGAGACGTTTTTTAAACTACCCTCTTGAGAAAATCTTTTCTCACACACAGTGCAGGCGAAAGGTTTCTCTACTGTGTGTAAGCGGAGATGTGTTTATAAATTTTTCTGCGCACTCTCTTCCAGGCGAAACGTTTTCATCCTGTGTGTGTGCGGAGATGTCTTTTAAAATTATTCCGTGCAGAAAATTTTGCCTCACATACAGTGCAGGCGAAAGGTTTCTCTCCTCTGTGCGCACGGAGATGCATTTTTAAACTACCCTGTTGAGAAAATCTTTTCTCACATACAGTGCAGGCGAAAGGTTTCTCTCCTGTGTGGGTGCGCAGATGCTCATTTAAATTCCACTGTTGAGAAAATCTTTTTTCACATATAGTGCAGGCGAAAGGTTTCTCTCCTGTGTATGTGCGGAAATGTAGTTTTAAACTACTGTCATGAGAAAATCTTTTCTCACATACAGTGCAGGCGAATGGTTTCTCTCCTGTATGTGTGCGAAGATGTATTTTTAATTTACTCTTTCGAGAAAATCTTTTCTCACATATAGTGCAGGCGAATGGTTTCTCTCCTGTGTGTGTGCGAAGATGTAGTTTTAAACTATCCTCTCGAGAAAATCGTTTCTCACATACAGTGCAGGCGAATGGTTTCTCTCCTGTGTGTGTGCGAAGATGTAGTTTTAAATTCTCCTCTCGAGAAAATCGTTTCTCACATAAAGCGCAGGTAAAAGATTCCTCTCCCCTGTGGGCGCGGAGATGTATTTTTAAACTACTCTCGTGAGAAAATCTTTTCTCACATTCAGTGCAGGCGAAAGGTTTCTCTCCTGTGTGGGTGCGGAGATGCGTTTTTAAATGACCCTCTCGAGAAAATCTTTTCTCACATATAATGCAGGCGAATGGTTTCGCTCCTGTGTGTGTGCGAAGATGTAGTTTTAAATTACCCTGTTGAGAAAAACTTTTCTCACATATAGTGCAGGCAAAAGGTTTTTCTCCTGAGTGTGCGCGGAAATGTAGTTTTAAACTACTGTCATGAGAAAATCTTTTATCACATACAGTGCAGGCGAAAGGTTTCTCTCCTGTGTGTGTTCGGAGATGTCGTTTTAAAATACACTCGTGAGAAAATCTTTTCTCACATATAGTGCAGGCAAAAGGTTTCTCTCCTGTGTGGGTGCGGAGATGCTTTTTTAAATAACTCTCTAGAGAAAATCTTTTCTCACATACAGTGCAGGCGAAAGGTTTCTCTCCTGTGTGTGTGCGAAGATGTAGTTTTAAATTACCCTGTTGAGAAAAACTTTTCTCACATATAGTGCAGGCAAAAGGTTTTTCTCCTGAGTGTGCGCGGAAATGTAGTTTTAAACTACTGTCATGAGAAAATCTTTTATCACATACAGTGCAGGCGAAAGGTTTCTCTCCTGTGTGGGTACGGAGATGTAGTTTTAAACTATCCTCTCGAAAAAATCGTTTTCCACATACAATGCAGGCGAAAGGTTTCTCTCCTGTGTGTTTGCGGAGATGCAGTTTTAAACTACCCTCGTAAGAAAATCTTTTCTCACATATGGTACAGGTGAAAGGTTTCTCTCCTGTGTGTGTGCGGAAATGTAGCTGTAAATTACCCTCTTGAGAAAATCTTTTGTCACATACAGTGCAGGAGAAAGGTTTCTCTCCTGTGTGGGTGCGGAGATGCGTTTTTACATGACCCTCTTGAGAAAATCTTTTCTCACATATAGTGCAGGCAAAAGGTTTCACTCCTGTGTGGATCCTAAGATGTGCTGTTAAATGACCCTTGTGAGGAAATCTTTTCTGGCATACAGTGCAGGCGAAAGGTTTCTGTTTTGTGTGGGTGCGGAGAGAATTATCATTAATGTGGTACGAATAATGCGCATTTAAGGTGGCCAACTGTGAAAATGTTCTTTCGCGTAAATTATATTGAAGAATTCCTTCGGTGCTAGGAGGAATCTGGGCACAGGTACTTTTCACTTTTAGACTATTTCTACGTTTGTCACATGGAGTGTATTCCTCTTCGGATCCAGTAGGGTTCTGCTGGTACGAATGGGTTTCTTTGGAAAGTCCTTTTTTACTGGAAATTCCCGTCATTTGCTCTTCTGGCATGACAACGTTTCAGTACACGATGATCATAAAACTAATTGCCACCACTACGTTGAAATTCTAAATTTGTGGACACCACAAATATATTAGTTTTTCATCTAACAATCTGTACCAGGCACCTGTAAAGAGAGCACAAAGAAATTGAATGAAATCAGAATGAAATAAAGAGAGCAGAAAGTGGATGAGATATACTCACAGTACCATCATGCTTTTCCGTACTTTTCACGTGAAATCGATACCAATATAAAAAAGTTTGATTGTGCTAGGAAATGAGATATGTATAAACTAAGATGTTATAGTTTGTTCTGCATTTATTAAACTACTGAGCATTTCAAATTTATTGTAATTAGGCCACGAGGTTCCTTAGACATCGTCATTTTTTGTCCTAGTAGATCATAAGGACACGTAGATTTGATATGTCGTGGTTTTGGGATTTCCACAAAACTACTGCAATCGGCACGATCAATAATGGATAAGCAATATTAATACCTTTTCCGTTTATATTCATTTTGTTTGTCCTAATTCAAAATAATTCCATCATTATTTATTAATTTTAATGCTCCGAGAAATTGTAGAGATTAATCGCTGATTAAAAGCTTTGTTACCATCAGATTAAAAAGTTCATAAATCTACTAATAACATATATAAAATTATTAGAAGGAATAACAAATATTTGGATCATAGGTTTATTTTTGCATTTTTGTTTGGACAAGTTTGTTGGCTGCAGATATTTTTCACCACGCTTTCTCCACATTTTAATTCGAATGTTGTGTATATATAATACATTAGAATTGACAATAGTATAAATTATTCAGACTTCTTTCTCTTTGTTTACTGCAAGGGACTTCAAACTACGGCCCCCGAGCACCACCAATCTGGCCCGCGGTAGCGTGCCGGACATGCCCGGTATCCGGCCCGCCCTAGTTTATTTTGAATACATTGTAAAATTTACAATAAAAGTAAATCGTACAAAATAATCAGATGTTTTTATTTAACGATCCACAATAACTGACATACATTACGAAATTGAACACTTTAACTGTAATTAATGACATGAGAATTATCCTAAAGACTTATAAGTTACATACAGAGGTAATTTACATAGAAATTAAACATTACAATTATGATTAATGAGATTTATGTAGTTGTAACTTTCCATTGACAATTGTTTGCAGTTGTGAATCAAGTTTACTAGTGGAAATTAGCAGCAGTGACTTCAAATGCTCATCAGTAAATATGGATCAGTAAACACTCTTTGCTTATTTCAATTTGGAGAACGTTTTTTCTTACAGATAAGTAATGCCGAAAGCGGAAAAAAAGCCACGAGCAAATTTGTGCAACTGATCAAATTGAGTGAGTGGAAGTCTTAAAATAATCCAGCAATGACGATTTTAAATATTTTTCTTTAAAACTATCGCTACACCGCAAATCAATCATTCCCATTTGAAGTTCTGGGGCAAGGGTTTCTATATCGGCGTTAAATGGATTTTGAAAAATCTTGATGTTTGCAATTGCATCAAAATATGGAAAACGAGACTCTAAATATATTTTTAAACCACCAAGCTTCAATTGCGAAATGGAATCTCAGTTTGCTGACTAAATGTTTGAGGTGAAACTTTTTTTTCAATTGAGATTGAAACAAAACAATTTTTTTGTCGAAATGATTTAATATGAGTGTATAAATCAGGCAGAAGCTGGTTTTCTCCTCGTAATTTTAAATTAAGCTCATGTTTAGTTAAATCTGCATAAAATGATAACTTCCATAACCACTTATTGTTTTGCGACTCAACCGGAGGACGATTCCTTTCATTCAAGAAAATTTCGATTATCGCTCGGAGCTCAAAAAATCGCGTTAGAACTTTTCCGCAGCTAAGCCAGCGTACTGTAGTATGATATGGTTAGAGGTATGTAAACTTCGCATAAAAATATCGAAATTTCGCGTAAAAATTATTACACTACATAAAATTTCGCATTTATTCGCAAAAAAATTATATATATTTTTTTTAAATCACAATTTTACTTACTTGGTTAGGTAAGTACCAAAATTCTTAGTTAAACGCTAACATTGTAGTACAATGCTGGCCACTCAAATTGCAACACCAAGAAAGACAAGAGATATCACAACAAAATTTATTTTGTAGATAACATGTTGACCAAGTATCAAATGATTAAATTTATAGACTTCTGTGAAGTGTGGTTCCTGCCAAAATCAGTAGCCAGAGTAGCCGCCATTGTTGGAGATCACCGCTGCCACACGCCTCGGCATTGATTCAAAGAGACTTTGGATGAGTTCTTGGGGTACAGCAGACCAAGCAGCTTCCGCACGTTGCCAAAGTTGATCTGCTGTGGCACCTGGGGATGGAATCTGGGTCAATCGTAGAGCAACCATGGACCACATGTTTTCTATCGGCGAAAGATCCGGAGAGCGAGGTGGCCAGGGAAGCAATTCAATCTGGCGATTGTCGAAGAACCGTTGGACAATGCGTACCACGTGTGGTCGCGCATTATCCTGTTGAAATATGGCTGTGGGCAAGCCCTGAAGGTAAGGAAGGACAACTGGCTCCAACACCTCCGAGATGTAACGCTGGCTGTTTAAAGTACCGGCAATGCGTACTAGACGTGTGCGAGAGTGATATCCAATACCGCCCCATATCATAATACCCGGTGCAGGACCAGTGTGGCGGTGCATAACGCAGCTGTTCAGCATCCTCTCTTCACGGTGTCTCCAGACTCGAATGCGACCATCGTGGTGTTGCAGACAGAAGCGTGACTCGTCAGTAAAGACAATTTCATTCCATTCTGCCGTCCACATCCTTCTGTCATCGCACCATTGGCGGCGGAGACGTCTGTGGTTCTGCGTCAAGGGTAGACATAGCAATGGACGTCTTGCGGACAGACCACTCTGCTGTAAACGGCGTCGAATAGTACGCGCAGACACTGGATGATGCGTTACAGACTGCATGTGCTGTGCTATGATTCGTGATGTGATTGAGCGATCTGTCACTGCCATGCGCACAATTTGCCTGTCATCACGTGAAGTGGTGCGCTGAGGTGGATGCGATCGAACACGCCGGTCCGTCGTACCCTCCTGCATCCAACGATCACATATCCGCATTACAGTTGTTTGGTTTCGTCCAACACGACTACCGATTTCCCTGAAAGATAATCCACAATCTCGGTAGGCCACTATCCTTCCTCTGTCGAACTCGGATACTTGATCGAAAGATGATCACTGTTTTCGACGAGGCATAATTGATCGTTTTTTTTTAAAAACCACAAGAAAAACACAATTGCCGAACTTGAAATCGTCGAAATCTCCAAGCCTTAAATAGCGCTCTGAAGTGGCGCCACAGGCACGCGTGATGTGCGTCTGCGCTGAAATTCTAATCATTTGCATATCTCACCTCCGCTAATTCATGTTATTTGCATGTTTCCTTTAGGGTGTTGCATTTACAGTGGCCAGCAGTGTAGTTTCCACATTCTCTTCCTTAAGTCTTAAGGAATAAGTAATAAGCAAATTTCTAGAGTTAATATATGTATGGGTTTGGAGCGCTACGGTCATTTTTTGCTACACGAGGGCTAATTAGACCGGGACCTACTGCTTAAAGCCGATTCCGAACGGCTACAAACGTCCATGCCAAGAGTGGGATTCGAACCCACAGACTCTGTTACTGAAAGCCAGCGCCCTAGCGATTCAGCCATCGTCCGGCTTCTAGAGTTAAAGACTGTCTCTCAGTTAAAGACTGTTGATGGTAAGCAATATTTATAGATAAGCAATTATTTTAATATATTATTACTATTACCTAATTTCGCTTAAAAAGCGTCTATTACCGAGTTTTCGCCAAAAAGTAGTAAAAAATTAATTTTCGCATTTATTTGCTCATATCGACAAATTTCTCACTTATTCGCATCTATTTCGTAAATACGAAAATTACGTATCCCTAGATATGGTCCAATCTCTTCAATAAACCCGCGGAATTTACGACGATCGAGCGCAATTAACATCTAGCATGACTTGTTTTAAAACCTCTGACATATTCAAACATTTCCCGCCCAGACTGGTGATGAATGATGCAATGTACGATCAATGCTACCGCCATTTTCTATCACCTTTGATATGAGAACAACACCTTAATATTTTCCACACATGTTTTGCCACCATCAGTAGAGATACACTTCAAGTTTTTCTGAACAGTATTTCAACTGCTTTAAAAACATTATCTCCAGTGGTCGTGCTTTGAATGCTATAGCTCTTAAAACAGTTCATAATTTTTATCTATCCCTCGAATAAAAAGTAACACTTGAGCAGTGACTGACTCATCCAGGGCCAAAGAGAACCACCCTAAGTGTCTATTTTTGTAAGACACTTAGGGTGTTAATATATTTTCTGCAATAATTTCGTAAAAGCCTGTTTTTTTCATTCAGTCAGTCTTCCGTGATTTACATAATCACTTACAAATCAAATACTATGTTCTAAGGAAATTTTGATTGGCACGTGGAAAAATTGTGTCAGACTTGGCGGATTTTAGCACGCACTCTCAAAAAGATTGGCCACCCCTGGTATAGGCGGACCAGCATTACCCCTATGGAGGGACGGCACAAACGGAGGTATTCTATTGGCGCGACGATCCGAGCACCCTCAGCATACCACAGGGACACCACATGCCCCAATCACGAAATACTGATATCCCTATTGCTCTTTAAATGCTCTGCACTCACTATCTGTCTCTCGTTTCTTTTCCATATACATACAAATATTCACAAAAGGGACGTAACTTTAAATCAATATAATGCCAATAATACTATTAAGAGTAGGGGTTCTGAGTAAACAAAATGCACTGGATTTATCTTAAAACACTCACAATTAAACACTGTATTTTTCACTAAGAAACGAAGTCAGAAAACACACCGGTCGCACTATATTTTGTATTTAAGATCTCACTTGTCGCTCCGAATTCAATCTTTGGAACTGTCCAACTCTCGGTTTTCTCCTGTATTTGTGCAACGTATCA
The DNA here is from genome assembly GCA_907164885.2 of Dolomedes plantarius. Taxonomy (NCBI): domain Eukaryota; kingdom Metazoa; phylum Arthropoda; class Arachnida; order Araneae; family Dolomedidae; genus Dolomedes; species Dolomedes plantarius. Next base: position 138,366,422 of record OU015502.1, read on the forward strand.
CACTCAAAAACTCGCAATTACTCGAATCTTCCAGACAAGCGACCACACAGCAGAACTTTAGCTCTGCTACTCGCTACAAGATGGTGTCGTATACTTCGACTAACCAAGCATAATTGACGTTTTTGCGTAATTCCGAAACTCCCCACAGGATGGCGCTGCACTATTGTAGCTTTGTCACGTCCTGCATCTAACTTCTCTACTCTCCGCCCTACGCCATCAATATCTCATCGCCGACTAGTCCAGAAGCGAAAATGTGCGCGTCATTCAAAACTACAGTATGTTGGTATGATGATCTAGCTAGTGGAGGAGCCAGTGCTAAAAAGTTTGGAGATCCCGGTACAATAAGTGCTTTAATGTGATTCTTCAAATAATCTGAACCAAACATTTCAAAACAGATTTTGTGTGGACCTCTTGTAGTCTATGAGAAGTACATCAGGTGCTTCTAATGCTTTATTTGTATATTTCAAAGATCCTTTCCTATTGTAAAACTTTATTTTTCAGAATAAATAAAAAACGAGCTTTCAAGTGGGAGTGCTGGGTGATTGCTTCTAACTAAAGTGCAATATAATTAACGAAATCTTTGAAAAAAATTTGGTATTATAGTTTTATATTTAAAAAATATAGGTACATTCAAATTTCCTTAAAATTTTCTCTTATCATTTTTTTAAAAAAATTTATTAATTTTTTGGGGCTGATAGGAAGTGTTTATATTTAAAAAAGTTTTTATAATCAAAGTTCAATTTTTCTAAAAAATCGTTTCCTGCATTTTTGTGTTGCTGCAAAACTTTTCAAACAATTTTATTTATCCTGATTTCGCCACGCATTTCTCATGTGCAATTATTTTTTTTAATTTTATCTACTAAGCGGGATGGATATTCATGGTTACGAAAGCAGCTTCTCAATCAAAGTTAATTCTTAAAAATACTCTTTTATGCATTTCTAGGGATAAAATGTCTTTATTTTCAATTATATTCACAGTGGATGTAAGACCAAAGAGCCTTTAACAAAGTCTATGAGTAAAGAGAAATGCTAGCGATTTATGACATTCTTGAAGATTAAGTGATTAGAACTGTAAATATTTTTCCCATTCTGATCTGAGCGAGCTATGTAAGCACAAAGGGGGCTAGTCTATACTTATATATAAAGAGAGAGAGCGAATTTGTACGTGGAGGGTAATCTCCGGAACTACTGCACCTATTTGAAAAATTCTTTCACTGTTTGAAAGGTACATTATTCCAGATGGACATAGGCTATATATTATGTATATCTGATCAGTAGAAATAAAGTTAGGGGGGATACTCTAGATTTGTGTGCACGGCCGCCATCTTGGATTTTTCCGCCAGGGTATGGCGCATTTCGCATGGCGATAATTATTGAGTTCTGGTAAAAATAACCCATTGTCAAATTCTCTAATTTTAAGATCAAACAGTAATTTCTGATGTGATCTTTTAATTACAGTATAATAATTTTAGGTCAGATCTCGGCCTTGACCTGGAAATCTGAGTCAAATTGACTATACTCAAAAGAATAAATTATTTTTAAAACTAAGAGTCTTCTTGTTGAAAATTTTTGAATCCATTATCAGTTTTTCGTTAACTTATTAAATTTAAGTTGCGTTTAATTTTGTTTATCGATTGTCAATTAGTATACTATAATGATACACCATTTCATTTATTTGAAGTAAAAATTATCTGCCATCATTTTTTCGTAAAATGTAAAATACAGTATACATTTTAAATACAATATATTTTAAAATATTTTATAATTACAAGTTGTAGTGGATTACAAATAAATTTAAATAACTGAAGTTCAACTTCTCTCTCCCCAGGAACCTAAGTTAAAAAGTTAGTTAAGGTTAAGTTATTGGTTTAGGAAAAGGGTTTTTTTTTTCTTATTTCCAACACAGCAGGATAAATGGTCAAATAATCCTTATCCCGATTTTATTGTATGCACCAAATATTTGGTTAAGGTCAAATCTGAAGTAAAATTTCATTACGATCTGGTTACTCACCATAAATTTATGGGTTCATAATTATTTTACATTTTTCAAAGCTGAATTTTAGATAATTTTTAAATTGCAAGTTATTTAGGTGGTACGAAAATGCTGTATTTTTTTCTAATCAACAATATATTGGCATAATATTTTGGTGATTCATTGCTATTAGTCAAAGAGTTAGGGCAAACTGAATAGATGGCATTGAAATTTTATCTGTAAGTAAAATTCATTTGACCAAATTTTTCATACGGATCATAATTTGAAAAGGTAGTTTTTAATTAAAAATGACAACAAAAAAAAATCTCAGTCCAACGATTAAATGATTTTTCAAAAATATTTCTAAGTTTCACAATTTAAAAAGGTCGTTTTTATTAAAAAAGCTAAAAGAAAAACCCAAAATTTCCAATATTTGAGAATGATTTTTTCAAAAAAGTGGTTTTTATCAAAAACCCAAAAATAAATCTAAGTCCAACGTTTAAATGATTTTTCAAAAATTTTTCTAAGTTTCATAATTTAAACAGGTGGTTTTTATTAAAAAAGCTAAAAAAATTCAAAGTCCAGCGTTTTGAAAACACCGTTTAAAACACATTGGCGAGAAATTTTCCACTCCTCAAAACACGGTAAAATCGCCAAGTTGGCGCAAAAAAAATCCAAGATGGCGGCCGTGCACATAATTATTAAGTAACGTAATATTAATTTGAATATTATTTTAGGTGCTTAAAATAATTAAAAAAACATTCTTTACTTAAAATCCTTTTTTTATTTTTGTATTTTTATTTCATCTCTTACTCTAATTTTGAGATACCAATGTGTATCTATACTTCTATAATCTATACTTATATATAAAGAGAGAGCGATTTTGTACGTGGAGGGTAATCTCCAGAACCACTGCACCTATTTGAAAAATTCTTTCACTGTTTGAAAGGTACATTATTCCAGATGGACATAGGCTATATATTATGTATATCTGATCAGTAGAAATAAAGTTAGGGGCTTAATCCTAACAATTTCCATTGTTACCGCTATTGTCCTCTACTGCTTTTTGTGCCGAAGTTTTCAACGATCCTTAGCGTGGTCATATCGCGGTGGGCTTCTGTTCTGACGTTAGCGGTTCGAAACTAGCCGTTCTCCAGCACGCCTTTTTCTTTTAAAAAATTAACTTTAATTATTAACTAACGTAATATTAATTTGAATATTATTTTAAGAATATTATTTTTTTAAAAATTTAATATTTAAAAAAAACATTCTTTACTTCAAATCCTTTTTTTATTTTTGTATTTTTATCTCAACTCTTAACCTTTTTCTATTATCTATCTATACTTATATATAAAGAGAGAGCGATTTTGTACGTGGAGGGTAATCTCCAGAACCACTGCACCTATTTGAAAAATTCACTGTTTGAAAGGTACATTATTCCAGATGGACATAGGCTATATATTATGTATATCTGATCAGTAGAAATAAAGTTAGGGGCTTAATCCTAACAATCTCCATTGTTACCGCTATTGTCCTCTACCGCTTTTTGTGCCGAAGTCCTTAGCGTGGTGTTATTGCGATGGTCTTCTGTTCTGACGATAGTGGTTCGAACCTAGCCGTTCTCCGGCACGCCTTTTTCTTTTAAAAAATTAACTTTAATTATTTACTAACGTAATATTAATTTGAATATTATTTTAGGAATATTATTTGAAAAAAATTTTAATATTATTTCAAAAAAAAATTTACTTAAAATCCTTTTTTTATTTTTGTATTTTTATTTCATCTCTTAACCTTTCTCTTTTAAAAAATTAACTTTAATAACTAACGTAATATTAATTTGAATACTATTTTAGGTGCTTAAAATAATTAAAAAAACATTCTTTACTTAAAATCCTTTTTTTTATTTTTGAATAAAACTACGGTCTCAAGCACATCTCTTTCTTTTAAAAAAATAACTGTAATTAATAACTAACGTAATATTAAATTGAATACTATTTTAGGTGCTTAAAGTAATTAAAAAAAACATTTTTTACTTAAAATCCTTTTTCATTTTTGAATAAAACTACGGTCTCAAGCACACCTCTTTCTTTTAAAAAATTAACTTTAATAAATAATGTAATATTAATTTGAATATTATTTTAGGTGCTTAAAATAATTAAAAAAAATTCTTTACTTAAAATCCTTTTTTATTTTTGTATTTTTATTTCAACTCTTATTCTAATTTTGGGATACCAATGTGTATCTATACTTCTATAAAAATATATAAAAAGAGAGAGCAGATTTGTATGTGGTGGGTAATGTACAACTTTTGTACATTAAAATGTACCTTACATCTTTTCCTTTGTCAACCACAGTCAAGTAATCATAGCAACACCCTTTAGGTTACGGGGTCCGTTTTTCGAAATCGCTCTTTACAACGGGAAAATGTTATCTACTTCCTATCGTTACGTGGGGGACATTCAGCGTGGGGGGTCAGGGAGTAGACCCAGTGGGGGACCAAAGAGTGGTTAATTGTTTTCTTATTGCTTTCTTACTATTGAAGAACTTCAATAGTAGTTCATCGGCACTCCGTAACTCTTTCATCTCTGAAAAGATAGAAAATGGATGAACCGCGGGTGAACCGCCCTTCTGATGTCTCTCGCCTGAAAAGAAATAGCCTCTAGCTAGAACGACAAAAGATTATTATTCAGTCCTTTTCAGCAAGTTTCATCCTCCGTTCCCAGAATGTCACCCAATTGTTCTTTGGGGGCAAAGCCGTTAGGAAAGTCACAACGAAGTGGAATTCGAGACTATATCTATGCCGACATCACACCGTATTTTTCGAGAGTATGTGCTTCGGATATATGCTATCCCACCCCGTAAGGAAAAGGTTTAATATTTTTAATATTTTTAAGATTCAAGTAGAGGAGGTATTGATAAATACAAAAAGGATTTTTGAAACTGGCAACGTTAAAGGGTTTATTGAAGAAAACTACATTTGGAACTACACTTTTTATTGGACATTTAAGGTAAAAAAATATTTACAATTTATTGGCTATCAACTGGAAATTTATAGGTATAATATCTTGTTCAACCCGGACAAAGTCAGGACGGGCCGCTAGTACATAATAAAGGCACTAGAAATAAATATGCATGCCTAGAAAAATGTACACTGGGACCAAAAATGTGGGACTTGTATTATCTTTTAAACGCTCTCCAAAATTGTTGTTGATAATAAAATAGCTTTGCTATAAATTTAGAAAACTTAGCAGTTAAAATTAAAAAATTAGAAAAATGACATTAAGAATAATTTGAATTACATTCTGATTATCTCGAGTTACCTTTATACTGGATAATAAAATAAATAAAACGACTGTGTGATTCAGACAATATTGGAAAAGCAATTTGTTCTTACAGGATAAGGTAATCTCATTTTGTGTATCAAGACAAATGATTTCAAGATAACCACAGAGAAAGAAATTCTTTAGGTCAGAACTCTACAATACAGTTAAATGCTACAGGAAATCAGATGAAGATTAAGCTATACTTATTATAATGCTTCTTGATTAGAAAAAAGTCATTTTTCTCTATTTCGTGCTCAGGTGAAGATACAGGCAAAACATTTATTATCTTTATAACAAGAAAATGTGACAAAAAGAAAAATGATACTGCCTAACAAATGAGTTGTTACTTTCAAAATAAATTGTACAGCAAAATTCTTTTATATAAATCTCATTGGATTATGAAATATTTATAGACTGGTATAAGGCAGTGAACAATACTAGATTGTTGAGCTTATATCGGAAAGAAAAAAAAAATACAACTTTAGATATCTAAGGTTTAGGGTTTGGATTAAGAGCATTTGGAACTATTAAAACATAGCCACCCATTTGTTGAGGTAAAGAGTTACAATCAATAACATTTGTGAATGGATTAGAGAGTACAAGAGACTCATTATTATCTGCCTTTACTGGAAGTGATTTAATTAGAAGTTCAGCACAGGCCAGTGGTGGAGGTGGATCTTAGTCATCTATAACTTTACCAACACATCTATTGAATACACTAATCCATGCATTTCATCATAGAATATCATGATGAGAGATACCTCTCTCTACCAAGAGAGAGAGAGGGGAATTTTATTCAAATTTATATAACTTTATCCATAAACTTCATGTTTTATTTAAGAGATTTTGATGAAATTCAGAGCCACTTAAAGGTATCTCAACAAAATCATCACTTGAAAGTAGATCAGGAGATATAAAAGTGGTAAAATGAAGTGCAAGAACATGCCACACAACACCATGAATATGCTAACACAAATTTGCATTAATTTAGTTTTGAACACAATTGCATATATACCTATGAATACAAATATCACATTCTGACGATTTTAAATTATAATGCTCAGGACATGTTGGAATTTTCAAGGAGGTACTACACATAATTTGGAATTATCTGATTTCCTGAGAAGGGAGAACTTTTTTATTTCTCTCTCCTTGTCTTGGGTTTTTATGTCTTGGAATCCTGTCATCTGTATTTATTCGTACAGTACCAAAGCGAGAAATAATCCTCACATATTAGTGAGAAGCGTGAGGAGATTTAATATTCGCAAAAATCTAAAAATAAAAATCCATAAAACTTAAAATGGGTGCTTTTTTTGCCCCCGCATTTTCACTGCTATATGTATAAAGCATCTGGCACACCTACAATAGAAAGCATCTGGCACACCTACAGTACAAAGCATCTGGCACACCTACAGTATAAAGCATCTGGCACACCTACAGTACAAAGCATCTGGCACACCTACAGTACAAAGCATCTGGCACACCTACAGTACAAAGCATCTGGCACACCTACAGTATAAAGCATCTGGCACACCTACAGTATAAAGCATCTGGCACACCTACAGTACAAAGCATCTGGCACACCTACAGTACAAAGCATCTGGCACACCTACAGTACAAAGCATCTGGCACACCTACAGTATAAAGCATCTGGCACACCTACAGTATAAAGCATCTGGCACACCTACAGTATAAAGCTTCTTTACAGAACAAACTGTAGGAGTGAAGGAAAAAATGCCAAAATTAACATTTTGGAGTAAAATCTGACTATTACAAATATTGTACTCAAGACATATTTTTTAACAACAGACTTCATGAATCAAAAATCATTGTATTCAGATTACAAAGAAATGTGGAGGTTAGGTCATTAAGTTTTTTTCAGGCTAAAAAGTTGTTGCTTATTCTTGTAGCAAGTTAAGAGCAATTAAAATCAGAAGCTAAAACAGATCAACTGCAGTGATTCTGTTGTGAAAAGAGGCCTGCAAACTTTGAAAGTTCATGAAAAACACCTTTAAATAAATGAGGGCAGGGTGTAAATGATTTTAATCAAAATATTAAAATCATGATTTAAATCGAATGATTTTATTAAAAAATCAATTTTAATCAAAAAAATTATTTCATGCATTACTTTGAATATTTTTGTATATTTTCCTAAGGTATCAAATTTAAATATAAACAGGAAGGAAAGGAGACTTTTATGCATATCTTGCATCTCATTCATATAATTCAACATTTCTACTCCCTGTATAACTACTCATTTGCTTCTTGGAAAATTTTCCATTGTGTGTATTGGTCTACTTTACTTATCAATCTTGCTGTGATTGTACACTTACATTATCTTGATTGGCCATATTTGTTTCTGAGAATAAGTCACACAACCAATCCAAAGTACGCTCTCCTCCTTATAATGAAACAATGTTTCATAAAAATGCTTTAAAGTTATTAAATACCTTATAGTGGTTGAAATCAATAGCACTCCTAAAGAACTGTATGGAACAGAAAGAGTTTGATATAATACAGATGTTATGTACTGCAAAAGGAACAAGTTATGAAACCAACTAGGTGTAGAAAAGGCAGCTAATTAGTGTTTATGTTTAAAGCTTTAAATAAAACTAATTAATTTAACTATTTTCATAATTGTAGATAACTAAATAAAACTAATTATTTTCTTTTTAGATTTTGAGTTTGAAATTATTTTGCTAGTGGTTGTTTTTCTTTTATTTCATTTTTTGTTTTTAAATTATTAAAAATTATCTTATTGACAATGATCAGCAATGTTTGTATTTGAAAATGTTTACTTAACGTTTAATGCATAAATGCTTATTTATGCATTAGCTATATAGTAGTATAAAATTTTAAACATATAGCTATATAGTAGTATAAAAGTTTTAGTTATATAGTAGTATAAAATTTTAAATCTATGGTATATATAATAGTTTATATCACATAAAATTGAAATTTTAAAAAATCATGATTAAAATTTTAAAAATCGAAATTTTTTTCTATTCTTTTTTTGAAAAAAAATCATGATTTTTATACACTATGGTTGAAGGGTTTAATATAGCTAAATACCTTTTGAAACTTGAGTTACCAAATGATGATTCAATGAGACAACATAGAATGTGAAAGATACCAAATACCCACAATATTTCTGCCCTGAGCAGATTTGCCCGTCTACATCGAGACAATAAATTTTGGCTAATAGTCAGTGTTCTCTTTATAAAATTTTAAAAAGTCTGTGAAACTAAACTCACCACAGTTCAGCACAGAATTAAAATGACATAAATAATCATAAGACAGCCTAAGTAACACTATGCATGAAAGGATAGAATATATGTAAAGAATAAATTATGAAAGGCAGGGCTGGCTTTAATCGGATTGGACTTATGGGGCACTGTGCTAGTACAGCGATCCACACGAAGAAAAATTTAAAATATACCTGAAAGGAAATACTGTGATAATTAAGAAACCATCTAAAATGCCTGACTAAATATAACCAATCTAGTTTTGAAGAAGATTTAATCAGAGCCACGGCACTTGAGACTTATTTAGAAGTTACTCCAGAATTTCGGGAAACATTTATGAAAAGAAAAAGGATATTTGATTTCTGAGAATGCAGATGAACCAATAAGTAACTGGAAAGAAATGTTTGAGGTACATTGTTTTTAACAAATACCATACAAAGCTAGACAAGTTTGTTCCAGATGATTCCACAGAATGAACATTGAAAACAAGCATTGGTATTAGAAATTACCTTGACAGTTGTAAAAATGATTTAGAATTATGACCAAATGAAGTCTGTAAAAGATGAAGATGTAGATAGCTATAAACTGGTCGAAGAAATGGAAGTATTAAAACATATTGTTTCAAAAACCCTATAAAAAATCTACAATAGCTACAAATAACAACTACTGGCTTTTCAAATGTATTCATATCTTTAAGGATATTTTTAACAAATCATGTAACTGTAGACTGGGAAAAAGCTTTTCTATATAAAAATTACATAAAACATACCTGAGGACAATAATATCGCAGAAGAGACTCAAAAGCCTTGCAATACTGTCTATAGAGCCTGTAGAAACAAGGAAATTAAAATTTCATCAATTTATAAAATTCCAAATTTTTAAAAATTAAAATGTAGAATTCACACAATCATTAATTTTTTTTCAGATTTCAATAAATTATGTTTAAAACAAAATTATATGTAACTAACTGTTAACAAAAGAGATTGTGAGCAAGAAACTTCAACATGAAATACAAAGCTATGAAAATACTGACTGCAAAGGAAAGAAAAATCTTCTGGTAAATGATTGACTTCTATTCAGAAAATTTTTTCAGGCAGTTTTGATAAAAGAATTTGAACAGAATGTTTATGCATATTTTACTCATGCAAAATGAAAACTTACCAACCTATATTTTCATATTTTCAGCAAAGTTATCATTTACATAAATGTTTTTTTTTCATTAAATATGTTTCACCCTGGGAGAGAGGGACAGTTAAAATCTAGTTCTAAACAGACCCAAGTATAATTTTTACAGTAAATTTTTTTTAAATATCATCACGAGGCTGTCATAAATATCAGTTAATACAGCTTTTGTAAATCTTGAAATATTTCCAATGAAGAAATCATTAGAATACATGGTGCAGAGAAAATTAAACATTTGTATATAAATAATATATTACTAATTGTATACAGTTCTGAAGCATTAAATAATTTATTCTTGCTTTAATAAGAATTTGTATTTCAAATATCAAGTATTACTTTTAAATCATCTTCTTTGAAATACATTGATTTAAAACTTTAAAACAACCTTATTGTAATGAATGATGTACCTAAAATGAAGAATATTTCGGCATATTGCATTTAATGCTGTTGCTGTTATCTTTGTTGCAATGAAAGAAAAGCATAAATGTTATTTATTTAATGCTGGTCACCAAAAATTTTAACACTGAATGAACAAAGAAACAAACAACATAAAAGCAAATTATTTTAAATACAATCTTAAATAAAAAGTTCTCTCACAAAAGAGCGAAACAAGAAAGTAATGCTTAAACTGCATATTGCTGCTCATTGTGCCAAGCTGTTAAAACTCACCAAATTTTGTGCCAGTTCATCATTTATGAGGAAAATTTAATTATTTAATCAGTTCTATCTATGAGTTTCACATAAAATTAACAGTATATATAGATTTCATTGTAAATTTAAAAAATTTAATGCACATAAATGATGGTTTGTTAACTTCAATAAGCTTTAGATATTTTAACAATTTTAACATACCATAACTTGGGGCTACATGGACCCTAGGGGGTTACTTGGACCCAAACCGAAAAAGTGTTTTAAATTACACCTAGGTCTCTTGTCAATAAAATATAGGTATAATTCACAATCTCTCCAAGAGATAGGACCATTAGCTAGGTCCTGAGGCACATTACCATGTTCCCGCTCTTCCCACCTTTTTATAGTTCAGGTTATGATGCTTAGTGCTAAAAACACAAATTTTTGTGACCTTATAACTTCCACCTTCACTTCTTTACACACTGCAGTCCCAGATTAGGTAAGGAAAAATTTACATTTCAAATACAGTCTTTAAGAATAGAACAATAGTTTTAGATGGATAGAGAATCAATTAACCCAGTAAAAATTATAAGTATTAATTAGTGTGCTGATAAACTAAAAATGGGATCCAAGCAAGAAAGTGGGTCCAATTCACCCCTAGTCAAAATTTTTGATTAGACATTCTCAAATTTCACTGTAAAAATAATTATATCATTACTCCATGTCGGGTTCCTTTTATTAAATGGTTAAACTGGTTCATGTGCATTCATTCACAGATCTGATACAAGAGGTCTCCTGGGAACAGAAAGTATGCAGATTTTACAGCTGAAAAATTAGAGTAATGTTTAAATGCTGCAAGGCCAGGAGAAATATCTCAGAGAGATGCCTCAACCCACTTTAAAATTAGTAGCTCCACTATGAAAAGGAGATTGGAGTACGGTTTATTGAACAAACCTGGACATCCAATCATATTTACTAGTGAAGAAGAGTTGGGACAAAATTTGTGATTTTGGATTTCCCGTAGACGAACTGGACTTTTGATTTATTGTCAAGTCTTACCTTGCAATGCTTGGAAGATCAGTGAAATGTTTTCACAACAACTTCCCTGGGCATGACTGGGTAAAATTAGTTTAGAAGACACATCCACTGTTAACAATCATCTTTGCAAATAAAATGAGGTTTGTTTTCTGTTTTAATGTAAAATAAATTTTGCCTCTATTTTTATTTCAAGATCCTACTTGAGCCCACTACCTATTTGAATTGTATATTTCATGTAAAAGGTAGGTTCAGTCCAAGTAACCCCAATCAGGGGATTACTTGAATCCAAATTTCAATAATTTATTAAATATATATATAATTTAAATTTTAGTTTGAAAAAGACCAAAAATCCTGGGGAATCTTCAAATAAGTTGTTCAAATCAGGTTATCAGCACAAACATGTTTTTAAGGCTATCGTTGGGTAAGAAATGTAAAAAAATCTTCACTTTTTGGGTCCAATCTACAGTACTACTTTAAGTGTGGAATCAAATTTCAAAAAACCCCAACCACATGAATGTTGGGGCAAAGTACTGGATTTTTTAATAGCAACAAATTTGGTGATAATATAAGTGGTTTCTTTGTAAATGTTCTGCAACAATAGGATTATGATCTATAAAATAAATGTTTTTCTTATTCAGTTTAATGGCTTAATAGGCTGCAAACCTGATCCAGCTAAGCTTTGCTCTAGCATCACTAAAGGTGAGTGATTATGCCTCATCAGTGATTATGTGTTTTCAGTTTCACCCAATTGAATTTGAAAATTGAAATTAGCTGCAGATAATGAATTATATGTTAAGTGAACGAAAAATATTTTGAATTCTTTTCATAACATTTTATTTTCCTCCTTTTCCAGGAATAAAATCCGGAAGATGAGAGATTACTCTTGGTTATTCATATCTGGATTAATAGGTCTTACTCCACGCCTGAGTGCATCTGATAGACATCACTTTACCTTCATTCATGCTTTTGAATGCTAATTTTTTCAAAATTTTTTATTTTAGTTAATTTTGTACCCTTTGCTAAAATATTTCAGTTTTCTTAGTTTTATAAATTGATTTTTATACTTTGGAAATATTTAAAATTTTAATATTTGTTCTAATAAATTCACCAATAATACTACGGTCACCATTTTTTTTCATTCTTCTATATACCATATTTCACGCATGTATAGGCCACACTTTTATTCCATAAAATAGGTTGATAAAAATGTGGTGCAGCTTATATACGGAATTTTAGAATTAAATACAGTAAACACCCTTTAGTTTAGAACAATTTAGTACCATAAAACATTAGTATCAAAGGCAGCTTCAGGGGGGGGGGGGGGGGGGAAGGGTGCATAGGAACAATTGCCCCCCAAAGAAAAAGCCTGGTGTATTTTTTTTCATAGCCCAAATTTATATAATCCCAAACCTAATACTAAATGAGTTTAAATTTAAAATGAGAGGATGTTTATTTCTTTTATATATATATATATATTTAACACTAAGAGCTGACGTTGTATCCCCAAATCTCTGGACTGTTGATCATTAGCTATATACCTTACAACCTATTACACCGTATCATACCCACAGCAATTCAATGTATTATAAATATTATTGTTTGTATATATTATACCTTAAGACTATTTACTGAAACTCTTTTGAGTTCCCAAGAGATTGTCTTTGTGCGATATAATTCCTAAGTGTACTAATGTATGCAGTGCTTGATGTCTAGACTGTAACCTTGCAGGGTGTGTGTGTGTATGTCGGGGCATTCCAAATTATATATACAGAGGCTGTTCGCACATTTTTTAGATGATTTTGGTAAGCGGTAATAAAAAATCATTTGATGCAAAAGAAATAATTGCAATTGTACTATGGTTTTAAAAGTCAAAATTATCGTTTGCGGCTTGAAAGTTTTGTTTTATTCAAAATGGCATTTTTAACAAAGCAGTGGTTCAAAGGCTACATTTATGCTCTTTCCGAAGAGAAATATGCATACTCCGTTATCCAAAAACGATGTGAGAGTCATGGTTTTGTGATATCTAAAGCGTCGATAGGTAATATTGTCAACAAGAAAGGAAAAAAACGTCAAATTGGAGCCTCAAGTGGGAAAAAAATTCCAAACAAGTATCCAAGGAAAAAACGGACATCTTCGACTATTGCAAAGGTACGTTGTTTAATGTTAAAAGAAAATCCCCCTAGTCAAAGGACAGTTGCAAAATCATTATAATGCTCGGTGTCCACTGTAAACAAAATGATAAACGTTGATTTAAATCTTAAGAAAGCAAAAAAATGCAATGTGCATTGTCTTCTTCCAAATCATATCGCTGAAAGCAGGACACGCTGCAGAATTCTATATGAGAAACACTTATCCAATGAAAAATGGAAAACAATTGTCACAATAGATGAATCATGGGTGTATTTAAATGATTGCAACAAAAAAAGAGCCATTTATTATCATAAAAGGGGAGAAAAAAATTTAAGTACATGGTTCAAAGAATCGAAAGAAAGTTTTTCTAAGGGATTCATGATTGTTGCTGGTTTTTCTTATAATGGCAAGTTAAAAATAAAGAGAGTGGAAAAAAATGTCAAGATTAACCCCAAATACTATCAGGAATATATTTTATCGCCAATTTTTCTGAATGAAATACCATCGCTTTACCCACAGTGCCATCAATCTGTGAGACTACATCAGGACAAAGCTAGCAGTCACACATCAAAATCCACTGTAAATTTCCTAAAAGAAATGGAACAAAAAACTGGTATCAAGGCCATACCCTTTACTGATATCCCTACTAAATCTCCCAATGTATCACCTATGGATTTTTGTGCTTTCGGACTTTTAAAATCTGCATTATCCAAACGTCGTCACAAAACACTTACAGGACTCTGGAAAGCTGTTTAGGAGGAATGGGATAGAATACCTCTTCTGACACTTCAAAAGGCATTATTATCCTGGAAATTGCGGTGTTGAAAGATAGTTCAGAATAAGGGATGTCAAATAGAACATTTAAAACACAAGAATTTTATGTAATTTAGTTTCGTGAATACAATATACATTATCTAAAAGATGTGTGAACAGCCTCTGTGTATATATATATATATAATTATATAAAATTAATATATACATATATTTATAATAGGCCAGGCCACTTCACTAACAACAGAGAAATATGCGATTAAATAAATGTTTTTAACTATCGTAACTTTTACTCCTAAAGAGAGGTACCGGAATGCTGATCTGGCACGTTCCGCCTCAAATCAAGCTCTGAGTATATATATATATAAAATCATCTTTTGTACACTGTTTTCATCGCCATCAGCTAAGGCTGTACCTGATATGTTAGGCAAGCACTGAACTCTGTATGAAGAGTTCTGTATCTGAGGAATGTAAGACATTGCTACATTTTGCAGAACGATGCTACTTTGAGTGTACAACGGAATTTAGAAAAAAAAAATTTCCCCGAATGTTGTTTCAAAATTCAGGTGCGGCTTATACAAGCACGTGGCCTATACACGAAGAAATACGATACATTGCAATTATCTTACTACAGACTTAAATTTTATGTACTTTATTTATTTTTTTTTACAATTTTTGTGAGTCTAACACATGAGAATTTACATGTTTATTTCCTAGCTTTCAAGATTATTTATAAAAACAAAATTCTTGCATTTTGAATATATTGTTTCCCCCAAAACATTTTCTACAAGCTATTCTATGACACATTTTTAAAATATTTAAATTTTGTCCCACTTTTTGAAACCGATTTATACATTTGGACACTTTCCTAATATTTGGGCTGTTTTAATTATTTACTCCAGATAAATGCTGCATTGAATGTTTTTTATTCTAATGTTTTCTATTAGCTATTTACTGTTGAAATTATACAATGTATTGATAGTCAGGCTAAAAGTTTTAAAACAGTAAGAAATAGTATTTTCTTATTTCTCATTAAGAAACTCTACTTGTGGAGTTTGACAACTTTCGGGCGAACAGCACAGGATATGGAATTGCACCCCATGTATTTTATCTTTTAACGCAATTATTAACAGTTCAAAACCATTTGGGTACTTACGTATTATAGCTGAAACTGGGCGCCTGTTTTCAATTGGCGCAATATCAGATCGCCAATGACTAATTTCTCGATGGCAACCTATTTTCTAACCGCAAGTTACTAAGAACGTTTTCAGAAACTGCATGTTAAAAAATGTACAAAAATGTGGAAAACGCATGGAATGATAAAAATTTTTAAAAAATTGGCAGATGAAGATTTTGATTATAAATAATTTTAGATCTAATTAAAAATTGTGTATTTATGACAAAACACATACGCAAAAAATAATCAAAATAAGTATGTTAAAAGAAACACAAATCTTTGGAACCGTAAGTATTAGGATGCTGAAATTTTGCATGGTGGTTGCTCTTAAACCCTAGATACTCAATAAGAAATCTTTTCTAAAAATTCCAGGATGTTCGAATTTAAGGGTGTTAATAGCAGCCTAATTCTCTCTCCCACACACTCCAAAAGAAACACTATATCTTTGGAACCATGAGGCCTAGGAAGCTGAAATTTTGAATAGAGTTTCTTCTTAAGCCATGGGTGCACACAAAGAATTTTTTTTATTTACAAATTTTAAAGGGGTTAAAAGGAGATTAATAAATTACCCCCACCCCACCCCCTCAAAAAATACTATATTTCTAGAACCATAAGACCTACGAAGCTGAAATTTTTGTGGTTCCTCTTAAACCTCAAGTGCACACAGAGTAATTTTTTCTCATTACAAATTTTAAGGGAGTTAAAAGGGGCTTAATCCCCTCCCCCTGAAAAAAAGAAGTGCATTTCTAGAACTATAAGGTCTAGGAAGCTGAAATTTTGATTGGTGATTCCTCTAAAGCCCTGGGTTCTTACTAAGAAATCTCTTTTTTAAATACTAATTTTAAGGGGGTTAAAAGGGGATTAATTCTCCCCTCCAAAAAAAGTACTTTATTTATGAAACTATAAGGTCTAGGAAGATGGAATTTTTAATGGTAGTTCCTTTGAAGCTCTAAATGCGCAAAAGAAATCTTTTTCAAAAATACAAATTGTAAGGGGTTTAATTCCCCACTAACCCCTCAAAAATAAAACCCACTGCATTTCTAGAACCATAAGGTACAGATAGCTTAAATTTTGAATAGTGGTTCTTCATAAGATCTAGGTGCTAACAAAAACATTTAAAAAAAAAAAAAAATACAGATTTTAAGGGGTTTTAAACCCCTTTCCCCCCAAAAAGGACTATCCCTGGAACCATACTTTCTAGGAAGTTAAAATTTTGTATGGCATTGCTCTTCGGCGCTAGATCAGTGGTGCGCAAACATTTTCCCATCACAACCCATAATCTTTAAATGAAAAGTCACTCGACCCCTTATGAACATGTTTTGGTCGCAGCAAATTTTTTTAAAAATTAGGAAAATATTCACAAAAGATATTGAAACAAAAAAGAGAAAATTTTAGCAAGCTATTTTTAAAATCAATGAACTGCGGATTAGGAGTTTATATTAACTTTGCATCATAACAATAATAAATGTCTATACTTGTTTCTGCCAAATCTCATGTGACTAAAACTTCATAAATGATATTAGAAACAAGATTATTTTAGAAAAATGATATTAGAAACAAGAAAGAGACGCATAATTGACGCTTTATTGCCGTTTTCTAGCGAAGCGGCAAAGTTTCAGCTATAATACGTAAGTACCAACATTTGTATAACTCACAACTAACAAAATTACTAAACACGTTATGTCTAGCTCGTATGATCATATATTTATAAATTTTGGTTAAAAATTGCAAATAAAATTATCAGAGGAATCAGATTGGAAACTTTTAGGAACCTCCTGAAATCGTGGAAAGTATATTTTAATAGCACGCCAACCTCGACCAAAAAGTAATAATCTACTAATTTGCTAAAAACAACATACCATGGCTGAACTACCACGCAGGTTTTAACAGTTTAATAGTTATACGTATTGTATTAGAATTTACACTCACAAAAAAAATAGCGTAAAATGTAGAAATCATTTATATCATTTTTAGCATCTTAGCAAAACAGTTGTATCATACAATATAGAAAAAAAATACCTGTAAATTAAATTAACTTGATTAGATGTTTACTTTTTTAGCATCTAGATCAAAGTAACTTCAATCTCTCATCCATTATAATCTAAAAGCTGCGAAAGTTTGTCGACAATAGAGATGGGTAAATCAGCTCAGAGCCGTTCGCTCTGAACGCCTCTTTGAAATGAACGACTGATCCGGATCTCAGTATCTCGGATCTGACGGCTCCCACATCGTTCACCGGAACCTGAAAGAACGATGTAGATCTTCGCCGACTGTAAACAGATTAGGGATGCGACATCGATGTTTTAAACATCGATTTATTGAAGCCGATGTTTTCTTAACATCGATGTTTTGTGCTCGATGTTTTTTTTAATGAAAAAGTACCGTAATAAAAAAAATTTACCACGTAGCACAATTTTCACACTCAGTAAATGTAAGTCTGAATTCTGAAAAGGACGAATACAATAGGGGGAATGATTCCTTAGCAAACAGACAAATGGCAATTAACAACCAATGAACCAATCAGAGCGCTTGGAATGTTCCTGACACTCCAGAACCTTCCATGGGGTTTTATTTTACAAATAGTATATACACGAGTGCATCCATTTAAGTTTTTGTTTTGTTCTGGTTTTATATAAGTTGACGTTAATATTATTAGTAAGATGCCTCCCAAAAGTACCGTTTGGGAATATCTTTACAAAACCACTGACAAATTGGCGAAATGCAATATTTGCCTTAAGTCACTCAAAACTTCTGGCAATACCACGAATTTATCTGGGCATTTGAAGGCAAAACATGGCGGTATTTACAACGAGAATTTTGAGTCATCAATGCAGCCCAAAGCAACCAAGTTTTTGTCATTTGTGTCTGCCCAATCAGAGAGTAAAATTAAATCACTCCCTCCCCCCACGACTAACGGAAGTAACATTAATGTTAGAGATTACTAAACCAGTTTTAAAAAATGGATGTTCTAAAACATCGATGGTTTTTGGGCGATGTTTTATTAGCATCGATGTTTTAATATTGAATATCGATGTTTCAAAACATCGATGTTTTGTTATCGATGTCGCATCACTAAAACAGATCTTTAAGACCCGGCTCACTCGGATTCGAAACTTTTTGAAGTACAGGTCTTTCAAAAAGAGCCGTCTCTTTTTGAAGTACAGGTCTTTCAAAAGAGCCGTCTCTTTTTGAAGACTTTTCAAAATGAACTGCTCTTTTTGAAGATCTGTTTTCAAAATGACCCGGTTCACTGAAAGACCGACTTCGGATCTGCTATAGATCTCGTTAGCGAACGACCAGGATTCGGGTCTTTGGAGAAACGTTCGGGCAGCGGTGTTTGATTTGCTGGCCAGCAAATCACGGGGGGAATAAGCAGTAACGGGGGGAATAAGCAGTCTATTGTAATGAATTACGTTTTCAGTGTTGCGGATGATATAACGATTGATGTAGAGTGGCAAATACAAATTTATCCATTTAATAATATGTAATAACGGATGTATGTATATACTATGTTTCAGCATCACTCTGGAACGCCTGGAGCAATTTCAACCAAACTTGGTACACATATGACTTATAATATGGGAATAATTACTGGGGTGTTCGACACCCCTAGCACCCCTAGGGGGGAGGGGGGCCATGTAAAACTAAACGAAAACGACTGATATTAGTGTCGAATCTATAGTTTTCGGGATCGCTGAAATAAATAGCGACACTCTCGAAGCCATTTAAGGGCAAGTTCAGCAGCCCCCCCCCCAAAGCATTTGGGGGGGGAGGGGGAAGAAGGGGTGAAAACAAATTTGTTTTCAACCATTCCCCAACGGTGCAACGGAAATCTGCGGTTGGGCCAACGGTGTGTGTTACTTGGGAAATGTCCAAAATAACCGAGAGTGGTGTCGAATCAATAGTTTTAGGGGTAGCTGAGAAGAATAGTGACACTCACGATGCCGTTCAACGGCGAGTTCAGCCCCCCGTCAGCATAGGGGGGGAGGGGGGAAGAACGGGTGAAAGTAAAATGTCCAAAATGATCGAGATTGGTGTCGAATCCATAGTTGTCGGTGTCGTTGAGATGACTAGTAATACTCCTGATGCCGCTTAAGGGCAAGTTCATCCCCCCATCAGCATTGGGGGGAAGGGGGTGGAGGAATGAAAATTAAAATGTTCAAAATGACCGAGAGTGGTGTCTACATACATGTTTTTGTATTTCTTTTAATATAAAATATTTATATGACTTTTAAAGCAAGGAAGCTGATCAGTTAAGGAAGTTATATATTCATACAAGTATACATTTTCACTTAATAATTACTAATATGCGTAATAATAAAACTGTTTAATGGAAGTAAATAACAGAGCTTGTTCTTGACATAAAGCCTGCCGATCAGTTACAACGCCTACAGAAAGTTTCAAATAAGGCGCCTTTGCAAATTTTTCGATGGGCTCTAAATAATGAATGTATCACCATTAGAAGTAGTCTATTAAATAGAATAATGGAAATTATGGCACACTAAGTTTAAATAGAAAATTTGTAGGTCAGTTTATAAATATTTTTAAAAATTCTCAAATAAATGGTATCACTAATCATATCTAAAACTTTCTCTCAAGTTCATCTTAAATTAAGAACGGATGAATGGAGATTTTAAATCAGTGGTTCCCAGAGCATCTGGAGTGGTCCGGCACCACATATAAAAAGTTGCCAAATAAATGGTGGGTTTAAAAGCAATGTTCATTGAACTAGATGGGCGGAATATATCCGATGAATTAAAAGTTCTTAAAAGTTTAACATAATTAGTTTATCATTATAATATGATATATAAGAATGTGATTACGTTAATTCTGTATACCTTTTGCCTGAGGGATATTCTATAGCCCCCATACCCCCCACCTCAAGTCGGTGGGGGGTGGCGTGGTCTACACATGGTTCAAATTCTGGTTTAGTGGTTCGCAGACTTCTACGAGTTGGGAACCACTGTTTTAAATGTATTGATCAATTTCATAAATACTGTGGTTAAATGGTGCTCCCTTAGTAAAAAAGTAGTCACCAAAACTTAGCGGATCTTCATGGGCCAATGTCAGAAGAAGTACCTACTATCAGAAGACGAGTGCCTCCGCACTGGAAGAAAAATCATGTGCATTTGAAAACTGTTCATAGACACAATCATACATTATACACCGTGCTCCGATACCTGAACTACATCTATTAGTTTCAGTCTAATAAATTTTTATTGTTAATTTTGAGAAGCAGGGTGTTATCGAAAAAATGCAAGTATTTAGGTATGTCGAAACAAAATTGATTTAATTGAAAACTGTTAGATATGTAGGCGTGAAAACGCCTTTTCGTCATAACTCAACAAATAACCCAAGCAGACATTAATTGCACTGCGGTCCTCTTAAGTGTCCCCCCCCCCACATGCCGAATGTCCAATTTAATAAAATTCGGACGGTAAGTTTTGAAGGTAGCCTCGCAGTCAGGTTTAGCGTGCGTTTCAGGCCATGTTACGAACGCGCGAAAATGACTTACCGCCCTAACTATTGAAATTACCACACAATAAAAAAAACCACTGGAATCGGCTGTTTGCGGGGTGGACACGTGCGAAACATGCGGTTTCTAAGCGATCGGGGCTTAATTCGACGAGTTACGGCCAAATCATATTTCGACGAAAATCGGTGCATATAGCCGAAAAGGCGTGAAAATGACTTTTCGCAATAACTCAAAAAATAAATAAATTGCACTGCGGTCTTTTAAGCGTCCCCCCATACATGCCGAATGTCCAATTTAATAAAATTCGGACGGTAAGTTTTGAAGTTAGCCTCGCATTCTAGTTTAGAACGCGGCCATATGCATTTGTAGGGCATGAAAATGATTTTTGCGCCATAACTCCAGAAATAACCGTACCAGACATATAAAACCACTGGAATCGGCTGTTTGGGGCGGGGAAACATGCGAAACAGGCACTTTCAAAGCGATCGGAGCATAATCCGAGGAGTTACGGCCAAATCTTATTTCGACTTCCAGCATTTCCGCGATCATCCGACTGTCCATATATGATGCTAAATATCTGCGGCGATATTTTAAGGTGATCATTCCTGGCCAAATTCTAACTTTTCTTTCTGTTTTGCAGTTGCACTGAAATTTGGCTGACACTGAAACGTTTTGAAATTTCTGTCTATAGTCTTGAAAAACAAGAACTTTTTTTTTAAATACGAAATGAATATTTAATTGAATTTAAGGTAAAAGTGCATAAGACGGTCAGATTTGGCGAAATTTGACGCGATTTTTTTTTCACCAATGGCTTGGCGCTTTTTAGTGCTTGCTGTAAAGAAAAACTCGGCAACGCCTTTTTCGCAGACCTGTTAGGCTTAAAGTCCGAAATGTAAACAAAAACATCAATCGCGACCGAGAAAGAACAAATAAGTTGGAAAACAAACTTGCCTCTGGATATATGAAACTCGTAGGCGCACACGGGATCTTCGCTTCGCTCGGATACCCTTTCTCCCATTCGCTACGCTCCGTTACGCATCCGTCCAAAAGCATTGCAGATAATCTCCAGCCACTGGCTACGCGTATCGCTGGCTGTAGTACAGTAAAAAAAGCTTCCGCTGGCTGTAGCGGTCAGTAAAACAAAGCTTACGCTGGCTGTACGAAGTCGTAGGCATAAACGGCAATTCTCTATACAAAAACCTATTGCATACCTATTTCCCATAAAATCCATCTTAATCAACAACCTCAATTCAATCATGTCACTCATTTTGACACAAACTACACTCCAAAATACATTAAACATCACAAATTTGAAGGAGAAACAACATTGACGCGATAATCGCCTCAGCTTGGCAACCAAAAATTTTCGGTACAGATGTGTTTCACGCACCTTTTTCAATTTGGCGATTTTTTTTTATGTTTGGCGATTTTTTTTATTTTTAGCAATTTTTTTTTTGGTCTGGCAGCCATCCGATTTGGCGTGATGTTTGTTTTTTGTTGCAACCCTGAATAGGTGTTGTGGTATTGTGTAGTGTTTTTCGAAGTTTAATATACCGGTGTTCGATATTTTTGTTGGCGTTTCATAGTAGCGGTTTAGGATTTCTGTAATGTTTTTGGAAGTTTAATGTCTTCGTTTTTTGATATATCTGCGTATGTTTTAAATAGATGTTGCGGATATGTGTAATGTGTTTGGAAGTTTAATGTCTTCGTTTTTTGATATATTTTGCGTATGTTTTAAAGTAGAGGTTGAGCATTTCTGTTTAGGTTTTGAATTTTAATATAGCCGTTTTTAGATATATTTGCGTATGTTTTAAATAAGTGGTTGAGTATTTCTGCTGAGGTTTTGAAGTTTAATACAGCTGTTTTTAGATATTTTTGCGTGTTTTAAAGTAGCGGTTGAGAATTTCTGTTTAGGTTTTGAATTTTAATACAGCCGTTTTTAGATATATTTGTGTATGTTTTAAAGTAGCTGTTGTGGTTTTGTGACATGTTTTTGAAAGTTTATTATTGCCATTGGTAAGTTTGTTTTGAATTTATTTTTATATTTGAGTTGTTATTGATATTTTGTGTATTATTTTAAGTGTATTTTAAGTGTAAAATGTCCGCGTAGGCCTGTTTTGGCGACAAGTTGGCGACAAAATTTTTTTGACGAGTATTTGGCGTCAAAAAAAAATTTGTCGCCAAGAGAGGTGCGTGTAATACATCTGTTCCAAATTTTCGCCAACTTGGCGAAAAATCTGCCTGATCAACTTATGCACTCTAGCCGATATTAATATATTTTTTTATCCCGAGATTTTGCTTTCTCCAGATTAGGAAGTTCCCGAATGAACAATTTTCTTAGTTTCGATATTCGAAATATCATTTCGGAAACTTTCGAGAATCTAGAGGTTGTTGAAGAATTGTTATACTTGAAAAAGGACTCGCAGACTCTGGTACCGAATGCCAGCGCCCTGGCCATTCGGCCGTGGCCGTGGGGGGGGGGGGGGGGGGAGGAAGTTTCACTCCCTTAAGATGCCATCCCTGGGGTTGCACAGTAAAAATTGAGGTGGCACCGGGAGCCGACGTAGGTTTTCGTATGCGGTGCTTACATTACAAGAAACCAACAACTTTGGCAATACATTGAGCGAATGTCGAAAGACAAAGAGTCTGTCGCATTGGAAAAAAAAACACTTCACATAACAGACGTGACAAATTCCTTCATGAGAGTATCTCTTAAAGGACAATTTATTTTTTTCTGCATTTCATCTTACCGTTAAAAAACTCATAATACCAAAAGCATTTCAGGCAAAAAATTCGCTAAAATCGTAGTGTTAATGGGTGCTGGAGTGGTCGTGATATGTCCGAAACACTTTGAACGAAACGTTGAGCAGTGAAACAACGTGTACAGCAAGTGTTTATGAAACGCGTATCTTAGATAACAATGTTAGTTGAAAGAGAAGGCATTTTGCGCAGTTCTTATTGTTGAAAAATCCTGGAAATGACCACTGAGACACACATTGTAGAAACGCCTTTTCACTTTATCATTGTTGTGCAACAATACTTCGGAAAAACTTTCCGGCGCCATCTTTTGTCTGATATTGATCCTCTCAAAGTGCTGTTCGCTATGCAGAGCTTTGGGCGTTTTTTTGCTGTTGGCGGTGTTATTGCCAGCGTTTACGTTTTTTACAAACTTGCAAAGGAATGGTGGGACTTCAGAGTAAGTCTTCTAATCGAATTTGACGATTTTTTTACCCAAATTCCACTTTAAAAGCACACAGATGTACCCACTTACAAACAGCTGCCCATAGTCTAACTTACCAGTGACTTTTGTTCAGTTGTAATTGAATCTAAATTCGTGTCAATACGCCTAAAACGAAATTTTTTGCTTTATCCAATAATAAAACCATGAGAAGCTGTCAGTTACAGATGCTACTGTTAGTCAGCAATAGATTTTTAAATGGCTAACGTACTTGAATAACATAGCTAAATGAAATAAATTTTAACGAAGGAAATGGAATATATGATTCAAGATTTAAAAATTTTTAAAAGGAGTGACTTTATTTATATCAAAAGTTGTATGCTACTTACTTGTAGCATACAATTACTTAAAATTATAACGTTAACTTAGCCAAGTAGCGTAAAGTTACTTGGCTAATAAATCTGGTGACTTGGCTTTTCTAACGACTGGTATTTATTCCACGCCGTACAGTTCGTAAAAAATTAAAGCGAATCAGTATACAAACAACCTGACTTTCTCTTTGTAAGCTACTAACGCTTGTAAGCCATGATTTAATCTGTCTTCGGTAACTTTTGGTGATCACATAAAGTAGTGATTGAGAAAAAAACATTCTTCTTCCGTGTTTTCACTAGCATAGTTTTGCTTTAATCATTCGAAAAATGAAGAGTGATACTAATTTATCACCAAATAATAAATTTCTTTGATATCACCGAAAAAGATCAGTTTTATTATATCACTGCATAATCGCAATACTAATGTACCACCCATTAAGCACAGTCCTAACATAAGAAGGAATAAGTGAACTAACCAGTAACATGCCAGACTGAGATTCAACTCCGACATATATATGTATATATATATATATATATATATATATATATATATATATATATATATATATATATATATATATATATATATATATATATATACATATATATTATATATATATATATATATATATATATATATGTATGTATGTATGTATGTATATATATATTCGAACAAAGAGAGATAGGGGGAGGAAAAGAAAGATAAATATATAGATGTTGCAGTCGTATATTAATTGATTCTGCCACTCTGCTCACGGTCGAAGTGACTTCAGTAAACAAGATTTCACTTGATCGTGTCCAATTTCATTGATTTGTTGTTAGTCTCTCGCTTATTAGCGATTTTCTTATTCTTTGGACCTCTGAAACCTTCCAATGACCACGTGCCAACAAACGTCGTTGTACGAGGGCAGTCCAATAGGATTCATCAGAAAATGGGCCGACCCAAAGTGACTCTCTTGCAGCCTTTTCGTGGCGGATATTTCGGTGGCATTATGGCAGATGTTGATGTGTCGGCAAATTTAAAAAAGTGACTTTTGTTGTGAAATATTAAAATCACCCAATTAAGTTTATGAATCCAAATATTCTTTAGTTAAGACTCATCAAGCATATGGCTGGTCTTCAATGAAAATTTTCAATTAGGGACTAAAATATAGTATTTAGGACCAAGTATTACCTCTTTTATACATAACAGCATTTGCCAATACGAATAACTTTTCATAATTCCACTATCCACTTTTGCGATATTAAAGAACCAATTTTAAGTGTGACATATCAACTTAAAACATATAATTACAAGATAAAAACAACTTTTTATATACCACGTTTTTAAATTTTCTGTTGAATCTTATAAACTTGACAATTCTATGTATTTAATAAACACTTTTTTAAAATTTTTTTGATGAATTATCCCATCAACTTCAAAGAAAATGATCTTTTCTCCCTCCTCTCTTATTTCGCCAAATCACAATTTTAATATTTTCCTATTTCATTATTTTTCACTTGTATTTGTTTTTATTTTTCTCTCCTTTTCTCTCTTAATTGCACAAACCTTCACTTAATTATTCTTTTTCACTTTCTTTTATTTAATTTTAATCACTTTTTAGTCATTTCCACTATCCACAGACTTTATAAACTGCTAACTTTTATAATTTTTTTAAAATTTTTCGCAGAATATTTTTGTAAACAAACTAAATTCACATGTATTCTGTTTTCAAAATCGTCAAACGCCGTTACGCAAAAGTGCAAGCATTGAATTCGATCGAAGCGCCGCCTTGCGGATTTTTCTGCTTAAAGATGGCTAAAAGTATTAAAAGAATGCAAGGTCATCGTGTCCTGAGCTATTCCAAACGTTTCAAATGTCTAGCTGGTCGGGAAGTGAGTTAAAAATCGATTGCAAGATTTGTACTGGACAAACAAGAAAGCGAATTAATAAAAACGTGGTAAAAATTGAATTTTTCGGACATATCAACATGTGCCATAATGCCGCATATTTACAATTATTTACGACACTCCAAGAGAATTCCTACCCACATGCGTTCCAGAAATAGATCTTAAGGGAAATATATCAATTAAGAGAATTCTTCGTAAGTCAGGAGTCGCTAATAGGATATGACACAGGTGTTTTGATATATTATATAACTTAGTTCGTTTCATTGATAAAAAGTGAGCAGCTTGAACATAGGTTTTCAGTTTATCGACTGGCGCACTTAATCTATTTCAATTTTTTATACAACACCTGTCTTACAAACGAAAAATTTGGCGTTACAAATATTTCAAAAGAAAGGTGCGTTAAATCCTTTAAAATAAAATTTCGCGTTTCTGAACCATAAAATAGTTACGTTAAACATTTATGAAAAAAAATGGGTCTTTGCACAGGATTTCATTTTTAAGGCACATACAAAATTTCATCTTTATATACTAGAATTTAAAAAAATTTTGTAACTAGAGTTTGATATTTTCACGTGTCTCATAAACTAGATATATGGTAATTATTCATAGCAATTTTCCTTTTTTTACAGAATTCTGGGCCCCCTTCCGTTGCTGAAGTAAGTAATATGAAAAATATTACATGTTTGCAGTATACTTTAGCAAAGTTTATTTTACAGTATATTATTGCGCAAAATTCTAACACAGCAACGAAAAAGCACGATGTTACAAACACACCTTTTAAATTTCTGTCTAATATCTGAAAGTGCGATGATAACAAAACGTTGTGTAGTAAAAAAATTGCATCAAAAACCTTTAAAGGTATCTTTAAACACAAAACTATGTATTCAATAATTTTCTCCCGGTGGCTTATGAACTCAAGTAAATATCCGGGTGATATCAAAGATAAATTAGTCCGTCACGAGATGATTATATGTAGGCGTTCAGACTGAATGAAAGCAGTTATAATGTGACCCTTACCGAAGGAATAGAAACTGATACCGTGATGTAAATAGTTTATAAATAGTTTGTCTATACTTTATAATAGTTTACAAATGAGAGCTTAAAAAAGAATCAAGGCCAACATCCTTCCTAATCTATATTAATATGAAAGGGGATTTTATTGGAAAAAGTATCAACATTTAGACCTCAACAAAGACGTATTGACGTCATCCAATCTCGGAAAAATTTATGTCCGAGTAACTGAATTCACAATATAAGACCGAAGCCGAAGTCCATTCTCGATGAGTGACCGTCCATTTCGCGAATTGGCCGCGACATAACAACAAAAGAGGTATCCTGCATCGTCGACCTCAAAAAGGAAAGGAGAATATTGAGAAATGTCAGTTCGTCACACCGCTTGGATAGTTCAGTGTGGGTAGAATACCGAAGTTGGGATACGCGAGTCCGATTCCTGTTCCCGGAATACGGACCTCTGATATTAGAATATTTATTTGAAAATTTCCTATATACTTTTCATTTGCGTATAAAGTACTTGTTTATTAATCCCGACGTGTTTCAGAATTAGTCCATTTTATGTTAGCATATGAATCCTATAGGTACGCTTGTTATTCGCTTTTTACCCTCTACAAATATATAAAATTAATAAACTAAAAACTTTCGATGTTTTGTCCATAGAAATGTAGCTCCAGAATTTTAAAAAAAAAATTGCTAGCGATTATAGGAACTTTTTGACACCCGCTCAGGCACTTGACTCGATGACCTTTGGCTGAATTCCTCATTAAGGGATCCCAACCAACATCGCTCCCTACGACACTGTGAAAGCACACTCCACACTGTGAAAGCCCTCGACATTAACTACTGTACCAGTGAGGAACTTGTTTTAAATAACTCAGGAATGAATTCAATAAATTCAACAGGCAGTTGAGGAAAAGTGCGAATTT
Source organism: Dolomedes plantarius (assembly GCA_907164885.2). Taxonomy (NCBI): domain Eukaryota; kingdom Metazoa; phylum Arthropoda; class Arachnida; order Araneae; family Dolomedidae; genus Dolomedes; species Dolomedes plantarius. Next base: position 138,394,745 of record OU015502.1, read on the forward strand.
TCTTCAAGTTGACGACCTCTGACATAATATTCTTATTGAAAATTAGATGCTTCATGTTATTAACAGTAATTGCAGCAGTGCAAACATGGGAAAATTTAGATCAACAACCCCAGCAGACAAAAAAAATTTAAAATAATAATAAGAATCAAACTATATCGTGGATCCTATTTTCCTCCAGTCAGGAGAAATAACGAACTGGCGAAACACAACCAACTTGTAAATAGAATTTTATGGCATTATTTAATCGTCAAAACGTTCTTTTCTTATTATTATTCTTTTGAAAGAGTTTCCTGTTTATCCTTGTTTTATTCCTGTAAAGTATCTCCACGATGCATAAATTATTCCGATTGAAAGAGAAAATGATTGAAATTTACAAATTGTGTCCAATGCTATTTAATTCATTAAAACAAATTTCGCATTTATACCCAGATGCTTTAGAGTTCCATTTTTTTTTTCAGGGTCCTTCAAATTCCACCTGTGAAGGACACGAAGATGGGGCGATAAAGAACACCAGGTAAAATTGCGAGAATTAGATTTTTTTAAAAATTCGAATTTTCGTATCAGCGATAGTAACTCAATATATAACAGTTTTCACTTAGTTACAGCGATCGGACTCGGAGCAATTAGACTAAACTGTTTCTTCACTCTGTTTAGAGAAAAACAAAATGAAAGATTTCGAAGTAGCGTGAGCACTTGACGTAGATTGGTTTCGGGAAATTCGGCGATTACGAAAGATTCACGCCTGTTTCGATATTCTCCCGAAATGACGTCATCTGTTCGTATTGTGGATAATAAAAGAATCGAAGTTAATAATACCTTGCTATTCTTTTTAAAGTAACTTGGCTGTTTCCAAACAAGAGGGCTTTTTCAGTGGCGTACGCAGGGGGGGGGGAGGGGGTTCATAAGGGTTTTTAGTTAAAAACATTTTTAGTTGAAATGTCATTTTTTTTTCGAAGTCTCTTTCTTTTCGTTCTTTTTTCCTTTCTTTTGGCGACACCTGACTGCTCCGACAAAATAAAGTAGTTTGTGTAAAAAAGACAGTTTTGCAGTAGATTTGGAAGAAGATTCTTTTTCGGTCGAGCGATGAAAGTTGAAAGGAAACCATCTTTTGTCTAAACCTTGTTAAGAATAACTATGAAATATGATTAAAAATGGCTGAACTTCTGATAAGCTACCATCCATTTTTTTTACTCCTTTTTTGTGAAATAATGGCACTCCTTGAGTTCCGTACTCGCTTTGAGGGAGATCAAGTGATAGCATCTTTTTCGTTTGGCAATTGCCTAAAATAGTTGTACACGTCTATACTTTAAATGTTTAGTTTTTCTTATTTTTAAAGACTTCGAACAATGATTTGAAAAATTCGTATGAATGAAATCATAAAATAAGTTTCCATTGCAAATGCATTTGTATAAATTGAAGACGCTATATAGGTGAGTTTTATTTTCTTAATTTTTCAGCCCAAGTGTAGCTACTCAGATCGAATCTAGTCCATCTCCAGATGATTGTATTGATGAAATTGAATCGGTAAGACAAATATTCAATCTTTTAACACGATATCTTAACGAATCACTCATTTTTCGTCTCAATAAATAAAATTTATGAATTGATATTTATTTGGAATTGTGCGGGACACGAAATTCTGAAAAGTAGCCCATTTTTATTTTTGTGGTTACTGTAGAACTTGAATCAATGAACTGAAACCGCATGTTCTTGCAATAATCGCGGTACGAGGTGGGCTGTTTTGATTAGGCGTACTCTGTTTATTATATGTCAGTCTCGTAATGGAATTTGTCCCGATTTGCCATTTTTTAGCGGGATATGTTTAAAATTCCTCACAAAGTTTCTCTACGAAATTTTGTAGGCCGCTCCGTTGTTCAATTTTCCAGAGAATTTTCGATTTAAATTAAAAATTTGGGTCATATTCCCTAAAGCAAAAACTGAAATTTTTTGCCTTTATAATGATTCAAATATTTATAACTGAAATTTTGTTTTATAAATACCGAAATTATGACGAAATTTTTCTAATTAACATGAGGTAGAAAATTTTGTAAATAAAGCCAAGTGTTCGACAGATACATCAAAAACTAAGCGTGACTATTATTTTGAATTAAGTATTTTGTCAAACAAAATTTAAAATTTCTTAGATATATTTTATTTGACCAATGACCTTTACTTAAACATCCATTTGATAAAACAAACATTTTTTTAAAAAATGTGCTAGATGAAAGCAATAAAATGTTTCGACTGAAACCCCTCAGTGTAATTTAGTCAAACTGAAACTTTCACCTCATTTTTCTATCCTTTCAGGTTTAATAGCTACGTTAATGGTACAACCCAATTACCAGAATCATAACCATAGGGGGCTCCTGTGAACCCCAAACTAAAATGAAACGGGATAATTTGATGTTTAACTGCTATCTTAAGCAAAGTAGAGAGATGAAGTCTACAAATTGTTATTACTGAAAATTTAATTGGAAGAGTAAAAACAGGAATCAGGAAATTTCAGAGTTGATTTTTAGGGTGGGTATTAAAATCAGGATCGTCCGCGCAACCTCGTTTAAGAGATGTTCCGGCAGCGTCACTGTCATTTGTCTTCCAAAAATATTTCTCCGTTCGATACGATTAACAGAGGTTGTGAACAGCCATCACGTATATAGCTACGTCGAGTCGATATTCGAAATGAATTTCCTATTTTGTCGATGCAGCGTAACACATTTCCTCTTCCCGTAAGAGATTTAATAATAAAAAATGGCATCGAGTTAGTTTTTAATGAGAGGCATCCAAACGGAATCGGACAGAAAGTCATTCAAGTGGATATTTTTGGTTTTCGAGATACGCATAGCTGAAGATTTCTACATAAGTTCGGAGGAATGGAATTCGAAAATGGAAGTTCCTCCCGTTGTCAGGATGGCACCGATGAGCAAGATCCCACCCCCAATACTGAGAGACAGCCGTTATGCGGTTCAAAATGTCGAACACAAAGTTTTATGAGGACAGTGATGAAGTAATGTTTCGCATTTGCTTGACTCGATCTCCGATTTTCTTTCAGGTCACTCTACAGGATGCGAACTTGCCGGGTGATAAACTTTCTTCAAATGAAGCAAATGCTGATGAAAAGAAAGAGTTTGTCTCCTGCACCAGGTAAGATACTTTCTTTCTCTGCGTATATTCTGTCGTATATACTCAGCGAAAGACCTCGAAAAAAGGGATCAGTCGGTTATTTTTTGCTAAAATAATGCCGTCAGTTTGCTAAGCGTCGGTTTTTCTTTCAAATGAAGGAATTTCCCCCACTTTCGTGGGGAAAGGAATTCAAAAGATGAGAATTCTTCAAATAGACAGGGTTTTCCAGTTGGTAGAATACAGGCTCGAGGTTAAGAGATCTATCTCAGAACTCCATCATAACGCATGGTCATACAACCTTATAGCGGAAATCCCGTTATTAATGGAAAAAACAAGAATGATCCTCTAGGACTAATATTCAAAGACCAGCACCTCCGAAAGAAACCAACTATATGCGAATGATACGATATGTGTGGACATAGGGCTGGAACAATACTACCAAAGTATCACCAGACCTATATTTTATTGTTGCTGTCATGGTCTTAAAACATGGTCCTAAAGTACTTTAATGACAACTAAAAAGCTCTACCTTAAAAAAAAAAAATTCAGTAAGACCTTCCTTTTCGGTGAACGTACAGAGTTTATTTTATATAGATATGTATATATATATATATATATATATATATATATATATATATATATATATATATATATATATATATATATATATATGTGTGTGTGTGTGTGTGTGTGTGTGTGTGTGTGTTTGTTTGTTTGTTTCTGTGCGTAAACTCTTTTCAGTTAAAACTTTCCTTTGGAGTTTTATTGGAACTCCTTGTGGCAATAGAAATCCAGGTATTACGATAGATTCACGCCTGTATCGATATTCTCCCGAAATGACGTCATCTATTCGTATTATGGATAATAAAAGAATCGAAGTTAATAATACCTTGCTATTCATTTTAAAGTAACTTGGCTGTTTTCAAACAAGACGGCTTTTTAAACCATTTTTAGATAAAATGTTACTTTTTCTTCAAAGTCTCCGAACATTTTCCTTTCTTTGACGACCCCTCTAAGCCACGTGACTGCTGCCACAAAATAAAATAGTTTGTGGAAATATAACAGTTTTGCAGTAGATTTGGAAGACTCTTTACCAGACGACTAATGGTAACGATGAAATTTGGAAGGAAAACATCTTTTATCTAAACCTTATTAAGAATAACTATGAAATATGACTAAAAATGGCTGAACTTCCGATAAGCCACCATCCATTTTTTTATTCCTTTTTTGTGAAATAATGGCACTCCCTGAGGGTGATAAAGTGATAGCATCTTTTTCGTTTGGCAGTTGCCTATGTACACGTCTGTACTTAAAATGTTTAGGTTATCTTATTTTTAAAGACTTCAGACGATGATTTGAAAAATTCGTATGAATGAAATCATAAAATAAGTTTCCATTGCAAATGCATTTGTATAAATTCAAGAGGCCGTATAGGTGAGTTTTATTTTCTTAATTTTTCAGCCCAAGTGTAGCTACTCCGATCGAATCTAGTCCATCTCCAGATGATTGTATTGATGAAATTGAATCGGTAAGACAAATATTCAATCTTTTAACATGAGATCTTAACGAACCACTCATTTTTCGTCTCAATAAATAAAATTTATGAATTGATATTTATTTGGAATTGTGCGGGACACGAAATTCTGAAAAGTCGCCCATTTTTATTTTCGTGGTTACTGTAGAACAATGAACTGAAACCGCATGTTCTTGCAATAATCGCGGTAAGAGGTGGGCTGTTTTGATTAGGCCTACTCTGTTTATTATACATCAGTCTCGTAATGGAATTTGTCCCGATTTGCCATTTTTTAGCGGGATATGTTTAAAATTCCTCACAAAGTTTCTCTACGAAATTTTGTAGGCCGCTCCGTTGTTCAATTTTCCAGAGAATTTTCGATTTAAATTAAAAATTTGGGTCATATTCCCTAAAGCAAAAAACTGAAATTTTTCTGCCTTTATAATGATTCAAATTTTTATAACTGAAATTTTGTTTTATAAATACCGAAATTATGACGAAATTTTTCTAATTAATATAAGGTAGAAAATTTTGTAAATAAAGCCAAGTGTTCGACGGATACATCAAAAACTAAGCGTGACTGTTATTTTGAATTAAGTATTTTGTTAAACAAAATTTGAAATTTCTTAGATATATTTTATTTGTCCAATGACCTTTACATAAACATCCCTTTGATAAAACAAACATTTTTTTTAAAAATGTGCTAGATGAAAGCAATAAAATGTTTCGACTGAAACCCCTCAGTGTAATTTAGTCAAACTGAAACTTTCACCTCATTTTTCTATCCTTTCAGGTTTAATAGCTAGATTAATGGTACAACCCAATTACCAGAATCATAACCATATTAGTTTGGGGCTCCTGTGAACCCCAAACTAAAATGAAACGGGATAATTTGATGTTTAACTGCTATTTTAAGGAAAAGTAGAGAGATGAAGTCTACAAATTGTTATTACTGAAAATTTAATAGGAAGAGTAAAAACAGGAATTGGAAAATTTCAGAGTTGATTTTTAGGGTGGGTATTAAAATAAGGATCGTCCGCGCAACCTCCTTTAAGAGATGTTCCGGCAGAGTCACTGTCATTAGTCTTCCAAAAATATTTCTCCGTTGAATAGGATTAATAGAGGTTGTGAACAGCCATCACGTATATAGCTACGTCGAGTCGATCTTCGAAATGAATTTCCTATTTTGTCGATGCAGCGTAACACATTTCCTCTTCCCATAAGAGATTTAATAATAAAAATGGCATCAAGTTAGTTTTTAATCAGAGACATCCAAACGGAATCGGACAAAAAGTCATTTGCGAGGACATTTTTGGTTTTCGGGAAACGCATAGTGGGAGGTTTCTACATAAATTCAGAGGGTTGGAATTCAAAACTAGAAGTTCCTCGAGTTGCCGGGATGACACAGGAGAGCAAGATGTCACCCCCGATACTGAGAGACAGCCGTTATGCGGTTCAAAATGTCGACCACAAAGTTTTATGAGGACAGTGATGAAGTAATGTTCGCATTTGCTTGACTCGATCTCCGATTTTCTTTCAGGTCACTCTACAGGATGCGAACTTGCCGGGTGATGAACTTTCTTCAGATGAAGCAAATGCTGATGAAAAGAAAGAGTTTGTCTCCTGCACCAGGTAAGATACTTTCTTTCTCTGCGTAGATTCTGTCGTATATACTCAGCGAAAGACCTCGAAAAAAGGGATCAATCGGTTATTTTTTGCTAAAATAATGACGTCAGTTTGCTAAGCGTCGGTTTTTCTTTCAAATGAAGAAATTCCCCCCACTTTCGTGGGGAAAGGAATTCAAAAGATGAGAATTCTTCAAATAGACAGGATTTTCCAGTTGGTAGAATACAGGCTCGAGGTTAAGAGATCTATCTCAGAACTCCATCATAACGCATGGTCATACAACCTTATAGCGGAAATCCCGTCATTAATGGAAAAAAGAAGAATGATCCTCTAGGACTAATATTCAAAGACCAAAAAAATCAGCACCTCCGAAAGAAACCAACTATATGCGAATGATACGATATGTGTGGACATAGGGCTGGAACAATACTACCAAAGTATCACCAGACCTATATTTTATTGTTGCTGTCATGGTCTTAAAACATGGACCTAAAGTACTTTAATGACAACTAAAAAGCTCTACCTTAAAAAAAAAAATTCAGTAGGACCTTCCTTTTCGGTGAACGTACAGAGTTTATTTTATATAGATATGTATATATATATATATATATATATATATATATATATATGTGTGTGTGTGTGTGTGTGTGTGTGTGTGTGTGTGTTTGTTCGTGTGCGTAAACTCTTTTCAGTTAAAACTTTCCTTTGGAGTTCTATTGGAACTCCTTGTGGCAATAGAAATCCAGGTATTACGATAGATTCACGCCTGTATCGATATTCTCCCGAAATGACGTCATCTATTCGTATTATGGATAATAAAAGAATCGAAGTCAATAATACCTTGCTATTCATTTTGAAGTAACTTGTCTGTTTTCAAACAAGACGGCTTTTTAAACCACTTTTAGTTAAAATGTCACTTTTTTTTCAAAGTCTCCGAACATTTTCCTTTCTTTGACGATCCCTCTAAGCCACGTGACTGCTGCCACAAAATAAAATAGTTTGTGGAAATATAACAGTTTTGCAGTAGATTTGGAAGACTCTTTTCCAGACGACTAATGGTAACGATGAAATTTGGAAGGAAACCATCTTTTGTCTAAACCTTATTAAGAATAATTATGAAATATGATTAAAAATGGCTGAACTTCCGATAAGATACCATCCATTTTTTTATTCCTTTTTTGTGAAATAATGGCACTCCCTGAGGGTGATAAAGGGATAGCATTTTTTTCGTTTGGCAGTTGCCTGTGTACACGTCTGTACTTAAAATGTTCAGTTTATCTTATTTTTATAGACTTCAGACGATGATTTGAAAAATTGGTATGATTTAAATCATAAAACAAGTTTCCATTGCAAATGCATTTGTATAAATTGAAGACGCTATATAGGTGAGTTTTATTTTCTTAATTTTTCAGCCCAAGCGTAGCTACTCAAAACGAATCCAATCCAACTCCAGATGATGATATTCCTGAAAATGAATCGGTAAGACAAATGTTCAATCTTTTAACATGAAATCTTAACTAACCACTCAACAAATAAAATTTCGTCTCAATAAATAAAATTTATGCATCGATATATATTTGGAATTGTGCGGGATGACATTCTGAAAAGGAGAGCATTTTTATAATTTAATGTTTAGTCTTAAGCAAAGTAGAGAGATGAAGTCTACAAACGGTTATTACTGAAAATTTAATAGGAAAAATAAAAACAGGATTCGGGAAATTTCAGAGTTGATTTTTAGGGTGGGTATTAAAATAAGGATCGTCCGCGCAACCTCCTTTAAGAGATGTTCTGGCAGAGTCACTGACATTAGTCTTCCAAAAATATTTCTCCGTTGAATAGGATTAACAGAGGTTGTGAACAGCCATCACGTATATAGCTACGTCGAGTCGATATTCGAAATGAATTTCCTATTTTGTCGATGCAGAGTAACACATTTCCTCTTCCCGTAAGAGATTTAATAATAAAAAAAATGGCATCGAGTTAGTTTTTAATGAGAGGCATCCAAACGGAAGCGAACAGAAAGTCATTCGCGTGAATATTTTTGGTTTTCGAGATACGCATAGCTGAAGATTTCTACATAAGTTCGGAGGAATGGAATTCGAAAATGGAAGTTCCTCCCGTTGCCAGGATGGCACCGATGAGCAAGATCCCACCCCCACTGCTGATAGACAGCTGTTATGCGGTTCAAAATGTCGAACACAAAGTTTTATGAGGACAGTGATGAAGTAATGTTTCGCATTTGCTTGACTCGGTCTCCGATTTTCTTTCAGGTCACTCTACAGGATGCGAACTTGCCGGGTGATAAACTTTCTTCAAGTGCAGCAAATGCTGATGAAAAGAAAGAGTTTGTCTCCTGCAGCAGGTAAGATACTTTATTTCTCTACGTATATTCTGTCGTATAAACTCAGAGAAAGGCCTCGAAAAAAGGGATCAATCGGTTACTTTTTGCTAAAATAATGACGTCAGTTTGCAAAGCGTCGGTTTTTCTATCCAATGAAGAAATTCCCCCAGGTACGTGGGGAACGGAATTCAAAAAATGAGAATTCTTCAAATCGACGGACAGGCTCGAGGTTAACACATCTATCTTAGAATTCAATCATAACGCAGGGTCATACAAACTTAAAGCGGAAATCCCGCCATTAATGAAAAAATAAGAATGATCCTCTAGGGCTAATATTCAAAGACCAAAAAAATCAGCACCTCCGAAAGACACCAATTATATGCGAATGATACGATATGTGTGGACATAGGGCTGGGACAATACTACCAACAGAGCCTGACTAAGGCAGGGGCATACGGGGCAGTTGCCCCGGGCCCCTACATCAGAGGGGGGCCCCAAATCGAATAGAAAGTTTAGTATTAAGTATTAAGTTCTTCATTACTGAAGTAGTGAAGCAGAGGGGGGCCCCCAAAGAAGTTTTTGCCCCGGGCCCCAATTAGGCTAAGTCGGGCCCTGACTACCAAAGTATCACTAGACCTATATTTTACTGTTGCTGTCATGGTCTTAAAGAGACACTAAAGTACTTTAGGGACAACTAAAAAGCTCTACTTTAAAACAAAACTTCAAAAGGACCTTCCTTTTCGGTCAACATACAGTTTATTATATGTATATATATATATATATATATATATATATATATATATATATATATATATATATATATATGTGTGTGTGTGTGTGTGTGTGTGTGTGCGTAAACTCTTTTCAGTTAAAACTTTCCTTTGGAGTTCTATTGGAACTCCTTGTTGCAATAGAATTTCGGGTATTTACGAAATATTCACGCCTGTTTCGATATTCTCCCGAAATGACGTCATCTGTTCGTATTATGGATAATAAAAGAATCGAAGTTAATAATACCTTCCTATTCTTTAGGTAACTTGGCTGTTTTCAAAAAAGAGGGCTTTATAAACATTTTTAGTTAAACTGTCACTTTTTTTTCAAAGTCTCCGAACATTTTCATTTCTTTGACGATGCCTCTAAGCCACGTGACTGCTCCCACAAAATAAAATAGTTTGTGGAAATATAACAGTTTTGCAGTAGATTTGGAAGACTCTTTTTCAGCCGACTAATGGTTGCGATGAAAGTTGAAAGGAAACCATCTTTTGTCTAAACCTTATTAAGAATAATTATGAAATATGATTAAAAATGGCTGAACTTCCGATAAGATACCATCCATTTTTTTATTCCTTTTTTTGTGAAATAATGGCACTCCCTGAGGGTGATAAAGGGATAGCATCTTTTTCGTTTGGCAGTTGCCTGTGTACACGTCTGTACTTAAAATGTTCAGTTTATCTTATTTTTATAGACTTCAGACGATGATTTGAAAAATTGGTATGATTTAAATCATAAAACAAGTTTCCATTGCAAATGCATTTGTATAAATTGAAGACGCTATATAGGTGAGTTTTATTTTCTTAATTTTTCAGCCCAAGCGTAGCTACTCAAAACGAATCCAATCCAACTCCAGATGATGATATTCCTGAAAATGAATCGGTAAGACAAATGTTCAATCTTTTAACATGAAATCTTAACTAACCACTCAACAAATAAAATTTCGTCTCAATAAATAAAATTTATGCATCGATATATATTTGGAATTGTGCGGGATGACATTCTGAAAAGGAGAGCAATTTTATAATTTAATGTTTAGTCTTAAGCAAAGTAGAGAGATGAAGTCTACAAACGGTTATTACTGAAAATTTAATAGGAAAAATAAAAACAGGATTCGGGAAATTTCAGAGTTGATTTTTAGGGTGGGTATTAAAATAAGGATCGTCCGCGCAACCTCCTTTAAGAGATGTTCTGGCAGAGTCACTGACATTAGTCTTCCAAAAATATTTCTCCGTTGAATAGGATTAACAGAGGTTGTGAACAGCCATCACGTATATAGCTACGTCGAGTCGATATTCGAAATGAATTTCCTATTTTGTCGATGCAGAGTAACACATTTCCTCTTCCCGTAAGAGATTTAATAATAAAAAAATGGCATCGAGTTAGTTTTTAATGAGAGGCATCCAAACGGAAGCGAACAGAAAGTCATTCGCGTGGATATTTTTGGTTTTCGAGATACGCATAGCTGAAGATTTCTACATAAGTTCGGAGGAATGGAATTCGAAAATGGAAGTTCCTCCCGTTGCCAGGATGGCACCGATGAGCAAGATCCCACCCCCACTGCTGATAGACAGCTGTTATGCGGTTCAAAATGTCGAACACAAAGTTTTATGAGGACAGTGATGAAGTAATGTTTCGCATTTGCTTGACTCGATCTCCGATTTTCTTTCAGGTCACTCTACAGGATGCGAACTTGCCGGGTGATAAACTTTCTTCAAGTGCAGCAAATGCTGATGAAAAGAAAGAGTTTGTCGCCTCTACCAGGTAAGATACTTTATTTCTCTACGTATATTCTGTCGTATAAACTCAGAGAAAGGCCTCGAAAAAAGGGATCAATCGGTTACTTTTTGCTAAAATAATGACGTCATTTTGCAAAGCGTCGGTTTTTCTATCCAATGAAGAAATTCCCCCAGGTACGTGGGGAACGGAATTCAAAAAATGAGAATTCTTCAAATCGACGGAATTTTTCAGTTGGCAGAATACAGGCTCGAGGTTAACACATCTATCTAAGAATTCAATCAGAACGCAGGGTCATACAAACTTATAGCGGAAATCCCGCCATTAATGAAAAAATAAGAATGATCCTCTAGGGCTAACATTCAAAGACCAAAAAAAATCAGCACCTCCGAAAGAAACCAATTATATGCGAATGATACGATATGTGTGGACATAGGGCTGGAACAATACTACCAAAGTATCGCTAGACCTATATTTTACTGTTGCTGTCATGGTCTTAAAGAGACCCTAAAGTACTTTAGGGACAACTAAAAAGCTCTACTTTAAAACAAAACTTCAAAAGGACCTTCCTGTTCGGTGAACATACAGTTTATTATATATATATATATATATATATATATATATATATATATATATATATATATATATATATAATGTGTGTGTGTGTGTGTGTGTGTGTGCGTAAACTCTTTTCAGTTAAAACTTTCCTCTGGAGTTCTATTGGAACTCCTTGTTGCAATAGAAATTCGGGTATTTACGAAATATTCACGCCTGTTTCGATATTCTCCCGAAATGACGTCATCTGTTCGTATTATGGATAATAAAAGAATCGAAGTTAATAATACCTTCCTATTCTTTAGGTAACTTGGCTGTTTTCAAAAAAGAGGGCTTTATAACCATTTTTAGTTAAAATGTCATTTTTTTCAAAGTCTCCGAACATTTTCATTTCTTTGACGATCCCTCTAAGCAACGTGACTGCTCCCACAAAATAAAATAGTTTGTGGAAATATAACAGTTTTGCCGTAGATTTCAAAGACTCTTTTTCAGCCGACTAATGGTAGCGATGAAAGTTGAAAGGAAACCATCTTTTGTCTAAACCTTATTAAGAATAACTATGAAATATGATTAAAAAAGGCTGAACTTCTGATAAGCTACCATCCATTTTTTACTCCTTTTTTGTGAAATAATGGCACTCCTTGAGTTTCGTACTCGCTTTGAGGGAGATAAAGTGATAGCATCTTTTTCGTTTGGCAATTGCCTAAAATAGGTGTACACGTCTATACTTTAAATGTTTAGTTTTTCTTATTTTTAAAGACTTCGAACAATGATTTGAAAAATTCGTATGAATGAAATCATAAAATAAGTTTCCATTGCAAATGCATTTGTATAAATTCAAGAGGCCGTATAGGTGAGTTTTATTTTCTTAATTTTTCAGCCCAAGTGTAGCTACTCAGATCGAATCTAGTCCATCTCCAGATGATTATATTGAGGAAATTGAATCGGTAAGACAAATATTCAATCTTTTAACACGAGATCTTAAGGAATCACTCATTTTTCGTCTTAATAAATAAAATTTATGCATTAATATGCATTTGGAATTGTGCGGGACACGAAATTCTGAAAAGTAGAACATTTTTATTTTCGTGGTTTAAAACGTACTGTAGAACTTGAATCAATGAACTGAAACCGCATGTTCTTGCAATAATCGCGGTACGAGGTGAGCTGTTTTGATTAGGCATACTCTGTTTATTATACATCAGTCTCGGAATGAAATTTGTCCCGATTTGCCATTTTGTTTTAGCGGGATATGATTAATATTCCTCACAAAGTTCCTCTAAGAAATTTTGTTGGCCAGTCCGTTGTTCTATTTTCTAGAGAATTTTTGATTTAAATTAAAAATTTGGCTCATATTCTCTAAGGCAAAAATTAACATTTTTTTTTGCCTTTAAAATGATTCAAATTTTTATAACTGAAATTTTGTTTTATAAATCTTGAAGTCAAATTAAGACGAAATTTTTCTCTTTAAGATAAGGTAGAAAATTTTGTACATAAAGCCATGTGTTCGACAGATACATCAAAAACTAAGCGTGACTTATGTTTTGAATTAAGTACATTGTTAAACAAAATTTTAAATTTCTTAGATATATTTTATTTGAACAATGACCTTTACATAAACACCCATTTGATAAAACAAACATTTTTTAAAAAAATGTGCTAGATGAAAGCAATAAAATGTTTCGACTGAAACCCCTCAGTGTAATTTAGTCAAACTGAAACTTTCACCTCATTTTTCTATCCTTTCAGGTTTAATAGCTACGTTAATGGTACAACCCAATTACCAGAATCATAACCATAGGGGGCTCCTGTGAACCCCAAACTAAAATGAAACGGGATAATTTGATGTTTAACTGCTATCTTAAGCAAAGTAGAGAGATGAAGTCTACAAACTGTTATTACTGATAATTTGATAGGAAAAGAAAAAACAAACATAAAACAGGAATCTGGAAATTTCAGAGTCGATTCTAGGGTGGGTATTAAAATCAGGATCGTCCACGCAACTTCCCTTAAGAGATGTTCCGGTAACGTTGCTGTTCGTCCTTAGTCTTCCAGAAATATTTCTCCGTTGAATACGATTAACAGAGGTTGTGAACAGCCATCACGTATATACATATACACTGCTCAAAAAAATTAGGGGAGCAAGCAAAGAAGTTATGAAAACCGTGCGAGACAGCCACGTATTGACATAAAATGGATAGTACACGCGTATCAATGAGCAATACAGAAAAAAAATACGTAAACGAATTTGAAATTGAGCTTTAATTCTTTGAAAATAAGGAAAAAACATGAAAAGATGATTCAGGGCAACAATTTGGTTACATGTAAACGATAAAAAAAAGTATTGTTTAGAAATGATGCAAGATTTTTAATATGGCGTGTGGTCTCCTCGAACAGCTAAGACTGCTGCACACCTGTTTTCCATGGATGCGATGATGTTATCGGTAAGACTTTGGGGAATACTGTTCCACTCCTCAAGAAGTGCAATCACCAAGTCTCAGAGAGTAAAAGGAGGCCTTGGTCTCGCAGCAATGCGTCGTCCGAGCATGTACCAAACATGCTCGATTGGATTCAGGTCAGGAGAGCACGCTGGCCATTCCATACGCTGTATTGTTTCAGCTTCAAGCATGTTTTCCACAAGACGAGCTGTATGCGGTCTGGCATTATCATGCTGGAAAACAAAGGAATCTCCAATGGCTGCAGCGTAAGGTATGACATGAGGTCTCAGTATCTCGTCTGCATACCTTCGGGCCGTCAAAGTACCATTCCGAATGATATGCAGGTCCGTACGTCCACCTATGCTGATTCCACCCCATACCATAAAACCAGCTCGTCTGTATTGTGACCTTTCAAGAACAAATGTGGGGTTATTTCGAGTGCCCCTTTCCCTCCATACCCAAACACGTCGGGTGTCACACTCCAGACTGAATCGGGACTCGTCTGTAAACAGCACTTGGCTCCAATCATGTTGCTCCCAATCTCGATGTTCAGCAGCCCATCTTCTTCGGGCCGCACGGTGGCGTGAGGTCAACGGAATGCAGACCATTGGCCTACGTGCATAGAGACCTCCCTGATGAAGCCTATTACGTACTGTTTGGCTGGACACCCTTCGTCCTGTTGCCAAGAGCAACTGTCTTTGCAGCTGAGTCGCATTGCCCGTTCTGTTTCGAGGAGCTGTTAACAGTATATACCGGTCATCAATTGCTGTAGTGGCGCGTGGCCGACCTTGCCCTGGTCAACGTCTAACATTCCCTGTTTCTTGGAATCGATTCCACAGCCTTGCAGCGACACTTCTGGCGACTCCAACAGCGTCCGCGACATTTCTGACAACTCCAACAGCGCCCGCGACACTACGTTGTGTTTGCCCGGATTCAAGTCTGCCTATAATACGTCATGCCATGGATTCCGGTAAATCACGTTGTTGAGACATTTTCAAGTCACCTTTTCTCAAAAAGAATAACTGAGCAATCGAATTTCACAGTTAAGGCAGTGAAACAGACCTTTCTGCAACATCCCGATTCCCGCCCTTATGTTCTTTTTCTGGTTTTTGACGTCATGAACTTTGATTTGCATATGAAGTTTTCTTCTTCTGTTTCCTGCTAGGCTTTAAATTATGGATGATTTATTTTATGTTACTTATCGGTGTAAGTATTTGCGTAATTTCGTTAAAACCATGTGCTCCCCTAAATGTTTTGAGCAGTGTATATATGTTGAGTCGATCTTCGAAATGAATATATATGAATGAATAATTCCTATTTTGTCGATGCAGCGGAACACATTTCCTCTTCCCGTAAGAAATTTAATGATAAAAAAGGGCATCAAGATAGTTTTTATGAGAGGCATCCAAACGGAATCAGACACAGAGTCATTCGCGTGGACATATTTGGTTTTCGGGAAACGCATAGTGTGAGGTTTCTATATAAGTTCGGAGGAATGAAATTCAAAACTAGAAGTTCCTCGAGTTGTCAGGATAGCACCGGAGAGCAAGGTCCCACCCCCACTGCTGATAGACAGCCGTTATGCGGTTCAAAATGTCCAACACAAAGTTTTATGAGTACAATGATGATGTAATGTTCGCATTTGCTTGACTCGATCTCCGATTTTCTTTCAGGTCACTCTACAGGATGCGAACTTACCGGGCGATGAACTTTCTTCAGATGAAGCAAATGCCGATGAAAAGAAAGAGTTTGTCGCCTGTACTAGGTACGATACTTTCTTTCTCCGTGTAGATTCTGTCTTATAAACTCAGCGAAAGACCTCGAAAGAAAGGGATCAATCGTTTATTAAAAAACAATTATATGCGAATGATACGATATGTGTGGACACAGGGCTGGGACAATACTACCAAAGTATCACTAGACCTATATATTTTTGTTTCTGTCATGGTCTTAAGGGGACCGGGTAAGTGAATTTCGACGAAAAAAATCAATCATTAAATAATTTCAAATTTTATCTTTCTAACGATGTATCACACTTGTTTATAAAAAAAACAGAAGTATTGAAATTTTTCATTCTTTCCGAAGGCACTTCACACCTGATTGGCCATTTAAAGAGCTGGCGAACGTAAACAAACATTTTTTCCACATGGCGGCTCAGTTAATACTCTACATATATTATTATCTGTGTTAAACTCTTTGTTTTGAGGTACTTAAAGAGACCCTAAAATACTTTAGGGATAACTAAAAAGCTGTACCTTAAAGCAAAACTTCAAAAGGACCTTCTTTTTCGGTGAACGTACAGAGTTTATTATATATATATATATATATATATATATATATATATATATATATATATA
This sequence comes from Dolomedes plantarius, assembly GCA_907164885.2. NCBI lineage: Eukaryota > Metazoa > Arthropoda > Arachnida > Araneae > Dolomedidae > Dolomedes > Dolomedes plantarius. The sequence goes on from OU015502.1 coordinate 138,411,203, forward strand.
TATATATATATATATATATATATATATATATATATATATATATATATATATATACAGGGTGTCCATAATTAAAGTCCCACTTTCAAAAGCTGCAAAAAAAGAACCACTGGTCAGAATGACTTCAAATTTGAACTGAATATACTAGAAAAGGGGGGAAACGATTTGGCATAATAAAAAAAGTTCCAAAATGTATCAATAGATGGTGCTGTAACATTTTGGAACTCTTTTTTTATTATTCCAAATCGTTTCCCCCCTTCTTTCAGTATATTCAGTTCAAATTTGAAGTCATTCTGACCAGAGGTTCTTTTTTTGCAGCCTTTTGAAAGTGGGACTTAATTATGGACACCCTGTATATATATATATATGACGAGCCTAAAATTCTCGCACTACTTCCAAACTCGTTCCCACTAATACTTGCTCTTAAAATATATGCAGTCAATACAATCGTAGGCCTGTGGAATTAATCACACTTAAATTACAACCAAATCCTTTATTCAAATTACTGATTAATAACCCGATTCAATCTGTACCATTTTCGATCTCTCATCTCGTGTGACGCGCACTACCTCTGAACACGGGACCCAAGAACGCTCTGCTAAATCTTTTGTTAAAAACTCAAGCGACAAATCTTCGCGCATGCCCTGTGAAAACTTCCAGAACTCACCCCCACGTCTAGTATTATGTAACAGCTTTCACTCCTCGAACGCCGATGCTTGCTTCTAAAAATACACTCGATGCCTGACCACAACGCGTGTCAAGGCCACATCTCAAAAAGGGGAATTTCCCTTTCTCAATTCACGCGAAGCACGCGAAGCTCTGTGAAAAATGATGGCGCTCGGTGTCAAATAATAAATTATCCTGAAGCCCCCTTTAAATTTTTGTTTACTTATTCTTTTCCGACTAATTCCTTGACATATATATAAATATAATATATATATATATATATGTATATATATATCTGTGTGTGTATGTGTGTAAACTCTTTTCAGATAAAATTTTCCACTGGAGTTCTATTGCAACTCCTTGTTGCTTTCTCAAACGCACGATAGATATGTCAAACAAGCAAGCACTTAGCAATATCGCGGGCACAAGCGAAACTGACTGCGTCGCCAATCACCGGCGTCTTAGACACGAGTTCAGGGTGCCCAATTTTGAAATCTACGACAACTATTCGTATACTTAGAACTCCCGCTATTTTGTGTTTATCAGTGCGGTCTCTTTCTTACGGAATTTTCCCCGAAAATTCTTGCAAAAGCACTGAAATCGCTTTCCGCGCTGAAATCTCTCGAATTTGTTTCTTCTCTCATTTAATGCGCGTCGTTTGTTTACGATTTCAGACTCGTAGACATTCTGTTTCCGGAAGAGAGTGATTGTGGCCAAGACGAGGAGAAGTCACCTGGAGCCATCCGCAACCGCTGCAGCCCAACGTTTGCTCACCGCATTCAAAGCCGACCTGCTCACGGCATAAGCTTTTGGAACCTGTCGAAAACGGACGAGCCGAAATACAGTCGGTAAGACAAAAACGTTCCTTTTTTTTCGGTATAGTATAAGCGCTAAAACGAGAAAAATCGGACATCCCATGGGAGCGATATGTGCTAATTTATCGCCATTTATCAGTCCACGAGTGAGAGATGAAAATAACCCCATTTCTCAAGTTCTTACTGGAAATTTTGAGAGGGGACAATCATAGAATGTTACTATGTCCTGTGCTGTATAATTCGTTCCTGGGATTGGATCGAATTTGCCTTTTGATGACTCCGTTTTCCTCTAATTTTGCCATAATATGTTTTATTTTTCAATCACAGATCTAGGTTTTTGGTACGCTATCATCACTAAATCATTCTAATCTATCCGCTTCGTCTGTTAGGGTATGCCTATATAGTGGCTCTTTTGCATAACTTGATTATTATGTTACACGTTATAAGAAACCGCGTAATAGGAAATCGTGTTGTACGAGTCAAAATCTTGTACAACGCGAATGATGGTAAGGTAAAATGTGAGAGTGACTATTATCATGTAAATTTATTTTTTGTATAAAAAGAGATACGAGATAAATTACAATCTATTTAATTGTATATTTTTTATATCTTTTATGTGACAGAAATATAAATGTAAGCTTCAATAAACTTTATTTTGCACTATTTCACCTACTTATAAAAATTTATATACAGAATATGTCACTAAAATTGACAAAGATATTCAAAACTACCTCGTCAAAATCGTTGGAACCCCGTGCGCATAAAAACAAATGTATGGACAGTGATTAAAAGTGAAATTGCAGAATTTTGTTCTAGAGTTGTACCAGAATCTAGGACATACGAATAAAATCGTCGCACTTTGCTGATTGCGTTGTATGAACTCGCGTTATGCTGGAGTTTATTGTATATATATATACACTGAGTGGCCAAATTATTATGATCACCCCTCAATATAATGTTGGACCCCCTTTTGCCCTTAATACTGCATGCATTCTTCTTGTCATGGATTCTATGAGATGTTGGTAGGTGGTATGAGGAATTTGAGACCATTTCCGATGAACTGCACTTTCCAATTCCTTAAGGTTTGATGGTACTGGATCCAGCTTCCTGATGCCCCGTTCGATCTCATCCCACAAATTCTCAATTGGATTGAGATCTGGTGATTGTGCAGGCCAACGAAGCAAGGTACATTCTCCGTCATGCTCTTCGAACCATCTGAGGACAATGCCAGCTTCATGAGAAGTAGCATTGTCCGGCTGGAAGTATTCATCCCCGGCTGGGTACACCATTGACATAACAGGATGTACTTGATCTGCGATAACACTTAAATGCCGTTGGGCATTCAGACGTTGTTTCACGGGAATCAAAGGACCCATAAAATGCCAAGAAAACATCCCCAAACCATAATATCGCCTCCACCAGCTTGAAGTGTTGTGGCAATGAAGTTGGTGTCCATGCTTTCGTGCTGTTTTCTCCATATTCGCACCCTGCCATTTGCATGGTGTAATTGAAAACGCTATTCGTCGGACCACATGACCTTTTCCCAGTCATCTACTGTCCACTCCTCGTGCTCCTTTGCGAACTGGAGACGTCTGCTCTTGTCCAAGGCAGACAGTAGAGGCTTTCGAACAGGTCGTCGGCTTCCATAGCCTATACGGTGTAGTGTGTGGCGAACAGTTCGTTCAGAGACGTTCGCAGTTGCGCCTCGATTAAGATTCCCCGCTATTTGACGTACTGTTGATCTTCTGTTGGACTGGACAACTCTGGCAAATCTCCTTTCAGATCGATAATTCAGTAGCCTGTGACGACCACAAGCCTGACGTTGAGACCCGGTATTCTGTTTGGTAGTCTACTCTCTGTAAACATAAATAACTGCTACTCTCGAACACTTCACGAGTGCAGCTGTTTTGCCGATACTGGTTCCGACGCTTCGAGTGCCTACAATCATCCCGCGTTCAAACTCAGTTAAATCACATTTTTTTCCATATCTTTGCAAGCAACACAGTGAAATTGATGGTTCATTTGTCCTACATTCCCATTTTATAGCTATCTCATCCTCTAGCGGCAACACTGTGACGCAATAGCTCATTTGCATAAAACTATCAGGTGGTCATAATAAAGTGGCTTATCAGTGTGTATATATATACACGTTTAGTTCAGGCATTTTATACCTAGATCATCGGCATTTGTTGTAGCGTAAAAAATCTTAAAACATTTTGCAATACTTTTCTCTCCCTGGCTACCGGTGCCATGGGATGGCGGAATGGCTAAGGCGACGGCATTCTGTTCTGATCCTGTGGGTTCGCGTCCTGCTGTTAGCATGGATGTTTGTAGTCGTTCGCAATTCACTTTAAACTGTATTTCCCGGTCCAATTATCGCTCGTGCGGCAAAAAGTTGACCGTAGGGCTCCAAACCAAACCAAACCAAACCAAACCCTGGCTACCGGCTTTTATGTTCTCAAGACTTCTCCGATCGACAAAAAAGTGTTCAAGTTATTATCTCCTCCAGGGCAAACTGATTTCTAAGTTCACACTGATGGTTTGATCTTTACTTGATTCGGTGTTGCGATTTCAGACTTCGAGATATCGAGTTTCCGGAAAACAGTGACCTCGGCGAAGACCGGGAAAAGTATGTTGCAGCTCTCCGGGAATGCTGCCGCCGTATGTATGCTGACCACCTAGAACTCCCTGCGTACAAATTGATGAAATCAGACGAGTCGCTCCACAGTGAAATTAGGTAAAGGAAATGCATTTCTTTTCACTAATCAGCGTCGAAATGGGATAAATCGAACATCTCACGGGCATTATAAGTTTTTATATTCCCATCGATTTATCCTCTGCTTCGTTGAAAAGTGACACTTCTCCTATTCTCAAAGGGAGATCGAATCAGATACTAGTGGAGTAAACTGACAATCTAAGTCAGTAACCATTGACACTCTCATTGTGTACTGACCTTTATGAAATGAAGTAGAGGTAAAAACCGTACACGTACACACACACACACACACACATATATATATATATATATATATATATATATAGTGAAATTTTTCTAAGGCGGTCAGTCATATACACACCAGTACGTCATCTACAGAAAGTATTCAAAATGTGCTCTAGTTTTTATTTAATGTAATTAAAAATTAGGCCGATATCTAGTAGTTATATTGAGAATTGTGAATAGTCGTAGACGGTGAGCAGACCATTCGAGTAAAATAAATTTATAAAATCTTTTATTTTTAATCATAAGCCACACCCTACTTCCCTCAACAGGAGTGTTTGCCTGGCAGGTCTGTACAGCTTCGAGGGGGGAGGGCTGTCAGCAGGGTTATCGTTTTACGAATACCTTACCCCCGAAGAAAAATACGATACCCCTGAAATATGCAGAGACAGAATAAAATTTTTGACGAATGAAAGAATAAAATTTTCAGAGACAGAATAAAATTTTCGAAAATACGAGCTACGTTAACCCCTCGTTTCATGTAATTGCCATTTTCCTACCGCAAAATAATCTTTGAGATCTTTTTTTTTTCGCTCGAAATCAGTAATGAAATGCTGAGCAGAAGATAAGCTACTAAAGGAATTAATTTTTTTTAATCTACGTGCTCCTCATTTAAACGTTTACCGACACAGCAAAAAAAGTTAAATAATTAAATAAATAAAAGATAAAGAAATGCAAAAGTTACGATATTCGTCGAGAAATCTCCTCAAAACACAAAAACGTTTCGATAACAGATGACAGCCAATTTTAGTCATGTTTCACCCGAGTTAGAACGAAAGAGGAATTCATTTCAAATTTCATAGTTGCCACCAGAAGTCAGAAAGTGAAATCTTTTATTAACGGCAAAACTATTCAATTTTTGGAAGGAAAAAAATGACGCTAGAACGGAAGATTTCCTCTTCGCTTTTTGAAGGCCATAAAGGCTTTGTTGAGCTCAGACGAGTTACTTCGTCAAATAGATCCCGTCCAAATAACGTGCCTCAACTTCGATAATGGATATTTATAATGCAAAATTAGAATTATGAGTCACCAAGTTTTTATTACATAAATTTTATAAAATTTCATATTAGTTAAATAACTATTTTTTTAATTCTGAAAGGTCCTTAAAAATAATTACAGTAACTAACTTAGTAAACTTGCAGTATATTATCGAATAACTAATTATGACAATAAATTCATAGTTATTTTTATTTCACTTTTTAGATCGTTACCCCAACCTGAATTTATAGTACATCCAGATGCTCTGCCCCAAACAAAAAAGGTAAGTCTTGTTCACCCTCTTTCGTACGTCAGGGGGGTATGTGTAAGGGAATGTGTTTTTTCGTATGTGTCAGATTCATTTATAACAACAATCATCATACTGTAGGTCTTAGAAATGCTGTTCATCACAGAATGCGACAGATTTTTTAAATACTGTATTTTTTTATTAAATCGTTTAGGATGCGGAACGATTCTTATCGGGGTCGTTTTCAATGCGGACTTGAATCCACTTAATGTCTTTGCCATCCTTCGAATATGCCACAAGACAGTCCTCAGAGGTTCGTCCATATCCTTTGTGAATGCAGTTTGTTTTTATAGCCTCCAAGATTAAATTATGAAACTGAAGAAGTCGTGTGCAGGGGGAGGTCAAGGGTTGCTAGGTTATGCAGCCGACATGTATCGGTAGCTTCAGCAACTACTTTGCATTTTGATTCTGGATCGAATTTTACATCAGGTCTTCGACTTACCGGCTCCATCAGACGAGTCGTGTTTCTTTGCCCCTAAACCGCCAATGTATTTTGAACATTCCCGAATCGTCCTGCAGCGTCGAAAGGACAAAATTTAGCAACCCTACCTTTGATACAATAGGAGGCTCCTAGATATTTGAACTGAGGCATTTCCCTGTCTTCACTAGTAAACTAATTTGCGGATAAAATGTCCACTTTAAATACTTCACCTTCAGTTATATTTTGGCATGTATGTACGCAACGCATTAGCCTAAGGAGAGAGATAACCGTGAAGCAGCCGGAAAGGAAACTTTCCATTGTAAAGTGGCGATGAAACAGCAACATAAGTAGGACGTGGCGTGTGCTTTAGCGAGACTGAACAACAACACGGAAACTCATGGATGTTTTAGAGTTCTGATACACCGTATGACACGAGCCTTGACTATCTATGTACGCCTTGACGGTACGATGCCCACTTTTGTCTTGTTCTATAATTACGTTTTCAAAGATCTATTGAGTGTTTGTGCTGCCATTTTGTTGTTCGGAAAAGATAGTAAAAGTTCCACAGAGGTTTTCTCTGCGATGAATTCTTTTTTTCTGAAAAATATTGAAGTATTTAGTCTTAGGAGCGAATGCCGTCTCTGTGAGGGTTTAAATTGATCGAATTTCAGAGCCAAAAATGTTGATTCCCATTGTAAATTCCTTTGAATTCGGAGAGGATACCCAAAATTTTCAAAGTTCTGTTACTTTGGGAAAAAAAATGCAGTCAATTTGCTTCAAAGAGCCGAATACTAGATTCTAGATGTATATGCATGTACGATCTTACATAAGAATCAACAACATGAATAATAAATACTCCCTTTTCCATTTATAGCCAAAAAGAAAAAAATTTTGGAGAGTGAGGAAATTTTTCAACAAGTGGTCGTGCTTTAAAAAAGTGAGTATTTTTAACTGTAATTGCTCTGAAATCAAAACATCTACACATGCGAAAAATTCTATTTGATATTATTTATACTACTTTGATAATACTTTAATAGAATGCATCCAATTTTTAGTGTCTAAAGATGCTCTGCGTTTCAAATAGTCATTTTTCTTCTATAAAGACCTAACGTCTTTGAAGGACTTTTCAATTAGTTCAAATGTAGGGCTAAGATTTATTTTTTTACCCCAAGGTTATCTAATCATTTAAGTTTCGACCAGTTCTGAAGTCAACTCGAATTCATTAGATTTAGAGCAGAGATGGGCTTTCTAAGAACCAACATATAACGAAGGTCGACACCAAAGGATTCATAAATTACGTTTGTTTTCTGGAAGTCAGCATTAAAAACACAGATCCTATCAAATATGGGTCCATATTTATATTTAGATGTATCATTATTTTATGAATTAGATGTTCGTATGGTCTATTTATTGCTTTATCAACTTATCTGCCCAACTTGTTTTTTGTCACGTATTCATAGCGGGATGCACAAACTTAACTATCAGTGCTTTAATCGAGGAAAAGACTGAGGGGATGTTTACACTGCGTCCGTCAGCGTCAACGTATTGAAATGCATTTAACCAATTACAAACCTCCAAACAATTAGTCACGAAATTGTTAAGATCTGTGACAGGTTTAAAGTATGTCAGTACGAGTAATGCTGACGTCGATGTGCGCAGTGTTAACTGCCCCTTAGATGTTAATACGTATATAAACATATTTACATATATATATACAGAGGCTGTATATATATATATATATATATATACAGAGGCTGTTCGCACATTTTTTAGACGAATTTGGTAAGCGGTAGTAAAAAATCGCTTGCTGCAAAAGAAATAATAGCAATTGTACTATGTTTTTAAAAGTCAAAATTATCATCTTCGGCTTGAAACTTTTGCTTTTATTCAAAATGGCGTTTTTAACAAAGCAGTGGTTCGAAGGCTACATTTATGCTCTTTCCGAAGAGAAATATGCATTCTCCGTTATCCAAAAACGATGTGAGAGTCATGGTTTTGTGATATCTAAAGCGTCGATAGGTAATATCGTCAACAAGAAAGGAAAAAAACGTCAAATTGGAGCCTCAAGTGGGACAAAAATTCCAAACAAATATCCAAGGAAAAAACGGACATCTTCGACTATTGCAAAGGTACGTTGTTTAATGTTAAAAGAAAATCCCCCTAGTGAAAGGATAGTTGCAAAATCATTAAAATGCTCGGTGGCCACTGTAAACAAAATGATAAACGTTGATTTAAATCTTAAGAAAGCGAAAAAATGCAATGTGCATCGTCTTCTTTCAAATCATATCGCTGAACGCAGGACACGCTGCAGAATTCTATATGAGAAACACTTATCCAAAGAAAAATGGAAAACAATTGTCACAATAGATGAATCATGGGTGTATTTAAATGATTGCAACAAAAAAAGAGCCATTTATTATCATAAAAAGGGAGAAAAAAATTTAAGTACATGGTTCAAAGAATCGAAAGAAAGTTTTTCTAAGAGATTCGTGATTGTTGCTGGTTTTTCTTATAATGGCAAGTTAAAAATAAAGGGAGTGGAAAAAAATGTCAGGATTAACTCGAAATACTATCAGGAACATATTTTATTGCCAATTTTTCTGAATGAAATACCATCGCTTTACCCACAGTGCCATCAATCTGTGAGACTCCATCAGGACAAAGCTAGCAGTCACACATCAAAATCCACTGTAAATTTCCTAAAAGAAGTGGAACAAAAAACTGGTATCAAGGCCATACCCTTCACTGATATCCCTACTAAATCTCCCGATGTATCACCTATGGATATTTGTGCTTTCGGACTTTTAAAATCTGCATTATCCAAACGTCGTCCCAAAACCCTCACAGGACTCTGGAAAGCTGTTCAGGAGGAATGGGATAGAAAACCTCTTCTGACACTTCAAAAGGCATTATTATCCTGGAAATTGGAGTGTCGAAAGATAGTTCAGTATAATGGATGTCAAATAGAACATTTAAAACACAAGAATTTTATGTAATTTAGTTTTGTGAATACAATATACATCGTCTAAAAAATGCGTGAACAGCCTCTGTATTCATGCATATATATATATATATATACATATATATATGCATACATACATATATATATATATATATATATATATATATACATATACATATACATATACATATATATATGCATACATACATATATATATATATGTATACATATATATATATATATATATATATATATACATATATATGTATACATATATATATATATATATATATACATATATATATATATATATATATACACATATATATATATATATATATATATATATATATATATATATATATATATATATATACATATATATATATATATACATATATATATATATATACATATATATATATATATGTATATATATACATATGTATATATATACACATATATATATATATATATATATACATATTAATATACATATATATATATATATATATATATATATTAATATGTATGTATACTCACTCATTGTCTCACAAAAGCATAAATATGACCTGACAAACCACTACCAACACTTTTATAACTGTCGGTTATGCATCAAATTACGCCACCTGCCTGATCCACTTCTTTAAGGGGCTGTCCGGATACTTTTGGATATAGTGTATCAGTATATCTAGAGGAAATGGTTTACTAGACGCTAAGCTGCTATTTGCAATGCAGCGATTTTGCTCGTTTCCTTGTTTCATTTTCTAAGTGTATGATCCTCAAAAGTGGTAAGGAATGGGAGGGTGGGTCATAAGAAGTTTTTACATTTTTAAATTTGTCTTCAACTGAGAGATTCTCAAATACCCTTGTCGAACATAACATGTATGTGATCACGACAACGAAGGGTTTGTGGTTCTTTATATTTAAATAAATTATTTAACTTTGACTTTACAAAAGATTACCTCTTCACGTGTCATAAGCATTCATTCATCGTAACAAGTTCTAATCCAATCAGGATAACATTTTCTTATATTGTATGTTTTCCTTTATTATGTTTCCCTTTAACTTGATTCAAAATGTACAAGTATACACACATGCACTTATCTATATAATTTTTTTTTACAGGCGGACGAAGGCTAGATAAAGACTGTATGACTTAAAATGTGTGTAAAAAAAATATTGAAAAAAAAATTTAAGGAATTTTAAAAAATGTGAAAAAAAATGTTAATGTATGATTGAAAATGTAAGAAAAAATTTTAATACGTATCTAAAAATGCCAAAAAAAAATTTAAATGTGATTGTGAAAAAGTTTTTAAAAAAATGAATATAATGTATAACTGGAAATACAAAAGACATTGAAACGGGTACCTAAATATTATGATATGTTTATCTAAATTTAACAGAATATATAAAAATTTTTTTGCAATGTATGGATTATTTAGAAACGAGTATTTTAAATGTGTCTTTATAGCTATTAAGAAAAGTTTTAAAAAGTGTATGTAAAAATATTTGTATTAAATGTATGTATCTGTGTCAAAAAAAATATATTTGTGAGAATTATATGTTTAATTTTTTTTATATATATCTTGAAATGTCTCGGCTGAATGTAAAGAAAAATTTTTTATGTGATTGTTAAAAACTTTAAAAAAAAATGAAATGTACAACTGAAAATACAAAAAAATGAAAACGAGAACCTAAATATTACGATATGTTTATCTAAATTAAAAATAATATATAAAAATTGTTTGAAATGCATGTATTACTACGAAACGAATAATTTAATATATTTATATAATTAAGTTTTAAAAAGTGAATGTAAAACGTCTGTTTTTAATGTTTGTATATGTGCCAAAGAAAAATATTTTTATGAGAACTATATGTTTATTTTATTTAATTATTTTTTGTTTCAAAATGTCTCGGCTGAAAGAAAAAAAAATTAATGTAAACTGTGTATTGTAAAATGTGATTGCGAAAAAGTTTTTAAAAAATGAAAGTGTTTGTTTTAAATGTTCGTATCTGTGTCAAAAAAAATATATTTATGAGAACTGTATGTTTAATTTTTTTTGTTTTATATCTCGAAACGTCTCGGCTGAATGTAAAAAAATGTAAATTGTGTATTGTAAAATGTATAAATATGTTTCTCAAAAGAGAAAATCAAAATATTTATCTAGAAATTTAAACTTAAAAATTACGTTTGTGAACGTAAAAGGAACTATTTTTTGAAACTATATGTAGAATGAAAGCAATTTTAAAAACATGTGTTTGTAATGTAACTAAAATGTGGATGCAATTTTTTTTTTATTTTAAATGTTTATGTGTAGAAAAAAGATTTTTATTTTATGTGTTAATGTTACTTTTCCTAACTTCAGGAAAAATTTTCTGTGTTATCTTGTCAATGGTTTATTATGAAGTATTTCATATAAACGAGAGGCCAAAAGTTTAGTGTTGTACTTATAAAGTTAGTTTTTTAAATGTGTATAGTATTTTTAACGAATATGTGCAAGAGAAGTATTTATAATAATGTTAACGTGAAGAAAAAAAGTATTATGTCGATATGAATATGTGAAAAGGAGCTTCAAAAAAATGTATGTGCGTGTTACTGTTAAAATACTTTTTCAAAATTGTGTATAAATCAGACACAGAAAAGGAAGAACTTCCAGACTTGAACTCACCATTTTCACACGCATTCAAAAGGAGCTTCAAAAAAATGTATGTGCGTGTTACTGTTAAAATACTTTTTCAAAATTGTGTATAAATCAGACACAGAAAAGGAAGAACTTCCAGACTTGAACTCACCATTTTCACACGCATCCAACCAAACAACTTACAGAGGTATATGTTATGGCCAGCCAAAAACAATAGAAATAAAAACAATAGCACAACCCAATGGTGTGTTTTCATTTGGTGTCTGTGCTTATTTTTTCAAAGTTTTCAGTATGAAGACTGCTTGCATGATGTCTTTTCAGTGCAATTTATCTCAGATTGGAACAACTTAAAACGTCGGATCATGGGTCCCGAGCAATCCAGTGGTGAGCGCCTACGGAACAGCGTCTGAGGGAGCCATTGCATAATCTCGTGTCTACACCGAGTACAGCCGCGTTAAATATGTCTCTCAGTAGGGTTGGGTGAGGGTACGAACCCACCAGGTGACGCACCTCGAGATGATCGCTTAAAATTCGTGTGGCACCGAGAAAAAGACCCCCAATAGTGATGAGTTAATCAGAAACCGCTTCTCTTTATCCGCACCTTTATATCAAACTAACACTACCCTATCTGGTCAGGAAATCCACTTTTGCACCCTATGTTTGTTGATGTTTATTAGAGTCACGTGGGCAGGAAATGACGCGACCCTCATCCCACTACCCTAATCCAATGAATTATCGGGAGACACTGTTATGTCGAATCCTAACCTAGTAAAAATTTATAAAAGCCTGATGCTCAATACGGGAAAAGGGGGAGGGGGTTGGAGGGCTTAGAGCAGAGTTGCCCAAAGTGTGTTCCACGGAACCCCGGGGTTCGGCTAAAAAAAATTAGGTTAGCCTCGGGACAGCCAGGCCATAATTTACCTTATTCGCCAAGAAGAGGCGATCGGTGAGTAGATGCACTTGCCCGAAATAATTTGTGCACGGAGTGGGTAATAGAGTCTTTGCATCTCCGACCGCAGCCAGAAGAGGGCGTGGGGTGCGTCAAATGACGCCGCGTGATAGTCCATTCTGACGAAGTGGTATCACACATCGTATTGCATCGGACGCCAGCAACGGTTTGCTTGCCATGCGGATTACCTGGTCGCATGCTTTCCTGTGGCTTGAATGTACACGGGCGTAAATTAATAAACTTTCCTTCATTATTTTATCGATTGTACACATTGAAAAAGACAGAAAGAAAGAGAGTTAGAGTTAGAATTATAGAGTTAGAGTTAGAGTTAGAATTACAGAGATAGAGTTAGAGAGAGAGAGAAATATATGTGTGTGTGTCTTTTTCAATATGTTCAATCAATAAAGTAATGAAGAACAATTTATTAATTTCCGTTCAGTGGGTTTCGATCCATTCCGCTGAATAAAAACTTTTAGTATCTGAATGCGCAATTTTTTCTTGCTATGCAACGTAAAAATTCCTTTGTTCTACTAAAATACGCAGTAAATTTTCATATAAATATTTCTCTAAAATGTTTCATGTACTTTAAAATATTTGCACCCCCAAATTATTGACTTGTTGAATTCCAATTGATACAGAGAAACTTTGTTTTTTTTATGCATTCGTTAGGATTGGGAGGGAACGATATCAAATAATGTCGTCCTTTTTTCAAATAGTTTGGAAATAGCCTTTGTTTAATATCCTGAACTCTAACAAACCCATAATCATTTTTATCTAGTAGAGAAACAGGAATGTAATTTAAACTTTCATCCTGTCACAGTGGGAACCGGAATATGTAAATATTTCATCATTTAAATTTTGCATGAATTCTCTGTGAAGTATCTGGACCCGGGTCGTTAAAACATATTCTCACTTTAACAAAAATAATAAAAACGGGAGAAAATCTTAACTTCATAAATTACAAACAAGAAATAAACATAGCCTGATTTCAACCACCAATATTAAAGCAAACCGTGGCAAAAAATATTCTGCACACCTGGGAGACGAAATTTACCCTAATTAGAAGCGGATGTTTCTTTTTTCCCAATTTGTCAGTAGTAAACGATTCAATTTTTCTTCCGGAAACGATCAGCCCTTCGCAGTATAAGACCCCCGCTGAACCAATATCCTGCATCCGCTGCGGTTTTTAAGAAAAAAGATGGTGGAAAACTTTGAGACGACAGTTATCCCAAGCCCGTGGTTTTCGAAGGTATTTCTTTGGGACAGCATGCAACCCGCCCGTAAGGAAGATATTTATGGCATCTCTAGAGAAACTTTTTGCCAGTAAGGTGCAGATAATACGAGTACTCGTTCTATCTGCACCTTAAACTCGTACGGCGAATTCGATGACGTCATCGCTTTCACGAGTTACTTGAACCTAAGCCTGTGTGTTCATTTTTGGAATGCATTTGGCAGAGAATGGATGCCTAGGACTTAAAAAAGGACTTTCATGATACGAAGACAGTATCAACCCGATCTACTCGCGATTTTGAAAAATCTCGCAAATTCTAGTATCCTTGTGGCTCTGCGACGTCCGAGGAGCACGTGAAGTCGTCAATTTTAATGCCCGTAGCGTTAAAATCGAAAATTTCACCGCTTTCACGGTGGATACGGGATCAGTGCCAACACTATATTTTAGGATTTCTAGGCACAAATCATTTGGAATAATTGATGTTAGGTATGAAATAACCTTTAGCGTACGGGAAGTTCGACCCTCCCAAATGCATGTCAATTGCTGCAGTCCGAACCGGTGTTATGGCACAGATATTCTAGCCGGATGAGATTCTAATTTCTTCGGGATATCTACTATCTTCAGGGAATTATTCGATATTATGCTTTGTTGAACTCGGTCCAAGATCAAATCATCAGATGCGGGAGCAGCGCCCTCTTTTACCGAAATTCTCACTGGCCGCTACATCTGACCCATCGCTGAGGAAATGTTTCGTTCGAAGAAATTCCGGCACGATTGTAACAAAATGTGGAGGAGCTCCGTCTAACCGGGAATTGGAATTCACCGATGCTAGTCCCGGACTCTGCACGTAAGTTTTCGCGCACATACACTTGGAGTGTTAATCTTTCATTTTACGTATGACTAGTGTCTGTAACATGATTTATTGCATTTCTATAGCCATTTGAAACCCCACCATTGTTTTGGGGAAACACTGTATTTATACACACGTAAATATAAGGTCTATGAAAGCAAAGCATTAGATATATCTATTTCTACCCAGTTTATAACTCACAAATTTAAATATACCTGTAAAGTATTTGGGTTTGAAACGTGGGAGGGACGCGAGAGTAAATCCCGTGACAACAGGACCGCACAGATCAGGGCCTGTTCACATACAATTACAGACTTTAATAATTTCGTTTGGAGGTTTGTCATTGGTTACATATATTTCAATGCTAGTAACACTGACGCTGACGGAATCTATGTGAAGAGGCTCCTACGCTTATGGTAGCGTCACCCCCTTCGTCTCGAGTTGAGATAATCGAATTTCGCGCAGAAATAATCTCTTCGTGTAGATTTGTAAGCACATCTTGGTGCTTGGTGGGAGGGTATCTCTAAAAACGAAATCCCACCTTAATAAAGTTTTCTAAAAATATTTGGCTGCGAAAACGAAAGCAATTATAACTCCTCCTTAACTGCGAGATGAAAGTTCTATTAATGAATCCTCTTCTAGTTTAGCTAAATGTATCACTTCGTAAATCTTTATTTTTTATACCGAATATCCACATTTTGTTTGCATGGGTTGTTTCAAAAACATTCCTTTAAATCTTTTACAAACACACAAGTTTTATCTTCAAACTGTAAGTTGGAAATGATATCCTTAAAAGTTTAGAAATTTCTCCAAAGGACTCAGTATGTTCCTTCAGACCACGTCTTGCAAAATAAATTTTCTAACTGGTGTCTCCACATTCTTATGAATTTTAGATACACTCGAATTTTCGCGTGCAAGATTAAGTTTCATTTGATTAAGACACAAAATTTATCGCATGTCAGCTGCCCAACATATTGCTAATCAAATTCATGAAAATTGCTTTAAAATACAAATCAAAATTCCTCTCATAATGTGAAACGTTACTTCCAAAAGTTTCATCTCTTGCTGCCGGTGCCACTCTCAGAGTGAAAGCAGGTGATCACATTTCCTCGCTCAATATCTCGTAAGACTCCGCAGAGTCCATTATAAGATAGACGAGAGTTGGTTTAAATTATAAACTTTAAACATTTTTGAAGAGTTGACTTCGAAATTAAAATTATACATTTCATACACAAAAATCTGAGACATCTAACATAAAAGTATAATTAGATGCTCCATGCGTCAAATATTACGTTGACTGCACATTAAACAATAATCCCCTTCTAATAAAATAATAAAAGCTAAATTAATTTAAAATAATTAAAACAGACAAACGCGAAAATTAATTCAGTCTCGAAATGAAGTTATAAAATATTTATTTCCTCATTTACAGAACACAGCAGATGAAGATAAAAGCAGTAAAATCTAGGCAAAAACAAACACCAGAAGTACTGCATAACAGGCATTTCATGAGACCACGTCTAAATGTATCACTTCGTAAATCTTAATTACTTCTTCATCACCACGTTACAATAGCTGTTAACCTTAAGACCATCCTCATCATAAATTAAAACTACACTTATCCGTTTCCTTATATATATATATATATATTACTCTTCAATGAAAAAAGGTATGACACTGATAATTTTTAAGGAACATTATACAATAATAAAAATATTTATCAATCACAATATTTTTTTTTACTTCAATCACTTTGGTGACTCAAGTATCCCATTCAGAATCGTAGGTCATGACCGATATCACATTGGTACAATTTTAAAAAAATCTCAAAAGAACAATAGCCAGAAAACATTAAATTGCAAAACATCATTTCGTGCGATATATTTAAAAAAACACTTAGTTACATATGATTTTTTTAACTGAGTTATATAAACTGAGTTTGAATTTCAACTTTCATGGACAATTTCCCAACGGAAATGCTAAAATATTTTTTACGTCCGTTAAAACCGTTTCTTACGATAGTAGAGAGTTAGTTGGTCATCCCTGAATGAACAGAGGATACCTTTTCCATCTGTCCTCAAGCCATAAACCTATGTCTCATACCCTGCTAATGGAAGGGTTTTTCTTTTAAAATTACCATCTGTAGAAAACCATTTCTCACATACCGGGTGGTTATAATTAAACTTCCCCTATAAACGGCATCCTACAGCGCAAGCGGGTGAACGGAATGCAAAGAAATTTTGTACACTCATGGACAAAAAAATTAGCGCACCAAGAAGGAGTCGTCAAAATGAAATGAAATTTTACTTACGTAATGACTACTTTGATATAAGTAAATGATAAGAAAATCAAAGAAAAAGGATAATTTATTTCAGAGAAAAAGGCAAAAGAACGGAGGAGTTAATACTCCGTTGGACCCCCTCTAGCGCGAATGCACGATGCGATAAGATCGGGCATTGAGTCATACAAGTTCTGTATGATGTCTTGAGACATTTCGTTCTATATTTGCTGTAACCTTGCCTCTAGTTCGTTCAAACTCGTGGGATGCCCAACTCGTCGTCCCAAATGATCCCAGATATGCTCGATTGGAGACAAATCTGGGTATCGGGCAGGCCAAGGAAGGGTAGTAACAGTGCGGAGACAGTCTTGTGACACCCTTGCCGTATGAGGCTGAGCATTGTCTTGTTGAAAAATGGCTCCTGGGAGCCGTTGCATGAGTGGCAACACATGTGGTTGCAGGATTTCGTGAACATACCGCTGGGCTGTCATGGTGCCACGGAACAATACTAGGGGTGGCCGTGTATTGTAGGCAATGGCATCCCATACCATCACACCAGCTGTGGGAGCGATGTGTCGCTGTACAGCAAAGGCAGGATTGAAGCGTTCACCACGGGCTCTCCACACACGAACACGATTGTCATCACTGCCGAGATTGAATCTGGATTCGTCGCTAAAGACGACCTGGTTCCATTCCGCTGCAGTCCAGTTTCCTCGTGCGCGGCAAAACTCCAAACGGAGGCGTCGATGGGTGGGCGTCAAGGGCAGCACACGTATTGGGTGCCGCGATACCAACTGTCCTTCAGCCAGGCGCCTTCGTATGGTTCGAGAAGACACAGAGGCCCCTAGTGAAGGTGCTACCTGTGCCTGGATGGCGGCCGATGAAGCAGTTGGCTGTACGCGTGCATTTCTTACGATGTGGCGGTCTTCTCGACGACTGGTCTGTCGAGGGCGTCCTGAGCCTGGTCTTCGTGTACATGACATCTCTCGGGTCCACTGGTCCCAACACCTCCTCACAACACAATCCGAGCGGCCTAATTGACGAGCTACTCGCCTAGCTGACCACCCAGCTTCCATCATCCCGACGATTCTCCCCCTCTCAAACTGCGACAACTGCTTATATTGTCTTCGAACACGGCGTAATGGCATGTCTATCTCAGCTCTTCCTTTGTAAATGATTCAGCACACTCAAACAAGCTTAGGTTACCTGTTTTATACTCCACAGAGTACGATGTTCAACGCCCTCTACCGGCTATACGCAATGCGCAATCACGCTGCATTTGTAATCATTTGCATATCTCCCCGACATGTACCTTCATTGCAAGTTTCGTTACGATCCCGCAATTATTTCTTGGTGCGCTAATTTTTTTGTCCATGAGTGTATATGGGCTATGCACGAGATGCGCTTACGGAATTCCAAAAAAAAACGAATTAGTTCCAAAATGTCCACCAAAGGGCGCCTTTTCGGGATAAACATGAAATTTAACACAATAAACGACCAAAATGGAATATAGATACAATATTAACATTTATTGACTAGTTTTTTATCCCTTTGTCATCGAACCACATTAAATAAAGGTAAGGAAACAAATAACAGTACACCTTTGCTGTTTGAGAAGGAAAAAAACAGTTGAGTTTGCAGATTATGACGTAATGTCACAAGAGGAGCTAGTTTTTAATCGTGTCCAGGACAAGGTTAATGTTTTCCTTACATCCCGCTTCATGTGCACAACTGATCCGTTACGATCTGCCGTTGAACACACTATCCATCGCCTTCAAACTTTGCAGGTGCCTGACGGTGGTCAGATCCTTACATCGTCCTGAACACGATTGACAACTGCTCATTTCATCATAATCTGTACCTGTTTCTGCAAACTCAACTGTCTTTTTTCTCAAACACCAAAGGCATACTGTTATTTATTTCCTTAATGTGGTTCGATGATAAGGTGATCAAAAACTATTGAATAAATGTTCAAATTGTTTATGTATTCCAATTTGGTTGTTTATTTTGTTAAACGTTGTTATGTTTATTTTGTTATACGTTATTATGTTTTTCCATGAAAAGCGCCCTCTGGGGGACATTTTTGAACAACATTTTTTTTTCGAAAATCCGTGAGCGCATTTCGTGTATAGTCTATATACCCAATGTGGGGTATATACCCCACTCCGATCACCCGTTTGAGCTGTAGGAGGCTGTTTTGTTATGTCTTTTAACAAGATTAAATTAAATTAAAGAAGTTTACAGAAAACTTCTTCCCTTAAAAGGGAACGACCTAAAAATGACCCTAAAAACAACATCTCCAAAATTAGAAATAAAACTTGCTGAAATAGAATTAAACTGAGGGAAGATGAAAAATAACACATAAATTCAAAAGACCCAAAAATAAGGCTTAAAAATTATAATTTAAACTTAACAATATTTTATTCAGCCATTACATGATTTAACGTTACAATAGTTATTAACCTTAAGACCATCCTCATCATAAATTAAAACTACACTTATCCGTTTCCTTATATATATATACATATAAATACATTAACAATGGTTACACTCACATATTACATAAGAATGGGTAGCTGGTGACCTGTAGCTATTTAACACTTTATATGAGCTCATAAATAATATAAAAAAATGCATATTACCTAAGTTGACTTTAAGCTATATATATAGAAAAGGGAGTAAGAAGGCAATGTAGTAAAGAACCGAAAAGGGCCTCTCGAGATCTTTCGGAGCAAGCATTCTTCATGGATTGCAAGCCCTGCATCTAGGACGGCCGTGGCTGACGATATATCTGCAGCTTCCGGAGAACCGGTCTCATTCTCCCAGCCCGATTACCCCCCAGAGAGCAAAGCTTTTCTGCGCCCCCGCTTCGCCTGAGCTGTATCAAGGGATACACGTAAAAGAGTGCCACCTCGCGCCGAGCACCGAGGCCAGATGATTATTTCGTACGCTGATATTTTTTCACATTTGTGGAAGTTAAATGCCAAATTATTTTTTTTTTCTTGAATTACTTCTTGGTTTCAAGTTAGATTTTATTCAATAATTTATTTATTTTTCAGGGCGGACCCCACCGTTCACAAGCACTGTATTCTTCCGCGGGAGGGGCAAACGGTCCGAGGAAGCAAGAGATGAAGAAGTAATCAACATTCCATTGATCTGCTACACAGATTTCTGCTTTACCCCTATATCGAAGGGCCCTGCGAACGTGAGAGACGAGAAATGGTACACAAGTACGTATTGAATTACTGCTCAGCAACAGAGAGAAAGTGTACCAAAGAATTTACATAGTTTTAAGGGGAAAATGTAATACAAGAACATTTACCTTTATACATAATACTTTAAAATTTTAACTACTCACCAGACAGCCAACAGTACATATCAGCCACCTTACAATTTTTCTTTAACTTAAGCGCATCTGCGCACATAATAACAATTTCTTCTTACATTAAATGACAATTTTAAATACATAACCTCTGCGAGGAGTGTTGAACAAGACCAATACAATTCCTTAATTGTAGCACAACAATAGACATAACTTTCAACTATTACATATTACAAGTAAACGTTCAAATATCCCTAAATGACAAGTTTAAGGGTTAGGTGGGGTAATCTCTAGATTTTTCCAACTTTATGGAAAGAAGGATGACCGATTCCTGGAGCTTCACTACTATATTTTCGAACTTTGTTTGCCTATCCCCGCTGAAAGCCCTTTTTTCCTGCCCAATGGCATACACAACCTCTGGTGCCTCCGGCTCTAGCATAGCTCCCACCTCCTTCATAGCCCTTTGTTCCAGACACACTATGTCTATTAATTCCTGCAGCTTTTCGGGATTCCTGGCTATGACCGCTCTACGTGTGGGGGGGGGGTAACAAGTTTTTTAAAAACATGGCCATTAGCCACTGCACCTCCATCTCTTTTCTCGTCGCATCCGGTAAATTATGGATTTTGATAAGTACTTTCACTTTCGACCTCGCTATAGCCAAAAATTCTTTGACTGGCGTGTGCTTATCTTGTTTAAAAGCCCAAAATTCGGCCAATAGGGCTGCCGGGTCCTTTTCAGTTGCGAATCTCTCTCCCAAAATCCTGAATAGGTCCTTTACCGAACCAATTTCTTCCCTAAAGTTTGCAAAGACTGTTTGGGCCGCTACTGAACAGCAAAAAATTGGTCTTCTGGGGACCACTGTAAAAATTTCCTCAAATTTATTTTTAAATCGAGAAAAGTGAAATGTGGATCAGCACCAGTAAATGTCGGAAAGTGATTTAGCAGAAGATCACGCCTCTGGAAGAATATAGCCCATAAAAACTGCTGTGCCTCACCCCTCTCACTACCGGCTCGGAACCAACTGAGTCAAGCATTACTAAAACATCAAATTACCCTTCAAACAGAAATATTCTCTCACAAGTACACTATAAGGAAATCATCCCCCAAAATTTGTTCACATACAACATGATTAAAATACACATTTTAAACAATTATACACTTTAAACAATACAACAAAATCAATGCAATAAATCCCCCAAAGTACGCATAAGAACAATTTAATACATTCATTAAACATATCATCATCATAATCAATTAAACTTTAACTTAATTTCAATTATTTTCTTCCTTTAAAATTTCATTTATTAAACAAAAAAAATTTCTCCTTTAAAGTTTAAATTTTACTGAGAGCCAACATCAACACTGTGTTAAACCCAGAAAGGTCAACGACGCCATTTTGTTATGTCTTTTAGCAAGATTAAATTAAATTAAAGAAACTACTTCCCATAAAAGGGGAAGACATAAAAACATTTCCAAAATTAGAAATAAAACTTGCTGAAATAGAATTAAACTGAGGGAAGATGAAAAATAACACTTAAATTCAAAAGACAAAAAAAAACAGGATTGAAAATTATAATTTAAACATAACAATATTTTATTAAGCCATTACATGATTTAACGTTACAATAGTTATTAACCTTAAGACCATCCTCATCATAAATTAAAATTACACTTATCCATTTCCTTATATATATTTATATACATATAAATACATAAATAACAATGGTTACACTCACATATTACGTAAGAATGGGTGGCTGGTGACCTGTAGCTATTTAACACTTTATATGAGCTCATAAATAATATAAAAAAATGCATATTACCTAAGTTGACTTTAAGCTATATATATAAAAAAGGGAGTAAGAAGGCAATGTAGTAAAGAACCGAAAAGGGCCTCTCGGGATCTTTCGGAGCAAGCATTCTTCATGGATTGCAAGGGGTGAAGCCCGGCTAGGACGGCCATGGGTGACGATTAGAGTGGTTCGAAAAAAACTTTTTTTTATTTCAGATCGCTCGAGTGCACAAAAGTTGCCATTGGTATAGAAGTGAAAAAAGCACTAATTATTATTTTTTATTAATTCGTCTTCCGGTCGCGCAATGCCATCGAAGTTAGCAAAAAATTGTGAAAAACCTTAATTTTTCATAATTTTTTAAGCACGCCAGATGGTTTAATTGCGTTCCTACACCATGAATTAACTACTAAAAGTATGTAAAATCAATATATACGCACTTATTATACATTTGTTTTATATCTTCCGGTCGCGCAACATAGTACAATGTGAGTAAAATTAGTAGTTTTTGCAAAATTTCAAAGTTTGACTGTTTAGTACATTTTAATCATACGACTTTTAGAGATGCTATAGTTTAATTCTATTACAATAATATATTTAAAATCCAAGCGTATCAGATAAACTTTGATATTCAAGTGGAATTGAGTCGCGCAGCTTCGTCAAAAACAGCAGAGTAGCCTACTACCGAGAGGCGAGGCGTACGTGACGAATGCCGCGCCGTGACGAGTGACCGATATGGCGTATCGGATAGCGCTACGGCTGCTATTGCTTCAAGTGTACTGCAAGATGTTGGGTTGATTAATGAATCAGATACTTCTTATGTTGTAGACAAGAGTAAAGTCCGAAGAGAAAAAACTTGTGTGAGAGCTAGTTTGCAAAGTGATATAAGTTTAGAAATTTATGGTCTTTACTTTGATGGACGAAATTGACAATACATTGTCAATTGAAAAAACTGGCAGAAAACACTTTCGCAAAACCTATAAGGAGGAGCATTACTCTAATTCAGAAGCCAGGCTCCACTTACATAGGACACACTTGTCCTTCTTCAAGCTCAGTAACCGACATAGCCAAAAGCATCACGTCTTATTTATCAGAAAATGGCATTTTACTTGACAAATTGGAAGTTGTTGGATGTGACGGTACTGTTATTAATACGGGCTTAAGAAATGGTGTAATTCGACAAATAGAGATACATGTGGGAACACCTCTACAATGGAGTATTTGTCTTCACCATTACAACGAAATGCCATTCCGCCACCTTTTCCAACACTTAGATGGAAATACAACAGGCCCAATAGGATATTCCGGACCGATTGGAAAGGCCCTACCTGATTTTGAAAGACTACCAGTTGTTGCTTTTAATCCTATTGATTGTGAGATTCCAAAGTTAACAAGCGTATACTTAGCAAGGACCAATTGTACTTGCTTGAGATAACCGAAGTCATCAAGTCAGGACATTGTTCAGAAGACTTTGTAGTACGTGATCCTGGCCCAATGTCACATTCAAGATGGCTTACTACTGCAAACCGAGTTTTGCGCCTCTACATCAGTGTGTCAAGCCCTTCTGAAAATCTGAGAGAGATTGTCACATTCATCCTCAAATATTATATGCCTATGTGGTTTGCAATAAAAATAAACCGCAAATTCACAGATGGGCCTAGACATGTTTACAAAACTATTGAATCTACAAGGTACTTACCAGAAGAGCTGCTTCAAGTTGTTGATCCCGTTTTACAACGGAATGCTTACTTTGACCATCCCGATAATTTACTTTTGGCTACGGTAACTGATGAAAGAAACCATATCCGAGAGCTGGGCTTTAGGCGTATCATGAAGGCAAAGCAAGCAATATCTGAAAGTGACTCTATCAGAATCTTTAAACCACCAAACCTAAACTTTGAAGCTAAAGACTATACCGAAATTATCAAATGGAACACCAGTACACTGACTCCTCCTCGACTGTTAAGAACATTGACTAATGAAGAGATAAAACAGTATGTGAGCAATGACTTCAAGCCTGTTATGAGTACAGATGCTTTCCCATGCCATACACAGACAGTTGAAAGATGCGTTAAGCTAGTGACCGAAGCTTCAAGTAAAGAGTATGGACACAGTTCCAGAGACGGCTATATTAGAACCACATTACTGTCACGCTCAGCGATGCCAACTTTTTCACACAAATCTGAATTTCGATGTTTATCGATAGATAAAGACTAGAAAGGAAACATAAAGAGAGAGAAAGCGAAGTAAATTTGTACATATTGTAAATAACACACCCTACATTGGATGGTTGGTTGGGTAGGGTGTGGGTGGAACTCGAAGTGCAGCCACCTCCCCGTGGTGAGTTCTGGGTCGTTTTGTAAACAAAATGAGCGACGAACTGCACCAAAAATTGAATATTGAAACAAAAAATTTACCAAATATCTACTATTAGAAAATTTCTAAATTATCTGAAAGGAAACATTGTCAAACAACAAAATGTCAACGATAATGGCTGCTACCGGCTGCGAGCGCATCGCTGGCATTCGTCCCGTACGCCTCGCCTCTGTTCAGGTAGGTTAATCTGCTGTTTTTGACGAAGCTGCGCGATCGAATTCCACTTGAATATCAAAGTTTATCTTATATGCTTGGATTTTTAATATAATATTCTAATAGAATTAAACTATAGCATCTCTAAAAGTCGTATAATTAAAATGTACTAAACAGTCAAACTTTGAAATTTTGCAAAAACTGCTAATTTTACTCATTTTGTACTATGTATAATAAGTGGATATATATTGATTTTACATACTTTTAGTAGTTAATTCATGATATAAGAACGCAATTAAAACCATCTGGCATGCTTAAAAAAATTATGAAAAATTAAGGTTTTCACAATTTTTTGCTAACTTCGATGGCATTGCGCGACCGGAAGACAAATTAATTAAAAAAATAATAATTAGTGCTTTTTTAACGTCTATACTAATGGCAACTTTTGTGCACTCTAACGATCTGAAATAATAAAAAAAAGTTTTTTTCGAACCACCCTAGTGACGATATATCTGCAGCTCCTGGAGAACCGGTCTGATTCTCCCAGCCCGATTACCCCCCCCCCCCCAGAGCAAAACTTTTCTGCGCCCCCGCAATCGCCTGAGCTGTATAAAGGGATACACGTAAAAGAGTGCCACCTCGCGCCGAGCACCGAGGCCAGATGATTATTTCGTACGCTGATATTTTTTCACATTTGTGGAAATTTAATGCCAAATTATTTTTTTCTTGAATAACATCTTGGTTTCAGGTTAGATTTTATTCAATGATTTATTATTTTTTTTTCACGGCGAACCCCGCCGTTCACAAGCACAGTACTCTTCCGCGGGAGGGGCGGACGGTCCGATGAAGCAAGAGATGGAGAAGTAATCAGCATTCCATTGATCTGCTACACAGATTTCTGCTTCACCCCTATATCGAGGGGCCCTGTGAACGTGAGAGACGAGAAATCGCACACAAGTACGTAATGAATTACTGCTTAGCAGCAGAGAGAAAGAAGTGTTTTAAAGAATTTACATAGTTTTAAGGGGAAAATGGAATACAAGAACATTTACCTTTATACATAATACTTTAAAATTTTAACTACTCACCAGCCAGCGAACAGTACATATCAGCGACCTTACAATTTTTCTTTAACTTTCAATCTTTTTACAATTTTCTTTAATTTTTAAATAATCGAGTTCATAAAACCTTTTCTCACATAAAGTGCACACCAAAAGTCTATTCTCCATGGATTCGGAGATGCGTTTTCAAATTCCCACGTAAAGAAAATCCTTTCTCACATACGGTACAGGCGAAAGGTTTCTCTCCTGTGTGAGTGCGGAGGTGTATTTTCAAACTACCCTCATGAGAAAATCTTTTCTCACATACAGGGCAGACGAAAGTTTTTTCTCCTGCGTGGGCAAGGATATGTCTATTTAAATTACACTCTAGAGAAAATATTTTCTCGCATACAGTGCAGGTGGAAAGTTTCTCTCCTGTGTGTGTGCTGAGATGTAGCTTTAAACTACCCTCTAAAGAAAATCTTTTCTCACATACAGGGCAGGTGAAAGGTTTCTCTCCTGTGCGGGTGCGGAGATGTGTTCTTAATAGACCCTGTTGACAAAATCTTTTCTCACATACAGTGCAGGCCAAAGGTTTCTCTCCTGCATGTGTGCGGACATGCTTTAAAATAACCCTCTTCAGAAAATCTTTTCTGACATACAGGGCAGGCGAAAGTTTTCTCTCCTCAGTGGGTACGGAGATGTCTTTTTAAATGATGGTTTAAAAAAAATCTTTTCTCACATAGAAGGCAGGCGAAAGGTTTCTCTCCTGTGTGAGTGCGGAAATGTGTTTTTAATTGACCCTCTTGAGAAAATCTTTTCTCACATAAAGTGCAGCGAAAGGTTTCTCTCCCGTGTGTGTCCGGAGATGTGTTTTTAAATTACACTCTAGAGAAAATCTTTTCTCACATACAGGGCAGGCGAAAGGTTTCTCTCCTGTGTGGGTGCGGAAATGTGTTTTTAATTGACCCTCTTGAGAAAATGTTTTCTCGCATAAAGTGCAGGGGAAAGGTTTCTCTCCCGTGTGTGTGCGGAGATGTGCTTTTAAATGATCCTCTCTAGAAAATCTTTTTTCACATGAAGGGCAGGAGAAAGGTTTCTCTGCTGTGTGTGTGCGGAGATGTGGTTTTAAACTTCCCCTGTCAGAAAATCTCTTCTTACATACAGGGCAGGCGAAAGGTTTCTCTCCTGCGTGGGTTCGGAGATGTGTTTTTAAATAACAGGCTCGAGAAAATCTTTTCTCACATACAGTGCAGGCGAAAGCTTTTTCTCCAGTGTGGGTGCGGAGATGTTTGTTTAAATTACTCTCTTGAGAAAATCTTTTCTCACATACAGTGCATGCGAAAGGTTTCTCTCCTGTGTGTGTGCGGAGATGTAGTTTTAAACCACCCCCCTCAGAAAATCTTTTCTTACATACAGGGCAGGCGAAAGGTTTCTCTCCTGTGTGGGTGCGGAGATGTCTTTTTAAACTATCCTCTCGAGAAACTCTTTTCCCACATACAGTGCAGGCGAAAGTTTTCTCTCCTGTGTGGGCGCAGAGATGTGTTTTCAAATTTTCTTGTCGAAAAAATCTTTTCTCACATATAGTGCAGGCGAAAGGTTTCTCTCCCGTGTGGAAGCGGAGATGTACTTTTAAACTACTCTTCTTAGAAAATCTTGCCTCACACACAGTGCAGGCGAAAGGTTTATCTCCTGTGTGTGTGCGGAGATGTCTTTTTAAATTATTCTGTACAGAAAACCTTGCCTCACACACAGTGCAGGTGAGAGGTTTCTCTCCCGTGTGGGTGCGGAGATGTAGTTTTAATTGACCCTTCCGTGAAAATCTTTTCTCACATAGAATGCAGGCGAAAGGTTTTTCCCCAGTGTGTGTGCGGAGATGCAGTTCTAAAATACCCTTTTGAGAAAATCTTTTCTCACATCCAGTGCAGGGGAAAGGTTTCTCTCCTGTGTGGGTGCGGAGATGTGTTTTTAAATTACCCCTTTGACAAAACCTTTTCTCACATACAGTGCAGGCAAAAGTTTTCTCTCGTGTGTGTATGCGGACATGTCTTTTTAAATGACTCTCTTCAGAAAATCTTTTCTCACATATAGTGTAGGCGAATCCTTTTATACTAGAAATACCCGTCATTTGTTCTTCTGGCATGACGACGTTTCTGTATATGATGATCATATAACTAATTGCCTCCACTATGTTGAAATTCTAATTTTGTGGACACCACAAAGAATTTAGTGTCTCATCTAACAATCTGTACCAGGCACCTGTAAAGAGAGTAGAAATTAAATGAGATATACTAACACTGTACCATCACGCTTTTTCGTACTTTTCACGTGAAATCGATACCAATATATAAAAGTTTGCTTGTGCTAGAAAATGAGATATGTATAAACTAAGTTGATATAAATCATGTTCTGCATTCATTAAACTACTGAGCATTTAAAATTTATTGTAATTATGCCACGAGGTTCCTTAGACATCGTCATTCTTTTGTCCTAGGCGATCATAAGGACGCGTAGATTTCGTATGTCTTGGTGTTGGGATTTCCACAAAACTACTGCAATCGGCAAGATCAATAATGGATAAGCAATATTAAAACATTTTCTCTATATATTCATTCGTTTGTCCGCAATTCAAAATAATTTCATCATTATTTATTAAGCTTAATGCTCCGAGAAATTGTAGAGATTAACCCATTAACCGTTGTTGTTGCGTTTACGCAACAGTCAAAATAAATGCGTATAAAAATTTAGCTATGAAATGATTTTTATATTAACAGTAGTTTTTGTGTAGGGTTAATATTCGAATTGAAAAATATTTCCCTTCAACTGTTTTAATTCAATAACGAGTTCCAAACTTAGACAGTTAGTTAAGCATTTTTGAACGAGAACTTTCTCCTGGTCTTTTTCACAGAAGAAATATAGGGAGACAAACGTGAGCTTTAGGGGTGATCTATTTTTAGCTAAGGTCAAAGTTTATCAGAACATTCCATCAATCGGTTGATTTTGTTTGGGTGGCGGAGGAAGAAAAAACAGGTGTTGCGTTGGCGCAACGTCAGCGGGATAAGGGTAGTTTCCTTATTCGCATGTGACGTTTTACTCCGTGGAACTTTCCCCCGTTCTGTGCTTATAGAAATGCCTAAAACTAGATACTTTACGTTTAAAGAAGTTCTTCAAAGAATTTTCGACGAAGATTCAGATAATTATGACGACAATGAAACTGATATTGTGTTTATTCTACCAGAGACAGCAGAGGCTAGTGATGAAGATGGAAATGATAATATTTTGAATAGTGACAATGATGATTTACTATGCGATACTGCTGTCAAAATCGAAGTGTGAGTAAAAAAGAAGTTTTTGCCTCCTAAAAGCAGTACAAGTCTTTCGAAAAAATAAAAATAAATAAAAATTTAAGATTTGAAATGTATAAAGAAGGGACCATTAAATATGTCTCAGCCGAAAAATGAAGAAAAAGATCAAATCGGAACTATGAAAAGTATAATACAAGATAAAACTAGTGCAGAGATTTTTGATCAGAGGTTTTTTCCCTTCTCGTCGAATAGACAAACTCATGTGCCCAACAAAAGAATCACCCCCAATTTTTAGCATCTGAAGCCTACATGAGACGGTTCATTGGAATATTGTTGCCGAAAGGGATATTATTCTTTACCTCAGGAAGAAATTTACTGATATCTTGATAAGGACATTCAGCATGCAAAAGCCATTACGTGGCCATTTTATTGTCAAGTCCGAAGACAGCAGAAGACTGCGTAGTAAACAATGCCATAGCCAGACAATTTATCCATGCAAAGTTTGTGACGTTACTCTACATCGTGATTGTAGTAAAGCTTTTCATGATTGAAACTGTTTTCTGGATATAATCAGCAATTTTGTAAAGGAAAAATAAGTTAAATCTTTATAATAAATTAATTACCTATAAAGTGATCATTTTCTTTCTAAAGTGTAACAAAGTTTTAAAAAAATTCCCAGTGCTCAAATCAAAGAAATCCCTGCAGAAGTTCAGTTGAACTCACTTAATGTCAATACTCTTATTCCGCTGACGTTGCGTGAACGCAACAATCGATTTTTCGACAGTTAAGACCAGTTTTGTTATTTTCCCAATAAATTAAAGTTGTATATGTTCAAATGAATAGCCAATATTATTTGTATAAAAAAAATTTACCCCTTATAGTTTTGACGGTTAATGGGTTAATATCTGATGAAAAAGCTCGGTTGCCATCACATTAAAATTTCATAAATCTACTAATAACATATATAATATTATTACAAGACATAACATAGAAATTGTGGATCATAGGTTTATTTTTGCATTTTTATTTGGACAAGTTTGTTGGCTGCAGATATTTTTCACCGCGCTCTAGCCCCATTTTAATTCGAATTTTGTGTATATATAATACATTAGAATTGACAATAGTATAAATTCTTCAGATTTCTTTCTCTTCATTTACTGCAGGGGACTCCAAACTACGGCCCGCGAGCACCACCAATCTGGCCCGTGGTAGCGTAACAGACATGCCCGGTATCCGACCCGCCATAGTTTATTTTGATTACATTGTAAATCATACAAAATAATCAGATGTCTTTATTTAACGACCCATTAAGAAATACAATAACTGACTTACAAAATGAAATTCAACACATTAACTGTAATTAATGATGAGATTTATCCAAAATACTTACAATAAATGACATACAGAAGTAATTTATTTAATGAAATTAAACATTACAATTATGATTAATGATATTTATGTAGTTGTAACTTTCCACTGACAATTGTTTGCAGTTGTGGATCAACTTTACAATTGGAAATTATCAGCAGTGACTTCCAAATGCTTATCAGGAAATATGGATCAGTAAATATTTTTTGCTTATTTCAATTCGGAGAACGTTTTTTTTCATATAGATAAGTAGTGCCGAAAGCGGAAAAAAGCCACGGGCAAATTTATGCTACTGATCAAACTGTGTGAGTGAAAAACTTATAAAAATCCAGCAATGACGATTTTAAATATTTTTCTTTAAAACTATCGCTACACCGCAAATCAATCATTTCCATTTTAAGTTCTGGGGCAAGGGTTTCTATATCGGCGTTAAAAGGATTTTGAAAAATCTTGAAGTCGTTTGCAATTGTATCAAAATAAGATAAAGACAAAATTTATTTTTAAACCACCAAAGCTTCAATTGCGAAATGGAATCTGTTTGCTGACTGAACGTTTGACATGCATTAAAATGCCTTTTTTGTTCACTTGATATTGAAACAAAACAATTTTTTGTCGAAGGGACTTAATATGAGTGTATAAATCAGGCAGAAGCTGGTTTTCCTTGAAGAAAATTTCGATCATTGCTCGGAGCTCAAAAAATCGCTTTAGAACTTTTCCGCAGCAAAGCCAGCGTACTGCAGTATATGGAAAGTCATTTTCTCCAATCTCTCCAATAAACTCGCGGAATTTACGATTGAGCGCAATTAACATCTAACATGACTTGTTTTAAAACTTCTGACATATTCAAACATTTTCCGCTCAGACTGTTGATGAATGATGCAATGTACGATCAATGGTTTTGAGCCACCGCCATTTTCTATCACCTTTATACTTTCCACACATTTTTTGCCACCATCAGTAGTGATACACATCAAGTTTTTCCACTGAAGACTGTTTTTCTGAACAGCATGTCAACTCCTTTAAAAACATCATCTCCAGAGGTCGAGTTGTGAATGCTATGAACGTCAAGCACTTAATAGAGTTCATAATTTTTATCTACCCGTCGAATAAAAAGTAACACTTGAGCAGTATCTGAAACATCTGTTGACTCATCCAGGGCCAAACAGAACCACTCTAAGTTTCTATTTTTGTAAGACAATTGAATCAATATATATTTTCTGCTATAATTTCGTAAAAGCCTGTTTTTTTCATTCAGTCAGTTTTCTATGATTTACATCAGGGGTTCCCAGAGTGGGCGATACCGCCTCTCAGGGGGCGGTAGTAGCCTCGGGTGACAATTGGGGGGCGATGAAAGCACAAAGAAAGAACACGAGACAATTCTAAAACATTCCGCAGAAACTGGACACAGTGTACGGGAAAGACCTAGGCAGGAACAATTATGTATTGTGATACTTGTTACGTATCCAGTGGTTTAATTTTCCATTTTTGGTCTACTGAGCATCTTGGGACTCATTCTGTATTTTGCCCCATTTGTTCTTCGTGCTGTTGTATTAAACATCAATGCTCGACAGACAGAGCCACAGCTTTTCTTAGGGGCAAGTGTTGATATTTGGCGAAGAGTAAGGGATGATTGGCGACAATCCTAGCCATTGGCCAGATCCCGTTGACCCTCACTATCGTTACTTTCTACCCCCCAAGTGACTGCTTGTTGAGAAATCAAATTTTCGTAAATTGCAGTAAACTTGTATCTAGATTTAGTTGAACTTGAAAGTAGGTATTTATAATTCCTTTTTCGAATCTCTTGAGAAACAAGGAATGCCATAATAATTTAGTAAGTATTACATGTGACGGCGCAGTAGTTCTAATGGGTGAGAAGGATTAACCGAAGGAGGAATGAATGAGAGATCGATTTTCCTCTTTGATAGTTTGGCACTGCGCTAATCAGACTCAAACTATCAGTTAATGATACCGTTAAATCTGTTTCCGGTACTGAGAGATTCAAATCCTTTATTGATAAGTTTGTATTGTACACAGTATCTGGGGAAAATACTAGATAACTAAAATAGTGTGCGAGTTAGCTGGATTGAACTAGAACTAGTCGAATTTTAAGCACGCGATGTGTTGCATCAAGTTTTCGAACAGTAGTTTCTGCAGTTTTCAATAACTACGAGGCTTTGGTGAAATATTTTCAATATGTGAACACTGATTACACGAGCGATGCTAAAGAAAGATGTACATATGAAGAATTAGAAAAGAAATTACAACAACTTAACCTATCATAGATTTAGGACTAATATGCGATGCGCTTCAAGAATTGAGTGAATTAAGCTTCGATTTGCAAGACCTTGATCTTGACTTGAATAAGGTGAATGAAAAAAATAAAAACTGTAGTAGAGGTTTTTGAAGAAAGACCAAAGGACTCCTGGATCATACTACAGATATTCTGTAGAGCGGTCAAAATTTGAAGTTTCCATGGAGTTGAACTTGATGAAAGAGCTAAAAATGACTCTCCATCCGTCCGGAAGAATTTTATGAAACTTTGAAAATTGATTGCTTCAAAGTGAAAATGCTGAATTTGAACGAGTGGCTAAAATACTTAATATGAAATTATGGCCTGATGATATTGCATCGCAATTAACATTTGTAGAGAACGAAATGCGATAACTGTCAGCTAAATTTAAATTGAATGAGAGAGAAATTATGCGTTGATTTTGTGATTACACTGCAGGCCATTAAAATTGCAACACCGGGAAGGAAAGCAAATAACATAACTTTACTTTTTGTACGTATACATCATAGTAGGAAGAAAACATGATTAAATTTGTAGGTAATCTGGGGTATACAGGGTCCGAAATTAGCACACACAGCTGCCGCCTCTGGCAGCTAAAACGGCTCTAACCCGGTTAGGCATCGAGTCGAAAAGGGCTTGGATGACAGATACGGGTAAGTCATTCCATGCTGCTTCAAGTCTATGCCACACTTGATCAATCGTAGTTGCTGGAGAGCGGTGGCGGCCCAGTCTCTCAGCAACCCATGACCAGATGTGTTCCAATGGGTGAGAGACCTGGAGAACAACAGTCGAACACTCTCTGTGTCGAGGTAAGTCTGAACACGGCGGGCACCATGCGGTCTTGCATTATCTTGTTCAAAGATGACGCCTCTAATATAGGGCACAGTGACTGGCCTTAAGATCTGAGAAATGTGACGCTGGCTGTTCAGATGACGCGAAAATAAGATGTTCGTGTCGTGTACCAAATGGCTGCCCATACCATCACACCAGGTGCAGGGCCCGTAGGACGATATCGAATACAAGCAGGCCTCGGTGCCCCCAGACACGGATACGTCCATCATGATGCTGCACGCTGAACCGGGACTCGTCGACGTGGTGCCACTCCTGTATGCAGTTTCGACGTTGGACACACCAGTGTCGCCCCGCGTCTCTATGCTAGTCTCGTGTAATGGTCACCGTGTGGACAGTCCGTGCTGCTCCAGACATTGTTCGTGAGGATACTTGTCGTATTGCAAACAAGCCCATTTCCTGACTCGAGGTCCGTGACGTGGCTATAAGATCCTGCAAGGCCGACCTGTTAACATGTCTGTCCTCTCGGGCGTTGCGTTCAGTATGACCCTCCTGAACCCATCGATTCCATATTCGCATGACAGTCGTCGGATTCCCACCAATGCGAGAAGCAATATCGCGGAACGATAAACCGCACTCTCGATAGACCATGATCCTGTCGCTATCGAACTCCGACAGGTGCTGGAAGCCGTTTCTCCTTCTTATACGAGGCATAACACGATCTTCTCACAAACAAACAACATTCAAATGCGATTTCCGAATGAGAAACCCTGTGCGTAACTTTCCTTTTATACGGAGTTTGAAATGTCGTTTTTCCCTCCTGCGTTGTTTGATTGCACTTAAATGCTAATAATTTGCATATCCCAGCATCTTATTCCTTTCATGCGAATTTGACGTTTGTATCCCACATGGTGTTGCAATTTTAACGGCCATCAGTGTATTTATGAGAAAAAAATGGCGTCATAAAAGCTATTACTTTTAACAGTTACAATGTCAACAATTCCAGTATCTTCAAGCGAATGCGAGCGAAAATTTTCAGTCAACTCTATTGATTCCAAAAGTGACATGGCCTAATTTGAAAGACTAGTTTAAGGCAGGCCTCACACCAAAAAAGCACGCGACACGATAGCGCATGTCTGACATACGCTGCATTGGAAAACCAGTTATTTCCGCGCCGAATACTCACACCAATGAAACGTCAGACGCTATAGCGCCATCTTGTCTGAGTCTGATCGCCGTCTCAGGGATAGCACATGCAGTATATTTGTCGCGAGTTTTGTTCTGTCGCATCATGGCGGATCTAATTCCCGAGAATTTTGATTGTAATCTTCGCTTTCTTCGAGAATATTTCAACAAACATAGCGTAAAGAAAGCCTGGCATGAGATTTCTTCTCAGCTTAATTGATCGGGTAAGTAACAATTTTGAGATTTTTAATTGAACAGTTAGTTTTTGTAAAGTGTATTTAAGCTGAGTCTGTATAAATTGATATAAAATGATTAACTGCTTGTTGTTTGTTGTAAACTGTAAATATGTAAATTTTAACAACTATAAATATCGTTGATAATTTTAAGAGATAATCTTGCACCAGTTAATTGAAATATATTTTTCAATTTTATGATATGGTATATACTCTGGACAGTTTGCTGAAAAATTGTTATATTGAAAATTGGTGAATATAAAACAATTTTTGCAGTATGAAAGTCTTAAAAAATAGATGAAAGTTTAGAAAACTTTTATTTACTCTCTGTATATTTGATCATATTTAAGGTTTAACACAGTACATTTACAGGAGATGTATAACGAAAGATTTTCTTTTATCTAAGTATCATTTTGATCAAAGTAATTAAACATAAAGGAGATAAATCTTTTATGGTACTGTTCTTGAGATTTAGTCAATAAAGTGTGAAATATGAATAGAATTTAAAATTAAAACCATGGTTTATAAAATTTAGGATAATTTAAAATTTAATAATGAATAAAAGTGCATCAGATTTTGTAAATCTGTGTTTCAATCATAATTTAGGAATGCATACTTTAATATTTAGAAACAACTTTATATTTTTTATTAATTCAACTTTATATTTGTTTAGTTGAACAGTTTAAGACTCGGTGGAAGTATATGTTGTGTATTATGTTATAAAATTTTGCACAACCTAAAAGTCTTCGTTTATATGAATAATATGTTGTTTATTATTTTAACATTTTTAGCTCCATAAGCAGCATAGGGGAAACTCCTCAGCTGACTGCCTCGCAGCCAGTATTTGATGATCCTCAAATCATGTAAGTGCTGTATTAAGTTATTTTTTTATATTCTTATGTAAAAAACAATTTTAAAAAATATTTATTAATACACTGGAAAATAATTAAATATTCAATAGTAAATCAAGCATAAATTGACATAAAAAAAACTTTTTAAGTGTATTTGGATCTATCTTATATTACATCTGAGGATTTTGCTTGAAAAATTCACCATGCAAAGGAGAATTTTAAATCCTCTACCTAGTGATTTTCCTTCTCTTTTATTTAGAAATGTTGTAAATTGAAATGAATATAAATCACAATGTATTTCAGAATTTTATTCAAAAACAATGTTCATTTTTAGGGATGATAATGAATCTGAAAGTGAAAATAACTTGGATGGCACCAATTCCCCTCCATTGGCATTTACAAGTTTCTCAACACCTACACCTGGGTATTATACTTTTTTTATGTAATATATTTGAACTGAATCATGGGTGTAGTTAGGATTTAGTTTTGTGGGGGAGGTTCTGAGAAAAATAAGTACATAATCCATTTTAAAAAGTTTAAAACATGGTACTCATTCAAATTGAATTATTTTAATTTTAACACCCCCTTGTCTACATCCATGATCTGAATAACTGTTTATTTTGTTAATATTTAAACTTGCTTATTTTAATATTGATAAAGTGCTCTTAATGCTAGAATGCAAAACTGTTATGAATATCTAACATATGTGCAATGATCTTTGTGAGTAACATTTTTAAAATACTTCAAATTGTGTGTAAGATAAAAGATGAGTGTTAACAGTACAAATTTTATTCACTGATATTTATCAGAACCACAAGTAATAATGGTTATTAAATTTCTTAGAAGAAATGGATACTTTCCTATTAAACCAATCCATCGCCAATGTCACACAAGAGGTCACCAATCATAATACCATAAAGTCGTAAATTAAAGAAATAAAATGAATACAAGATAATTAGTTCATCTCTTTAATCATAATTAAGAAATGAGAAATTGCAATTATGTTTAGCAGTGATACATTCAAATTTATATACAGGGTGTCTATAATTAGAAAAGTAATATATTTAGAATATATATGAAATAAATAAAAGAAAAACTTAAGTCGAAAAATGTCAAACACCAATTCATGAACTTTAACTTATTATTATAGGCAAAGAATTATAACTTATTATTATAGGCATATATAACAACTCAATAAGTACTTTAAAATAATTTACATTTTTTATTTATATTTGTAATATTTATTTAACATTTCTTTTTATTATTTAAGTTGCTAAAAGTTACTTCTTATAGTCTGGAACTTTTACTAACAAAAATGTTTTGATTTTTAGATCCAGTAAAGAAAATAGGAAACGCAAGAGGGAGACTGAACTGGATCCATTAATGTCTAAGATTCAAGAAACAACAGAAAGTATTCATGAATACTTCTTGAATCAAAGACACAGTACCGATGATGCTGTCGGAAAATTTTGTGAATATTTATGTTGTAGGCTGAAGGGCCTTCAAAAAAAAACACCAAAGAGATGCTATGCGTCAAATAGAAAATTTGATGCATAAGAAAGAATGTGAGAATGATGATGATGAATAAAATTTTATATACTTATAAGTTTTGAATTTAATTCTTTGAAATGAAATTGTGAATAAAAATTAGTAAAATAAAAAAAAGAGATAATTAAAAAAAATGTAGACTTTGATGAACACAGGCATAAAAAAATCTATGAAGTGAACACTAGCATTTTAATACACAAAATTTGCTTAGTGAATATATGCTATTTACTGACTTAAAAGTAATTTTCAAGCTCTGAAATATATCACATTATTTCTCTTAAAAACACATTAATAGCTAGCTATTCTTCAATGTTTAATGTAAAAAGTGTTAAGCAGCTAGATAATAGTGAACTGTATTGTTTCAAAGAGTGATAAAAAGTAGCAGAAAAAATAATGAACAGGCATTCAGCAATACAGTATATATATATATATATATATATATATATATATATAAAAGCAGAGGTTCTACAACTAACATGCTTCAGTCCAGAAAGTTACAAAACTACTGCCATTCCACTATACATACAGCTCAAGTAAAAGCACATAAGCGAAGAAATACCAAGCAAGAGGCTATAGTGTAAATGTTACCTTTATTTTACACAATAAAACCCCTTCATTGAAAAAGTTAAAAGTCAATAAATTCAAATTTGATGAAAGTCACACACACGAATAAATTTTATGTGAACTGGAGTATTTTTATGCTTTTAGATAAAACTGAGTTTGGTTTTATACTGTTTGAATTATTTTTACAAACGTGTGTACATTTTTATTTTGACTATATATATGACTACTTATTATGACTATATATATATATATATATGTGTGAGTATGTATGTATGCATATATATTTTGGCCAATGCTTCAGTTTTTAAAAAAATGTATAAGAACTCATCTCTCCTCTATCTCATGGATACAAAAATACAGAAGACATATCCCTCAGGTACTGACTCAGCAGTCATGGACCAGTTTCAATCAAATTTATTAAGAAGACTATATTAGTTCTTATGCCTATAGTCTTTAAGACTGTAAAACTCTCTAAAACATTCATAGACAACATAAAATTACCAAAGTATTGTTTTACATATATGAATTTTACATATACAGTAATTAGAGAAATTGGATTACAATTTAACTTGGGTTTTTTCCCAATTTTTTTTCATCAAATATTGTTTATTGAAGGAAATTTTTTGGTCAATTTTAGTTCTAACACAGTATACAACAGTTTTATGTAAAGAAAGTACAGAATTAGAAGCAGACCAAAGACGATAGAGATGATATACACTATACATGACAACTAAAACCCTCAGTAATATTTTGTCGAAATTTCTATCGACTATATATCAAGAATATTGTGCTATTTTTGTTGAATCGTTTTGTTATCGTGTTATTTTTGTTTTGTATAATATCAAATACATTAGTGCATGTTTTTATTTCTTGAAGTGTATGCACTACCCATCAAAATATAAAATTGCTGATTGAAAATACTAAACTTGATGCACTAACTCAGAGGTGGCCAACCGTTTTGGGAAGAGTGCCACTATCTGAAGAAAAAATAATATGCGTGTCACTTCCAACTTTTCCAACATACTAAAAATTATAAAAAAGTAAAAAATGTTATTTATAGGTTGATTATGGGATTTCTACGCAAGTAGTATATTTTTTTCATATAAGGCTGAGTAGTGGAGATTTAAAAAATAATAAATAAACAAACTTATATAAGCATTTTTAATAATCATTAATAAGCATTTTTAAAGGCTCAGTCAGTTAGGTTATGTACAAAATAAAAATGGATAATTTGAAACATTTAATTCTAAATAACTATTAAACAGGGAGTACTTAATTAATGTGGCTTTTGAGTCATATATATTAGGATTAGTTCTTGAAGATGCTAACAAAATTAGGTGTTTTAGGTGCATATCAGTTAATCTTGAACAATATTTTGATTTTATTATGTTCATAATAGAAAACATATGTTGATCCAAACCTACAACAATATCTGACAGCCAAATTGTGTAAATTTGGAAAATTGCTTGTTGGTACAAATTTCCAAAATTCAATTTAATTAGGATCACTTGCAGTTGAAATAAGTTCCTTATATTTGCTTTTCAGTGTAGTATGGTGCTGTAGGTCAATAATTTCGATTTGGATTTCAGGGGGTAACAATTAACGTTTTGCAGAGAAATTAAAAAAAGGATTTATGAAAAGATCAGCATTTTTTTTATCATCTTGAAAATCCATCAAACTTAGCACTAATTGCTTAATGTGCAATGTATGTAATACTTGGTTTAATCAACAAAATGTATTCGCTGTCTTTTTCGTTTTTATTTTTATTCAAGTGATGGATCAGTATTAAATCGAAGACGAATCTTTGAGCTCAGGCCATCCAGACATCGTGTTCTCTACAATTGAATATGGCGCTACCATATGCTTGCGATAGCGCGTTTGTTTACCTTGTACGGCGCATGCGTGTGTCAAAAAGTACGTTTCTCCGGTGTGCGGATACTTTCGACATTTATCTCACGTGTCGCATTGCTGACGCTTGTGGAGGTAGCAGCGAGCGGCTGTCTGAAACATCTGCTTTTTTCGGTGTGAGGCCTGCCTAATAGATTCAACGAGGGACCCCGGGTTACCCTATTGTCGTCACATCTGTACTGTCTGGCCGGCGCCTAGGCCTTTACCGAACATGGGAAATAAACTTTCGGCTGTGTATTAGAGTTGAACGAAAAAAACTTTTTTTTAATTTCAATATGCTGTAGTTTTCTAAAATTGCCTTTTATCAAAATAAAGACGGAAATTAAATATTAACGTAATTGGTGTATGTTTCGAGTTGGCGCAAAAAGGGCAAACTTTTGGTTTTCATTAAATTTTTGACAAATTTCGCAATTATTTTGAAATTGAATACACTTGTAGTACAAAAAAGTAGCAAAATATGTAATTTAAACATTCCCTCTAGTAAGGAAACCTGCTAAACTGATTATGTAATACATTTTACTTCATAAAAATTGTACACATAAAGACAAGACGACATCTCTCTCCCCCACTTTTCCACTAATGGTTCGGTCTGCTCCATGCCCCTCCCACGTGTGTTTCACAGTCTGCATATAACCTTATTTAGGTCAGTACGTGAAAAAGTCTCATTCTGTGATGTTTTTCTGTTACAGTGAAACTCAATTTAAGTTCTTTCAAAGTTATATATTTCTGTTTGTGTGTTATAATTTAGTCTGTTCCTATATGCATTTTCGTCTTCTAACAGTTCTAACAAGACAAATGTCAGAATGCCCGATTTTCGGATATCCAAAATAACTAAATGAATTCATTTTGCCAACGATTGAAGACGTTATGAAGGCATATAAGCCATCTTCTAAGAATCCGTCGGTAAGTGAAATATCCCATATATTGACAAAAAGAATTGAAAGCATTTGGTTGAAAGCTTCAATTCCTGTACTTTCTCATATCCGAATCTTCCAAATGATTAAACACGTCAAGTAAAGAAATATGTTAAAAATCTAAAAACAGGAAAGGAATAGCAAAATATAATTCAAATTTACTTTTATTTAAAAATGATTGTAAACGTTTATTTGATGTTCCTGCTTGCAAGATTTTAATTTTTGTAAATGTGAAAAAGAAAAAAAAGTCCCCTTACTAGAGCAAGACTTTTAAAAGATCAGAGAAAAACTAGAAAAATGTCTATAGGTACGATTGATAATGTAACATCTCGAACTTTAGCACTGAAAGGGAAAAGACAATATAAAATATTGCAGAGAAAAATTAATTATATTCAACAAAAAGCGCAAATTGGAAAATATAATGAAACATACAGATAGTGAAGCAGAAACAGAGCAAAGTTCTGAAGAAGACAGAGTTTTAGAACCCAATTTTGCTATTGCCTCTACGTCAAGTGTCTCTGAAACCTCAAGTAGTCAAATGCGCATAAAATTGCCTTCTGTAGCTTCTGTTTGTGATCGAACTGGAGTATCAGACAATTGCTGCAACAATTGCAAGCGCCGCTCTTCAGGATTATTGATCTGATTAGTGATAAAGAAAGAAGTCCAGTAATTGACAGAATGAAAATGAGACGAGAACGAAAAAAGAACCGCGAAAGGTATGTAGAAGAAAGTCAAAAGTTAGTTACAGAAAATAAAGGATTAGTTTTTGACGGAAGAAAAGACAAGACTGCTGTGCAAGAAAAGAGAGGAACTAAGTATTACAAGAAAACTGTTATCGAAGAACATATGTCGCTTGTTGGAGAGCTTGTATCAAAGTTTTTAGGACATGTAACACCGATTTCTGGCACTTGAAAAGGTATAAAAGATAGAATAATGGCATTTTCAATGACAACACCGAACACTTAAACATTACTGCAATTGGATGTGATGGAACTGCCGTTAATACTTGATTGAATAATGGTGTGATTCCTTTATTGGAAAAAGAATTAGGAAGGCCACTGCAGTGGTTGATTTGTCTATTTCATGGAAATGAACTGCCCCTACGTCACCTATTTTGTTTCCTAGATGGAAAAACTAAAGGTCCAAATGAATTTGGAGGAGAAATAGGTAAAAAACTAGAAAACTGCTATGAACTTCCAGTGATTGAATTTTCACCTATTGAAAATAACATTCCATTACTAGAAATTAAGGATGATTTAAATGTGGACCAAAAATACTTGTTAGAAATGTGTAATGCAATCTATGTTAGAAATGTGTAATGCAATCCATGAGAAAACCAGGAAAACTTTGTCATTCACGATGGCTTACATTAGCAAACCGAGTTTCGCTTGTATGTGGGAACAGAATGTCCTACAAAAAATCTCCGAATATTGACTGAGTACATTTTGAAAGCTTATGCACCAATTTGGTTTAACATAAAGCTGAAACCATCTTGTATCCATGAATCGAAGCACTTGTGGAAACTTGTAAGCTATTCACGTTACCTCAATCACTCTTAAAAATGTAATTGACCCAGTGATTCAAAGAAATGCATACTTTGCCGCTTCTGAAAATCTCCTCCTTTGTATGATATTAGACAATCGCAGTCACGTAAGAGAGCTTGGATTACGCCGGAATCTAAAAGCAAGGACAGAAAATGAAGGAGGCATCAGAAAGTTTTCAATTCCACGTATAAACTTTGATGCCAAGGATTATATTAATATGATTGAATGGAATGATGTTAAAGTAACAGAACCTCCTATGACGAGGCATATTTCTGATGACAAACTAAAACAGTTTATAAAGGAAGCAAAAGAATCTGATCACGAGAAATAAATTATTGACTTCAACAATATACCATGTCACACACAAGTAGTAGAAAGGATTGTTAAATTAGTTACCGAGTCATCCTTGTCCGTTTGTGATACTTCTGCAAGAGATGCATTGATAAAAACAAAAATACATTCTCAAAAGATAATGCCAAAATTTGAAACAAAAAAACAATTCAATGTGGCAATAAAATAAGTAATGGAAACCATGTGTGAATACTATGGACTTTTGAAAAACATGAATATTTTTTTAATATTTTTCTAAATAAGTGTGATTTATTTTAACTGAGGTCCGTCAATTAAAAATTGTTTTTCTTTCATTCCAATGTGTATTATAAGAATATGCTACTGTAAAATTAATAGGATGAAAATCGCGAAATTCCACAAATTCAATTGTTCTGTTATGGCATCTCAAAATCAGAAATAATTAGAATCAGAGTTGGCAAGTTTCTTCCAAAGTGCAAGAAACCACGGAAAAAACCGGCTGGAAGAAATAGGTTTCTTCCACTAGTGGAAGAAATGGAAGAAACTGTTTTTCTTTAAGAATTTACTATATAAGTTGCAACTTTGAAGATACAATAAATGCATTTTTCTTATAGATAACCTTAAGTAAATTTAATTAGATCTATAAAAATTTAATTAATTATATATGCTAAATTAATAATTACGTCAGTTTTTTAGCTAAGATCAGATCACACACCTGAACAAAAGAAATTTTATCCAAAATACACAAAATCTATTAAAAGTTATTCATTTCAATTTAACCAGCATAATTTTTTATTATTTAAACTAATATATGATAATCATGGTATTAAAAAATGTCATCAACTTCCTCATTTTCCATACTACAGTGCAACATGGTATAACAAAACAAAAGTGTTTTAGCAATAGGATGCTGCAATCGGTTTCTCAACTTAGAATGGATGAATGCAAAAGAAGAAAAAATTCTTTCAAGTCCTGCAGAACTTGAAGAAGAGTTTTAAAGCATTTCGACATACCCGTAGAGCTCATTGGGTATGTCACTGCACTTGCAAATATTTTAAAATTTATTTGGTATGTCCATCTCATTTCCTGTTGTATTGGTAATGCAAACTTCAAAGAAATAAAAAATAACTTGTTCTTACTCTCCTTTACATGTCCAGCACACAATGTGACACACAATCAATGGACTGACTCCATTCCTTCTCGCCTTATGGGGCCAGACTTGAACAATAGGAGAGAATAAAACATTGCGGGTGTGTAAGGTAAGGTGCAAACGAAATGGGGGAGAGGGAAATAAATTTGTCAGTACCAGCTCATACAAAGGATTGCATTTTAAAAAATATTAATATCTTTAATATTAATTAAGTTATGCACTTTAGATTTGATATATTATGCTTTGAGTTTAATTCTTTTATATGGTTAATATATTTTAATTTTGATTTTGAGCAGTTTTTTCATTTCTTCCAGTTTCTTCCGGTTTTTTCCAGT
This sequence comes from Dolomedes plantarius, assembly GCA_907164885.2. Taxonomy (NCBI): domain Eukaryota; kingdom Metazoa; phylum Arthropoda; class Arachnida; order Araneae; family Dolomedidae; genus Dolomedes; species Dolomedes plantarius. Next base: position 138,455,278 of record OU015502.1, read on the forward strand.
TTCTTTCACTGCCCTGGAAGAAACCAGTTTCTTCCCAACCTTGCTTAGAATATACAAGTTTTCTGACAAAATATCATATTTTGAGAATTTTATTTGCAGAAAATACACATTATTTTAATATACTATAAAAGGAATTAACAAAAAACACAAATTTAATCACTTTTTCATAAAAATATCCATTTTGAAGCCCTTTGCGGCACTTGAAAATATTTTAGTAGAGCAAAAAAGTTTTATATTCTTAATTTTAATTTTAAAAGACAACTTTTGAAAACTAGAGCATATTGAAATTCAGAAAAAAAAAATTTTCGTTCCACCGTGATGTCCGAGTGTCTTTTAAGTGCCTCGTCCTTAAGTTCCTTTATGTGTACTATTTTTATGAAGTAAAACGTATTATATAATTAGTTTAGCAGGTTTCCTGACTAAAAGGAATGTTTAAATTACATATTTTGCTATCTTTTTTTGTACTATAAGGGTATTCAATTTCAAAATAATTGCGAAATTTGTCAAAAATTTAATCAAAACCAAAAATTTGCGCCAACTCAAAACATACACCAACTACGCTAATATTTAATTTCCGTCTTTATTGTGTTAAAAGGCAACTTTTGAAAACTACAGCATATTAAAATTTAAAAAAAGTTTTTTTCGTTCCACCCGACTGTGTATACAGGAATTGCTACGCAGCGCCGGTCTCCAGTTTGACATTGTCGTATGGACTGAACGTAATAATTTAAGATTAATAGATTCAATTACGCAAATCAAAAACTCCAAGGCGACGAGCTGAATTTAAGAAAAACAACAACTGGGATTTCCGCGTTTGTGGCAAAACTTGTATTAAAAAATATTTAGCAAGAGGGGGAATTGAACCAATTTTCACATTTATTACCGGTAGAAAATCATGATGAAGACATGCTTATCGATTCTCAACATTTGAAGGCTCTCCATTCTTAATTCAACCAACTTAAAATGAACATTTCCTATAGGGTTTCCGAACCCTTTTTAACTCGGAAGAAGCTGTAAAATTACAAAAATTAATAGAAGTAACAACAAATGAAGAATTACAATTTAAATTTAAACACAACTATCAAAAGTTCGGGCTGTAAAAAATGGTGCCGACACTTTACCCCGGATTATGGGCTGTGGTACAAAAATTTTAATAACGTTTTCTTCGTGGGGTTCAGTGCGGTCACAAATCCGTTAACTAAAAACAGAAAACTAGCTGCAAATTGCTGATCGCGGTGATTTTAGCATGTTGCTGACTAAAACTGAGCCGAATATAAATAAATTGATTGTTGTGCACCAAATTCATCCTTCTCGTTAGTTTTACTGCTATTTGTAATATTTACAAAACGATTATTATCCTTCGCTATCTAAATTTTTCGCGTGTAATGCGAATGTAACTATGGTTGATTTTAATAAATAATTTTATAATTTTAAGCTTCAAGTTGTCTTATTTACAACAACATATTTCTTTACTAGATTCTATATAGGTAGAAAGATATATACAGAAAAGGCCAAAAATTTCCTATTGTATTTGTGTTTACTCGCATAGAAAGGGAAATTTCCAGGGGGGCGTCTCTGAAAAGGGGGCGGTCGACGAAATAAGTTTGGGAATCCCTGATTTACATAATCAATTACAAATCAAATATCAAGATACACGTAGCCCTCCTACAGCACGGCATCTTACAACACGGTTTCGTTCTAACACGATAAGATAAATTGCGGGAACCCTCGTATAACACTGCAACCTGTAACACGGTTTCGCTCTAACACGATAAAAAAAATTGCGAAAACCTTTGTACAACACTGTACCTCTATAGCACTAGATAGTATAATTTTTGTTCAACACATTTAAAAACTAAATTACCCTAAAATAATGACGGGAAGGAATAATGAACTATAGTGGCTTTACATGAAAATGTATAAACAAATTATAATTTATTCATTTATAACTCTATAAAATTACAAGAAGGCCTAAAATTAGCTGAAAATCTTTTTCCTGAATCATTTTTCCTGAATGCAGACCCTTCCGCTGAAAGCCGAAAATTCAAAAGGGAGCTGCAAAATTGTCTATCTGCATACCGTAAATCTACAATGACCTTGTAAGAACCAGCAAATAAACCAAAATTACAGATTTTTTAAAGAGGATAGAATGTGCAAAAAATCTAAATGAAGAAAAAGGTTCTGAAAGTGAAGGTGATATCGTTCAATCGAAAAAACGTTCTCATTTGATTGTACTGAGCAGTGACGAGGAAGAAATTTATTAAATTACGGTCGTAGTAAATGCAAATAATATTTTTTTGTTTCTTTTCGTTTTGTTTTATACATACATTTAAATTTTTAACAAAAATTAAGTTGCTTATAAAAATTAAGTTGCTTAATTTACAGTGTATATCGATTTCAATGTCATTTTAAAAAATTTAATGCAGATAATTGTTGGTTTATTAACTTCAATAGTCTTCAGACATTTTAACAATTTTAATATATTTTAAGCATGGAATCAAATTTAAAAAACACTAAATACATGAATGTTGGGGAAAAGTACTGGATTTTTTAACGGCAACAATTTTGGTGATAGTATAAGTGATTGTTAATGTTCTGCAACAATGGGATTATGATCTTTATAATAAATGTTTTCAGTATTCAGTTTAATGGCTTAATAGGCTGCAAATCTGATCCTGCTAAGCTTTGCTCTAACATCTAACAAACGAGTATAATATTGCCTAACAAACGAGTTGTTACTTTCAAAATAAATTGTACAGCAAAATTCTTTTATATAAATCTCATTGGATTATGAAATATTTACAGATTGGTATAGGGCAGTTAACAATACTGGATTGTTGAGATAATATCAGAAAGAAAAAAAGGGGGGGGGGTTGGATTAGGAGCATTTGGAACTATTAAAACATAGCCACCTATTTGTTGAGGTATAGAGTTACAATTAATAACATGTGTGAATGGATTAGAGAGAACAAGAGGTTGATTATTATCTGCCTTCACTGGAAGTGAATTAATTAGAAGTTCAACACAGGCCAGATTAATAACATGTGCCAGAGGTGGAGGTGGCTCTTAGTCATCAATAACTTTGCTGACACATCTATCGAACACACTCATTCATGCATTTCATCATAGAACATCAGAGAGAGAGAGAGATTTTATCCAAATTTCATTAACTTTATCCACTAACTTCATGTTTTATTTAAGAGATTTTGATGAAATTCAGAGCCACTTAGAAGGTATCTCAACAAAATCATCACTTGAAAGTAGATCAGGAGATATAAAAGTGGTAAAATGCGGTGCAAGAACATGCCACACAACACCATGAATGGGTCATTCCGTGTCAAATCAACACAATTTTCAACAAAAATTTACCTTACCCTCACAGATTTTGATGAATTTTAACACACGTTTACTTTTCATATAGATTAAGAAAAATACCAATTTTATCGAAAAATCTCCACCCGTTTCGAAAATGTGCCTCTGTGAATGTTCAAAAAATCAGTCAAAAACACTTGACAGACCAATTTTCAAAATGACCTAGAAACTTTCCTAATTAAGCTAGAGAGCGAAGATTGGTAGCATTTTAAAGCAATTTTAAAGACCTTTTCAATGATATATAACACAATTAGGGCTTAGAAAAATTTATTTTAATAAAATTTTAATTTTAATTTAAAATTTTTCAAAATGTGCGGCTTTAAAATTTTTCAAATTTTTTTTAATAATCTATATATATAAAAGAGCTTGTCTGTTTGTTTGTCCGCTATAGAATCATAGACTGTTTCACCCACCAGGACCAAATTCGGCACAGTTAATGTTTAGGACCCGAGAAACTTAAATCAGCAAAAACGAAGTTTGGGGCTCAATTAGTTTTTTTTTAATTAATTTTTTAACGATTTTTTGTGCCCGTAACAGGTGCGAGTACCCCCTGTGGATACAGACGTTCCGTGAAATCCGAACCTATCCCTCTTCCCCGCGAGGGAGAAGAGGGGTGCGCGGGGGGTGAGAGCTTCTTGGTAATAAACTTGCCTAACTGACTGATAACGCACAATTCAAACCGTTGGACATAAAGAGCTGAAATTTTGCATGGTGATTCTTCTATAGTGGAGTTTATACTGGAGGGGTGAACTGAGAAAGATTTTTGAAAAATTCTTCTTCGATTTTTTAAAATTAAATTTTAAAGCTTTTTTTTCTAATTTTTTTAAGTTTGCATTTAAAATGATAATCTGAGGGTTATAAAATTTATATCACGAGAAAGATCATAAAATTTCCTTTAAAACGAAATCTTTTTCGAATCGTTACCTCCCTTTTCTGATTTTTGGTGAATTTTTAAAGATTAATTTTTAGAATTTAATTTATGAAATGCTGATCACGTGGTTTCTTTTCTTTTTGTGATACTTTAAATTAATTTTGCGTCACGTGCATAACAACGAAATAAATTGACAAAAGAAATATTAAAATACGGTAAAAGATACTTACGGTTCTTGAGTTTTTGTGACTCACACATACAGACATGACCAATTTCACATTTCTGCTTGATATAAGATATATTACTAATTGTGTTCAGTTCTGGTTTGGTATGGTTTCAAGCACTACTATCAATTTTTGCTACACAAAGGCTAATTATACCGGGACCTACTGCTTAAAGCCAATTCCGAACGGCTACAAACGTCCATGAAAAGAGTGGGATTCGAACCCACAGACTTTGGTACTGAATGCCACCGCCCTAGGTGTACAGTTCTGAAGCATAAAATAATTTATTCTTGCTTTAATAAGAATTTCCATTTCAAATATCAAGTATTACTTTTAAATCATCTTTCAAATACAATAATTTAAAACTTTAAACAAATTTATTGTAATGAATGATGTACCTAAAATGAAGAATATTTAGGCATATTGCATTTAATGCTGTTGCTGTTATCTTTGTTGCAATGAAAGATGAGCATGAATGTTATTTATTAAATGTTGTATATCGATTTCAATGTCATTTAAAAATATTTAATGCACATATATGATGATATGTTAACTTCAATAAGCTTTAGATATTTTAACAATTTTAATATATTTTAAGCATCGAATCAAATTTAAAAAACACCAAATACATGAATGTTGGGAGTAGGATTAAGTACTGGATTTTTTAATATCAACTGGAAAAGTACTGGATTTTTTAATATCAACAAATTTGGTGATAGTATAAGTGATTGTTAATGTTCTGCAACAATGGGATTATAATCTTTATAATAAATGCTTTCAGCATTCCGTTTAATTGCTTAATAGGCTGCAAACCTGATCCTGCTAAGCTTTGATTTAACATTACCAAAGATCAGTTATTATGCCTCATCAATGATTATGTCTTTTCAGTTTCATCCAACTGAGCCAATGAAATTTGAAATTACCTGCAGATAATTTATTATATGTTCAGTGACTGAAAAATATTTTGAATTTTTTTCATAACATTTTATTTTCCTCCTTTTTGAGGAATAAAATTTGAAGGATGAGAGCTTACTCTTGGTTATTCATATCCGGATTATAGGTCTTATTCCAGGCCTGAGTGCATCTGGTACATTACTTTACCTTCGTTAGTGCTTTTGAATGCTAATTTTTTCAAATGAAGATTTACAATTTATTATTTTAGTTAATTTTGTACCCTTTGTTAAAATATTTCAGTGTTATAAATTGATTTTTATGCTTTGGAAATATTTAAAATTTTAATATTTGTTCTAACAATTCACCAATAATACAATTGTCACCATTTTATTTTCATGCTTCTATATACCGCATTTATGCATGTATAGGCCTCACTTTTATTCCATAAAATAGGTTGGTAAAATGGGATTGCAGCTTATGCACGGAATTTTAAAATTAAATACCTTTACTACCATAAAACATTAGTATCAAAGGCAGCTCCAGGAGGAGGTAGTAGGGACAATTGCTCCCCCCCCCCAAAAAAAAAGCCCTATGTATTTTTTTTTTCATAGCCTAAAATTATATAATCGCTGACCTAATACTAAATGAGTTTAAATATAAAATGGGTGGATGTCTATATCTCTTATATATATATATATATATATATATATATATATATAAGAATAAGATGAAAGAGAAAACCAGTAATAGCTCTAAAGCTACTTGCAGCCAGGAACAAACAACATGTAAAGAAAAGTATGAATAAGGTTTTTGACAGCATTTCTTCATCAGCGGTGTCAATACTGTCTAAAAACCAATGGATTGTTTCTGATGAGTATGATCTATAAAATAAACACACTCAGACACCGTACAATCCATTATTAACAGAAGAATTGATTAATAAATGAATTAAGTTTGATTAAAAGTACTTAACCAAAGAACACCAAGCCTGGCACTAGTCAGAGTGGAAGCTAAGAACTTGTAACCGCAAGATGACTGACGTCATAAAACTTGCAACCATTGAGGTAGTGGATTCTCAGTTACAGACTTACTTAGGTTACCGTTATTTAGGACTATTATTCCCTTAATTATTTAGTTTTTATTATTATTACTACTATGAGTTAATTTTATTATTATTTTATTTTACTTATGTTTTTTATTTTTATTTTTAGTAGTTATTTTTTCTATTTTAACCTATTGTTATGTTTAACATATTAATGCAACAGAACAAACTATTCATTAAAACAAAAACCATCAATTATGTTTTTGGAAAGACTTACTGGGTAATTATTCCGAGTTAGCACAGCTTTCAAGTCTATAATATGCTTAATCCTATTGTCTTTAGAACATAGCCTATTTATACGAACTAACTGAAATACAATAATGTTAAAAAACAGATTTATGTAAACAGGTTAGATAATTTTGAAATTTAACAATATTAAAATTATAGTCAGATCTTTTGTCGTATATGTCAAAAGTAAATTTACAATGAGTATTTAATTTAATATTAATATCTAAAAAGTTTACATTAATATTATCATGGCTACTTTTAATTAGTTCCAGATTAGGAGGGTAAAAATTTAAGTCTATAGGGTTATTACTTTTATTAATTACTATTATATCATCTATATATCTAAATATATTGTAATTGCTATTTTCTATATTATTAATTTCAAAATAATATAAGTATAAATTAGCTAGCATACTTGAAGCATTACCACCTTGTGGTACACCTTTGGACTGTAAGTATACTATTATTATGAACTATGTAATTATGTTTAGTTACTAATTCTAGGAGCCTATTGAAACGAGTTAGTTTAATTTTGTTGCTTAAGTATTGAATATTATTTTGTACTAACATTATGATTATTCTATTTAAATCAATTATATCAATATTATTAAATAGATCTTTAAAATCATAAGTTACTATATATTTACAGTTATCTAATGTTTGTAGTTTTCTAATTAGACTATAGCTATTATCAATTATACCACAAACACCAGATGTTATATATTTATAGATTAATTTAAGGTACTTTAATAATAATTTACTTGCTTTTGTAGCATAAGTGTTGTGACCACAGGTTACTGCTCTAAAAGCAATAGGTGTTTTATGAAATTTAGGAACTAAAGTAATATAAGGAAAAAGATAATTGTTAGATGAAATACCTAGTAGTTTATATTTTGCTATTATTTTCTTAATAATAATACTAGTAGTTTCTTTTAATAGCTGAAAAAGATCACTATTTTCTAGCTGTTTTTTTAAACATATGGCAAAATATTGCATAGTTATTGGCTGCTTTATCTACATAAGTGACTATAAAGTCATCTTGTAAATTTGTAATAGCAGCTTTAAAGTGTTTATAGGAATTATTAATGTTATTACTATTATTGGGTAATTTAGCATGTACTAGTTTTAGTAAATTAATTTTCCATGGGTTGAATGCTACATACATACACATATATATATATATATACATATAACACTAAGAGCTGACGTTGCCCTCCCAAATCTATGCCTGGAGCTGCCACTGATTAGTATCTATATACCTTACAACCTATTACCCTGTATCATGCCCACAGCAATTCAATATATTATAAATATTATTGCTTGTATATAATTATACATTAGGACTATTTAATGAAACTCTTGAGTTTCCAAGAGTTTGTCTTTGTACGAAATAATTCCTAAGTGTACAACTATATACAGTGCTTGATTTCTAGAAATAGAGGTGCCGGAACTGTAACCTTCTGGGGGGGGAATTTCAAATTATGTATATATATATATATATATAATATACATATATATATAATACATATATATATAATAGGTCAGGCCAACTCACTAACAACAGAGAAATATGTGATTAAATAAATGTTTTCAACTATCATAATATTTTTTTTTCCTTAAGAGAGGTACCGGAATGCCGGAACACCTCAAATCAATCCCTGAGTATATATATACATAAATAATCATCATTTTTACACTGTAGTTTCACCACCATCAGCTAAGGCTGTACCTGATATTGTTAGGCAAGCATTGAACTCTAAGGAATGTACGACATTGCTACATTTCGCAGAACGATGCTACTTTGAGTCAACAACGGAAATAAGAAAAAAAAAATTTCCCCAAATGTTGTATAAAAATTCAGGTGTGGCTTATACACGAGTAAGCACGGTACATTGCAATTATCTTGCTACAGAGTTTTAAATTTTAAGTACTTTATTTTTTTATAATTTTTGTATTTTTAAGAGCCTAAATTGAAGTATTTATATGTTGATTTCCTAGCTATTAAGATTATTTATAAAAACATAATTCTTGTATTTTGAATATATTTTTTCTCAAAAACATTTTCGGAACAGCTTTGTCAGATGCACCTCTGTTGGCGAAAAGTTGGCGCCAAAGCATCTCCGTGGTGCTAACTTTTCCCAATTCCATAGACCTGTTAGGCTTAGAGTGATAAATATAAACAAAAACATCAATAACGACCAAGAAGTAACAAATAAGTTGAAAACAAACTTACCACTGGCTGTATTAAACTCCCAGAAACATTACAGAAAACCCCAGCCCCCTAACTGTCACAACCACACACGACTAAATCCACAAAGGAAAAAAAATCTCGCAAAAAATCGCACGTTTACCACACCATACATTAAATCGCCTAACTTGGCAGGGAGGTGCATCTGACAAAGCTGTACCTTTTATCCTGATGTTTTTTACTAGCTATTTATTGTTGAATTTATACAAAGTATTGATTGTCAGGCTAAAAGTTTTAAAACAGTAAGAAATAGTATTTTCTTATTTCTCATTAGGAAACTCTACTTCTGGAGTTTGACAACTTTTGGGCGAACAGCACGATATATGGAATTGCACCCAGTGTATTTTATCTTTTAACGCAATTATTAACAGTTCTAAAACATTTGTATAACTCATAACCAACAAAATTGCTAAACACGTTATGTCTAGCTTGTTTGATCATACATTTATAAATTTTGGATGAAAATTGCAAATAAAATTATCAGAGGAATCAGATTGGAAACTTTTAGCAACCTCTTGAAATCGTGGAGAGTATATATTAATAGCACGCCAAGCTCGACTAAAAAGTAAGGCAAATCTACAAATTTGCTAAAAACAGCATACCATGCCTGAACATGCAGTTTTTAACAGTTTAATAGTTATACGTATTGTACTGTATTAGCATTTAGCTTCACTCACAAAAAAAAATAGCGTAAAATGTAGAAATCATAAATATAATTTTCAGCATCTTAGCAAAACAGTTGTATCATACAACAGAAAAAATTACCTGTAAATTAAATTGGTAAATATGAAGAACATGATACGGTTTCTCGCCAAGCCTTTTGTTTTCGCCAACGGCTTGGCGTTTGGCGCGTTTTTGGGTTTGCTGTTTTTCTCTGCACGGTTCTTCTTTCCCATCATGGTTTTTCTTTTCACCTTGTGAAAAATTGAAGTATCGCAAGCGCGTCTCGCAAGATGAATGCAAACGCGGTGTTCTGCAATGAAGAATTAATTCAAAACGTAATCATCGCAATTTGTTCGTAAAAAAAATCTATCGCAGCCTGTATAAAAATCGTAGGCGCAATTGGATACGCCAGTGATTTTCAACCTTTTTTTTTGTTATGGTACACTTTTAATAATTTTAAAATTTGGTGGCACACTAACAATAAGATAATTTCCTAAGAATTTTACTAGATGATTGATGTACTTATAATATAATTTGTTAAAATAGCAACGAAATAATTTTCATTGAAATATAAAATGAAATTGCATTTCAAAGTAAACAAAATGTTTAACTACAAATTGCTTTTAGTGCGAAATCTGAGCTTTTTTTTTTGATAACTTCATCTATATTTGGGCTTAAACATGATAATGCTACTCTCATTTTGTGATCTAGATTTAAAAGTCTGCAACCCGGTGGGTTTCCTTGGTACTTTATATTTTCTGTCTCCACAAACACTGAGGCCCCAATTCCCCCCCCCCCCCACCCTTGTTGGGTTTTTAATTATATAGGTACTGGACAGTTTTTAATTAATAGAAAATAAAGCGTAGTATGTGATTATTATGGGATTATTTACTTTCTAGCATCTGATTTGCATTTTATGGACAATACAGCTACTACGATCTAAATTTTAAAGGGATGTTAACTGCTAAATAGAGAAAATAAGTGTTTATGCGGTAGTCACAGGCTATATGTTGTAGGTAAATGCCGTGGTATTTCATGATATGCTAAGCGTACCCTGTCACAAGCGCATTGTACGAAAATATGTAACATTGATAGAAGTTGCTAAAATTAGTAACATATCCGATTAAGTTTTAAGGGGGGAAATGTTTTAAGTATATATACAGTGTAATATGCAAAAAGCTAATTAAAATATAAAGTGCAGTATTGTGTAAACAACTGTACTGAGTTCCATAATATGTATAATTATATAAATTTAAACAGTGAGTATATATAATATACAATGTGCAGTGTGTATATAAAATATAATGTGTAAGGATGAAGTACAGTGTACAATGTATTTATAAAATATTATGTTAGCGTTTATTAAAATGTAAGTATAGCACTATGCAAAAGCTGTACTGAGGTCTATACGATGAATATTAATATATGGTTAAATAATGTAAGATTGACAGCAAACACGTGATACACCGTGACTGTGTAAACAAAAATAATGGGTGACACAGTAAATGAAGGTTTTCTTAGAGGACCCATGCGTAAAAATATTATAAACCATTTATGAATACAAGAAAGTATCGTTGATAAAATAGGCTGCGTATTGTCAATAAATGAAACGCACGGTAGTAAAAGTAATTGTACCGAATTTTAAGTACACATTGTAAGATGTTGTATAAAGTACAAGAAAGCGTAGGGTGTATTATGAAACTAATCTCTTGTAAGTATAAAGACTTAATATAAAGGCATAAGCTGTATATAAAGTTATTGTACATATTGTATATAATGTTAATTGCATATTATGTGTGCCGCTATAGTCGGTATATAGTTGTTATGATATGGAGTATGGTATTGTATATGTACAAATAGTACATATTGTATTTTAGCGTAAGCTGTATTTTGTAAAAACTTTTGCTTCCCGCTGGCTTTATGAAACTCGTAAGCGCACACGGGATCTTCACTTCGCTCAGATACCCTTGCTCCACTTCGCTACGCTACGTTACGCATCCGTCCAAAAACATTACAGAAAATCCTCTACCGCTGGCTTCGCTACGCACCGCTGGCTGTAGTACAGTACCACAAAGCTTCCGCTGGCTTTATGAAACTCGTAAGCGCACACGGGATCTTCGCTTCGCTCAGATACCCTTGCTCCACTTCGCTACGCTACGTTACGCATCCGTCCAAAAACATTACAGAAAATCCTCTACCGCTGGCTTCGCTACGCACCGCTGGCTGTAGTACAGTACCACAAAGCTTCCGCTGGCTGTGGCAACCAAGAAAGAACAAATAAGTTGGAAAACAAACTTCCCGCTGACTTTAAGAAACTCGTAAGCGCACACGGGATCTTCGCTTCGCTCAGATACCCTTGCTCCACTTCGCTACGCTACGTTACGCATCCGTCCAAAAACATTACAGAAAATCCTCTACCGCTGGCTTCGCTACGCACCGCTGACTGTAGTACAGTACCACAAAGCTTCCGCTGACTGTGGCAACCAAGAAAGAACAAATAAGTTGGAAAACAAACTTCCCGCTAGCTTTAAGAAACTCGTAAGCGCACACGGGATCTTCGCTTCGCTCAGATACCCTTGCTCCACTTCGCTACGCTACGTTACGCATCCGTCCAAAAACATTACAGAAAATCCTCTGCCGCTGGCTTCGCTACGCACCGCTGGCTGTAGTACAGTACCACAAACTTCCGCTGGCTGTAGCGGTCAGTAAAACAAAGCTTACGCTGGCTATACATGGCTTATCACACACAGAACGATTACTCACTTTCAGCTCTCTTTCGATATTTTCACTTCTATACTTATAAACCCACATGTACGTCATTTTCAAAATAACATTCATCGAGAGCTTGCTTTCACTGAACCAAGACCCTATCCTTACCGACCTACGAATAAAATGTGCATTTTCTCCATACACACGACACCGCCATTCAAACCCATCCGAAATATCCTTTCGTTCACATAATTCCATTTTTTAAATTACACCTCTCGCATTCCAAAGCACTCGATATTAAACCATTCTCCATACAAAATCAATCACATACCTGGTTCCCATAAAATCCATTCGAAACAAAACACTCAAATCAATTACGTCACTCATTTTGCAACAAGCAACTCTCTAGAAGACACGAACACAAAATTTAACTTTAAGCGCCGCATTTAAAATTGTTCCATATCGCAAGTTTCTTCTAATTTGTCAGGATAAATCACATGACAATACCACGTGATATATACGTCACGAAATAGTCACGTGACAAACGCGTCAGTAATTTGCAGCAATAACAGCTTGGCGCCTTTATCGCTGCAGCTTGGCGACCGTATCATGACCGTATCATGTTCTTCATATTAGCCATTAAATTAACTTGATTAGCTATTTACTCTTTTAGCAGCTAGATCATTGTAAATTCAGTTTGTGATCCATTCTAAAAGCTGCGAAAGTTTGTCGGCAAGGGCACCACTCTTTACTATTAATTTCTAACATAAATAGAGCATTGAATGCAATAAGCAAAATAAACTAGGCGCTTGCGAGATTCCGTTGCCACTGGTGATTAAAAATATGGTAATTCCAAAGTCAAAGTCATGTAGGTGCCAGAGTATCTAGCAGAGGAGAGGGTGGGGCCTTTTTGCATTTCACGTTGATGAGCAAGCACGACAATTTAACTCGTCCGCAACTAAAAAAAAAGAAATACCGACGAGATGAATTAATGAAAGTTTTCCCTAAAGCTATTTTTACTCCAAGAGAAGTATGATCTACCAAATACGTACTTCTCTGAAAGGATCGAGTTGCTGGGGTCTATTATGAGAGTCAAACGATAACATTTTTGTTCTCAACCCAAACAAACAACTCCACAATCTGCGTTTTTTTCTCATCTTGAAAGTTTTCAGAAAGGTACCGTTTTTTATTTCCATTTGTGTCATGAGTCATAACATGTCCTGGGTCATTCATCCTAAGGGCCTGTTCACATAGGAGTCCGTTGCGTTGCGTTAAGGAAAAGATGACGTTGAGACGAAAATAAACCAATCATAGGCGTTAAAAATTTCATTGCCAATCGTTTGGAGGCATATGATTGGTTTATTTTCGTCTCAACGTCATCTTTTCTTTAACGCAACGCAACGGACTCCTATGTGAACAGGCCCTAAATGTCACGCTCCATTCATCTGTAAATTGAACCATTTGTTAGACGTCCATCCCTGCTCTTTTGTTAACATTTGACCATTTGTTACGCAATTTTTTATACATGTGTTTAGGCTACTTACCCATTCTACAGTGGTGAAATAAATTAATAGAATGTGCATATTTTATCGAATTTTATGAAAAGAACTGAACTGAATCTAAAATCACGGCTTCTAGGCAAAAATGCATATCTTGTACGTCAAATACGTAAGCGTACACGTGTGTGTAGGCGGAGCCAGTAGAGAAACAGTCTTTATAAGCGCGCGTGTTAAGACGCATTTCGTTCGCTAGCACACCTCAGGGAATTTCTTGGTGTTATTTTGCAGCAATCGGTTAATTTCAAGTTGTAACAGTAAAAATGAGTAACCACCAATGTTTAGATGATGGAATGAGGTGGCGAACTGTGGAGAGGCTAGAAGCAGGCCAATCTCAAGTCCAAATTTGTAGAGAGTTCAATTTAACGCCCAGCGTCGTGTGTAACTTATAGAAACAGTTCTAGGATCACGGATCCATCGAGAGAAAGCCTGGGCAAGGTCGTCCAAGAGCCACAACGGCCAGAGAAGATCGCCATTTGTCGATTATAGCGAGGCGTAACAGGAGTGCTACAGCTTCTCAGCTCTCTCGTGACTTGTATGCAGCCACAGGAACCCGTGTATCAAGGGTGACTGTTTCCAAAAGACTTCATGAGAGAGGGTTGTTTGCAAGAAGACCTACTGTTTGCGTCCCGCTCACTTCTACGGACAGGAGAATCCGTTTATCATGATGCAGAGAGCATAGAATTGGAGTATGGATCAATAGGCGACTGTTCTCTTCACTGATGAGTCCCGGTTCAGCCTAAACACCGATTCTCGCCGTACGTTCATATGGAGAGAACCAGGGACCCGCTACCTACCCTCCAATGTTCGCGAAATCGATCATTATGGCGGAAGAGGTTTAATGGTCTGGGCAGGCATCATGTTGGATGGCCGCACACCTCTCCATGTCTTTGAAAGAAGCGCTGTGACTGGTGTGAGGTATAGGGATGAGGTCTTGGAGCCCTATGTTCGCCTTTTCAGGGGTGCAGTTGGCCCTGATTTCATTTTAATGGACGATAACGCGAGGCCAAATAGAGATCTTCTGGTCGACGAATTTCTAGAGAGTGAGGATATTCGCCGGATGGATTGGCCAGTCAGATCTCCAGACCTTAACCCTATAGAGCATGTCTAGGACGCTCTGGGGAGGGCAATTGCAACTCGCAACAACCCTCCGAGAACCATCCAGGGAATGAAAACAGCGTTGCTGAACGAGTGGGACCAATTGTCACAGGAAATAATAAACTGCATTATTTCAAGTATCAAATCACGTTGCGAGACCTGTATATCTGTAAGAGGGGACCATACCCCCTATTAACCCATCTATTAACCCATTTTTTTGTTTATTTTGCAACTGCTGTTTCATACCTTCCGACTCCAACGAGTGATACGCACGATCATGCTTGTGTATTACAATTATTGAATGGTTATTTGTTTTGTATTGTATCAATGTATGTACGTATCAAATTTCATTAAAATCGGTACAGTATTTCTAGAGATAATCGACCAGGTCTGCAAATTCTCTTAATTTCTTACACCAGTGTATAAAGCATCTTTTAACAAAGCTTTGTCATCAGTCGTTCCTTGGCAAGAGATATCGCTCTACTGAGAGCCTTCTGTCTGGTATCTTTGTACAATTATAACCTTTCCTCCAAATCATCGTGTCCATCTAGATTTAATCGACCTAACCACGGTGCAAATCGTCTTTTATCCTGGCTGTATTCTGTGTCATCACTTTAATCAATCCTTTTACATCCTGTCATGGTGTACAAGACAGTACATAATTTGATATTCGTCGTCAAATCCACAATAAATCCGTCTCCCTAACTGTGTGGATTCCTCTTTCCTTGAATTCGCTCCAAAAATAGGCTCTGTTCCTGGTCATTCTTACCATTGGTTGCTTTGAATACTAGGTCCACCTGATAAATTAACTTTCCTTTTTTTATTTTCACTTGTGTCATGAGTCAGAAAACCCCCATTTGCTCAGAGTTAGCTCAAGAGATTTGAGAGCTTTTTGCCTTTACTCCAGGCACATATCCTTGCTTCGGTTTTCCCAATGCACACTGGTGCAAATTCTTTGTCTATGTCAATGTAAAAAATATTTTTACTCTTAGTTCTGTAGTCGCTGTTATCCTTACTCCAGACAATAAAATTATTTAATGATTTCCTGAAACACGTCCTTTACAATAACAATTATCTATCTTGAGAGTAACTGCAATGAACTCCTTTTCTTCAGACTGTCTCATCAATTACGTTGGTAATCCATTTATACAAAATGTTAATGAATTTTAATAGACTGCCCCATTATTTTTTTCAAAGCATCCGTCACAGAATGCCTTTACGAATTCCCGATCCTCTATATATACATATATATATATATATATATATATATATATATATATATATATATATATATATATATATATATATATATATATATATATATATATATATACATGTTTTCTCTAAAATCAGTCATCGACAATCACTTTAAACAGTAGAAAAAATATTTTTTTTTTGTAATCCATTTATATATCGGACATCTACTACATTTTAAACCTTCCTCCATTGTCTCAAATCATTTATAATTCTAATCGATATATCCAAAGACTAAACAGTTCTTTCTTCAAATCAAAAAGGCCAAACATTATTTTGTACATCTACTGAATGAAAGCCTTTTCACCAGGCTGTCACAACTTTCAGGATTCTACACTGCTTATCAAAAAGGTAGTTTTTCTCGGCTGCATAATTCATGTTAATTCGAATGTCATCCTCAGGAATATCTTTACATTAGTCTGGTTTATTTATTTTGTTTTTTTTCAAACTTCCCCAACGTTTAATGTATTTTCTTAATATGTGTTCTGTACGGAACATTCAAACCCTTTTCTCGCGTCTCTAAATGGTTTTAAGCTATCCCCAGCTTGAAATGAAACAGCACTTCATCGTGATAGTAATAATTTATAGGGATAGTAATAGTAATAATTCTCGCTCCTATTGGTTTGCATTTTTTGCAAGTTCCAAAACTTCTGGGTTTGGTTTTGAGAGCTACTGTCAATTTTTTGCTACACCACGGCACTTTAGACCGGGACCTATGCCTTAAAGCCGATTCCGAACGGCTACAAACATTCATGCCAAGTGTGTGAGTCGAACCCGAACACTCTGGTACCGAACCTAGCCATTTGCCCTCGCCCGGGCCAAAACTTCTGGGACTCGAGCCAATCGTACTGACACGATTAGCCACTATCACCGGAAAAGAAAATGCCTCCTTCACCCTCATGCACTGAATTTTAAAAGGCATATTCTCCTTAGGAAAAAAACAACTTTTGACAAATGTTGCAAGATGCAGGGAAAATGCAACAATGAAAAGCAGATACCCAGTACTTAAAAAAGGATTCATACAGTAAATCTGGGGATAGAGTCTTCCATTGAATCCCAGTGATTTCTTAGTCGACCGATGAACTTACTGAAGGGAAATGTAATTCATATTAGAATACAGGGTCGGGCCGATCCAGCGTGGTGACCGAGGTTTTAAAAACTTGCCTTCTTTAAATTTTTGGAGACTATAAGTAACGAATATATCAATATTAGAAATAGCTTTGTCCGATATGGAGCCAAGGATTTTAGAGCCAGTAAAGCAAATGCAAGCTCAAAAATCTTGATTTTTAAAGTTTTCATAGGGTTTTAAGTATTATGTTATGTTTACTTTTACGTTATATTTGTTATGTGATCGTCGAATTTAGACTTTTGACGGGGTATGATTGCCCGTCCACCCCCCTTCCTCGTTTCAACTTAATTGTTTCCCCTTTATGTGTCTTATGTAACGCTCGACAAGTTTTCGACTCCGATCATTTGGGCAAAAGCAGTGTATTCGTGGATTTTAACTGCATCGCAAAAAGCACTGAAAGGTTCATGGTCTAATGGCGGGAAAGCAAATTGCACGGCATTTACCAACAACGAATACCACTTAGGGCTTTTATCACATCTCTGGAAAACTGTGAATTTTCTGAGGAAGACTCGCCATGTTGATGGCTCTAAACGACTTCAAAACTTGACCACTGCACAATGAATGCATAAAAAGCCGTGACAGTTCGGTATTCATGAACGGGCGTACTATACATAAATTTGGCACGATTTATTTACATAATTATTTTTCGTCGGCCGTACCCTTCGAAACTTCTTTGTGAATGACCCTTTGATTCTGTTTTTAAGGCTTTCTCGCCTACGACTTTCTTTTTCCAAATCGCCATTCCCATAAGTCCTAGGAGAACCATTTTCGACTCAATTAGAATCATATCCAGACGGTGTTAAAACTCTGTTCTCAAAATCGCCACTGGTCATTGGCTCTTGGACGGCAGCACTAGTGTTCTTTTCACTGTCTACAAACTTTTGGGTAGTTTCGAGTGGTTCTCCACACACTGGAACCGGAGGAAAGAAGTCGCCAGGACACCCAGGATTACAGCAGAACCTCGCAGGCATGGATGTCTGGCAGCTTCTCTGGCAGTGGGCCTCTCACCCGGAACTATTCTCATGAGACAACAGGAAGAGCAGGGCATCAACCTTGTCTGCTCTAGAAAACCTGACGCAGACATAGCGTTTCGCATCAGTACGTACAAGCTTGATTCCTGTAAGAAGGCAGAGTTAGAGCCGAAATTGTGGAAAGTATTGGCCGTCAAAAATTGGCGATAAATAATCCTAAACTTTGGCGTATTTTTTAGGCATAATTGTCATAAAATCCTTATTCTTCCATCTTAGTCAAACATTGATTTGTCATAAAAGAAATTTTATTGTGACAAGATACATTATTGTTAACTACTTGTTTAACTGCCCAATAAAAGAGATTAAATTTTGCAACCAAAACTTGCAAGTAAGATGTAAATTCGTGAATAATATATAAATATGTAATGGTAAGTATGAAACAAAATTTTTATTCAGTTCCGGCTAAAAAATTCATATGTTATGGGTCTGTTAGTAGTGTATAGTGTACTTCCATAAATTGTCCAAAATAGCTTATAAGATTGTAAAAAGTAAAGTTTTACACCATAAATCAGCATTGCTTTTTTGGCGCTCAAGTTCGGGTAACGAGATAACTTTAAGAAGCTGTTGATGGAGATAAGTACCCAATTCCTAGAGCCATTAGATCAAAATTGTTATTTTTGACGTATAAAATGGGCTCAAGAGTGCCTGACAGAGGCATTGATTTGTGTTGGATATGAGAATTTAGGGTAACAAGGGGAACGCCCGATAGCCAGACAGTAAACTTCAGAACTCTTGCCTCGACAGTTACGATTAACATGAGAAGCATATTGATGTAGAAGCCAAATTTTGCAAGAAACGGTCAACTACTAACTTTACATAATGATATAATTTATCTAAAAGTATGTCTTTTTAGGATTAAGGAAAATTGTTATATAAACAGAAAATTTATGGAAGAATTTAGGTCCACATATCAAATGGCACGCCATCGACACCACCGGAACCAATTGGGTGCCAGCATTCTGGAGGACGGAACTGTAGAGGAGCACATAGGCTAAAAAGGAAAGAGAGGCTGTCAAATAATTTTACCATAAATATTATAGAATTATATCAAGTGTTTTGTTCATAACTCACTCATAAACATTTTTAACATTTTATTTTTTTCATCCTGGCTCCCTAAAAGGGTGTCGAAAATAAAATAAACCCAGATTGCATGAAAAAAAACCACAGCTTTTAAAAATATGTTTTTAAATAAATTAAAAACGATTAAAAAAATACAAGTAAGTGAATACACACATCAGTTTCTAAGATGAATTGGAAGTTCAATTACAGTTGTTGTATTTAATTGCCAAATTTCCTCCATTTCGTCATTCACCTCCAAATTAACTTTCTTAAATTCTTATCGCGTATAACATGCTCCATCACGTTTTGGGTGCCCAAGTGTGGCTACTTCTGACTATTTCTATGTATTGCCTGATTTCCCACCATACAACCGTTGACGGTTTCAGTTTTAAGAGAAGGTGTTCTTTTGTGGTGCGTCCACTAATTTGTGAAAAACACTCTTTCTACGCACTGAGAGGACTGGGGTAGAATATTAAATAGTAGGGTGGGTCTAAAAAAATAAATATTTTTTTCTAAAGCTTTAGGGCGGAAAAGTTGCTAGTGTAATAAGAAGAAAAACGGCATAAAAAATCAAAATCGGTTAACATGTTCTGTTTGGACATCGTACTTGAAGTTTGTGACAAATTGCAAAAATCACGATATTTTTGTAATTTTTTTTCTGTTAGTTAAAACTTTTAAAATAAACACGCTTTGGTTTTTTAAGCATGTTTCATGGGTTAAATAACCTATATAAATTAAATTCTGATCATTAATCTAATTTTTTCCGTTCGCGCAACGGAAAAAACAGAAATTTATCAATATTTCGCAATTTTCACTGTGGTACTCTTCGTTCGTATTGCTAGAACAAAACGAACCAGAACTCGCTTGAAATAGGTTGAACTGGTTTGAACTCAACTGAAGACAATTCACAACTCCTGAAGAAAGTTGAGGTCTTTTCTTTGACGGACGAAAAGATGATACTTTCGCAAGAATGTGAAAGAAGAACACTATTCTCTTATCCAGGAACCTGTATGAACTTATATTGGACATGTATCCCCTTCCTCGAGTTCATCAAATGATATAACTCAAAGCATTATTTCTCGTTTGTCTGAACTATCAATATCACTAGAAAAACTAGAAGTAGTATAGTATAATGGCAATGAAATCAACAATGGATGGAAAAACGGTGTCATCCGCCGACTAGAAAATCATGTAGGACGCCCACTACAGTGGAGCATATACCTCCTGCATTTTAATGAGCTTCTTTTTCACCACATTTTCCAACATACTGACGGTCAAACTCCAGGACCTAATTATTTTAGTGGGCCAATCGGAAGTGAGCTACTGCCCACAGCAAGTGGGCAGTAGCTCACTTGCTGTGAAAAACTACCTGTGGTTTATTATGAACCCATAGATTGCTCAATTCCTGATATAGACAGGAATTTGTTGAGTAAAGACCAACAGTATTTGTTGGACATTTCAAATGCAATCACCTTGGGCCATTGTCAAGAAGATTTGACAAATAGGGATCCTGGTCCTTTGTCCCATTCCAGATGGCTAACTGCGACCAAATGAGTCCATAGGTTGTATATAAGTTCATCAATCCGGAAACTTAAAAGAAATAGTTAGCTTCATCTTGAAATCATATATGCCTATGTGGTTTGCCATAAAAAGGCCAAATATTTTACTGACGGACCAAAACATGTCTTTCAAGGAATCCAAAACATCACGGAATTTATCCGACGAATTACTTCAAGTTGTCGATCCAGTAATTAAACGAAATGCTTGTTGATGAAAGAGAACATATTCGGGAACTTGGTTACAGAAGGATCTTAAAAGCAAGCCAAATCGTCCCAAACAAGAAGACTGTTAGAAATTTCGTACCACCGATGATAAACTTTCAAACTTCTGATTATATCGAAATTATTAATTGGAATTCTTGTGTGGTGAATCCTCCCCCAATGCTGCGGAACCTAAGTGAAGATGATATTAAATCAGTCAACAATTCTGACACTACACCCATCTGAGAAATACTGTTTCCCTATCACACCCAGGCTGGGGAGAGGTGCGTCAAAACTGTGACAGAGGCCTCGAATAAAGTATGTGGATATGAAGCTAGAGATGGCTATATCCGAGCAACACTAAATTCTAGATTGGTTATGCCTCATTTCTCCAAAAAATCAGACTTTAAATATGTATAGATATAAAAAAAGGTAAAAAACAGAGTTAGCCAAAGAATCCTACTCTATGAAAAATCTTTGTAAATAGATGTAAATATAATGTAAACAATTGGATGGTTGGTTGGATAGGGTGTGTGTGGAACTCGACATCCAACCATCTCCACGTGCTGGGTTCTGGGCCGTTTTGTTCTACCACATCGAGCGAAGAGTTGAACAGTGAAAATTGCGAAAAATTGTTAAATTTCTGTTTTTTCAAAGACGTTGCGCGAACGAAAAAAATTAGATTTATGATCAGGATTTAATTTGTTTAGGTAATTTATACCATAAAACAAGCATAAAAAACTAAAGCGTGTTTATTTTAAAAGTTTTAACTAACAGAAAAAAATTACAAAAATATCGTGATTTTTGCAATTTTTCATAAACTTTCAAGTACGATGCGTGAACGGAAGATGTTAACCGATTTTAATTTTTAAGCCGTTTCTCTTCTTATAACAATAGGCAACTTTTCCGCACTAAAGCGTTCTGAAAAAAATGTTTATTTTTTCGACCCACCCTATTAAATAGGTCCTGAAGTGTGATAAGGTGTCATATATGGGATTATCGAATCCATCCATGATATTGCGCAACAAATTCTTGGATGGTTTTGTAAGAGGTATATACATACGTACATGCTCATTCACCCACCCACCTATACACACACAGACACACACACACACACACACACATATATGTATATGAAACGAATTTCAAACCTTTACCTTCATTAACTTTGTCTTATCGCACAGAACATTATCCCTCATTTAAATTTAACCTAGGAATAACGAAATTAATCTATTAGATCTTCCCCGAATCCCTTTTTTCCAAAAATAAAATTATAATGTTGAGTGCTATTCGTTGAATTGGAATTTTAAGACAATTTCTGAAAAAAAATTTAAGACCTGTTTTTTCCTAATTGAACAATTTTCCTAAATATTTGAAATGTTTTATTGCCATTTAACCTTATTTAATTTGTTTCCATGGTGCATTTGAAAAAGTTATAGATAAACCTCTAAATATTTGTACCAAGAATTTTAATAATTGAATTTTCTACCCATTATGAAGCCTAAACTTGAATAACGATAATATCATGACCCAGAGATCCATTTCTTTTTGATTTTCCTTTTGGTGCCTAACACCCTTGACTCCACTATTTAGGTGGTTATACTTCTGACGTCCAATTAAATTAAATTAAATAAATTTTTAAAAACCTATCTTGTTTAAACTTCGTCTTAGAAACTTATGTATAAAATTTCTGGATCTCATGGGTGAAACCACCGAATATGACAACTCTACTTCTTTTTTTTTTCATAAATTCTCTCCTTCTCGAACTCTCTGTCCTATCACCCCCCCCCCCTCTATCGTCGTTTTTGGAAGTCATCCCAGCTGCCTATTAACCTTCAGCAAACACTCTTCACATTTCAGTCACCCAAGGTGCTAAACAAAATAAATACTTAGACTATAGAAGATCCCCATCTTCGTCCTAAACTAGATGTTGTTTTGGCTGTCATGTCCTGCGAGAGAATTACAGTTGGTCCACAGTACGGCCATTTTTCTTCCTTCATTTTGTCAATACATCACGGGGAAGGAAAAACTCACTTTTACGCAGACAACTACACACACCGCTCACTCCTTAGTTGTAAAGTTATAAAAGAATTTAAACCTAAGTCAGTTGTGGCTTACACACACACAAATACAAACACCTTTACAAAAAGAAATGTCGTGATATATTGTGTTCCTTAATAAAAATGTTATTTTTTTGTACATTCACTTTAAGTATATATTAAATTTTGTGTGAATATTGAAGTGTTACCATGGCCATCCTAAAATAATAATTTTAGTGTATTTAAATCTTCATATCATTTTATTTTGCGAAATGTTATATAGTTTCTATGCTGTAATGGTGAACCTCTACTTACAATTGCATAACGAGGACTATGTGGAGGAGGTTGCAATATTTTATATTATATTATGTGTCGCATTATTACTTAGTAACATCAACATTCAGTGTTCCTGTCTTTTGTGCTTTGTTGTGAATTTGAAATACTGTCATACACACCCTAACATGTAATTTAAGTGTATTGATATTTATCTTATTTTGTTTAATGATATTTTATGATATCTTGTATGATATTTCATGACCTGAGTAAACACACAAGGATGATAGTTAAACAAAATTTAAATTTTCAACTCCTGAACCGAAACTTTTTCAAAATTATTCCACAAAATTTTTATTCAAAATTACTCTTTTTGTTATACGCGGTTTTCGCCGAAAGGAGTCTTGCTGAGGGAGCCAGCCCCTCTCGCAAATCTTTTCCGGAGGGGGGGGGAATTGAAACCAATTTCAAACCTTTCCCTTCATTAACTTTGTCTTATCGCAACTGAATATTATCCCTCCTTTAAATTTGTCCTAGGAATAACCAAATTAATCAATTAGATCTTCACCGCAGACCACGTGTGGACAGGAAGCTTACATAAGAAGATTGTTCTAGAAGCTATGACGTGATCCTCGTGACCTCATCCGATGCGGCATGTTGAGGTCAGGTGTCAGGTTTTAACCAATAAAAAGTTCAGCGCGCCTGTACTCAAAGGCATGGAACTAGAGTTTCGCGGGTATTGTGTGTCTGATCTCCGTCCTAGCAACATGTAGTTTTGCACTGCGGGGTTTTTGGCCCTTTGTCCGTAACGCTCGGGACAAATTTAGTGATGTACGTTCGTCCAACATATAAATTGTCAAGTAGGAAGTAAATTGAAATAAATATTTGAAAATAGGACCGAACTTTCGCCTCATCCTTCCTGGAGTTGGATTTCAAAGTTTTCTTCTTTGTACCAGCCACTCGTTTACTGATGCCAGCTACGACTACACCCGGGCCTGTGTTGCATCGACCGCGAAAGCTTTTATTATAGTATAATCCTACCTGTTCACCGACATCTATTCTTTGGATTTATATATATATATATATATATATATATATATATATATATATATATATATATATATATACAGAGTGTCCCAAAAAGAATGCTACGGGTTTCAATGGTTATAGATTCTTCGGAACAAAGCAGTGTAGAGAAATGAAGTATACGTCAAATAGAATAGAAAGTCTCCAAGTATCTTACCTGTTGAGGAAACTTCGATGTGTGCTACCTTAGTTGCCCTGCAGACGTCAACACGATATTCAGTCTTTTTCTTTCCTTACACGGCAGAGAATATCCGGTGTGATAGAACAAACAACTTCAGTGACCCTTTCTTTCAAATGATCCAGATTTCGGACGTGAATGGAATACACTTGTGTTTTTACATACCCCCAAAAGTAGAAATCCATGGGGGTAAGGTTTGGAGACCAAGGGGGTCATAAAATCCACCCTTCTCGTCCGATGTGACGCTCCAAAGCAGACGTCTCTAACCAAATGTTATCTGATGTGGGTTCGTCAAGAAACAGCATCCGGTTCACAGCCGAATATTTATTATAACAAAACAAGGACAGACATCTAAGACATATTTAAAGTTAACTTGCTAAATCATCGTCTGATCTCTCAGTACAACAGGCCAATTCTCTACAGACTTCAAACATCAGATGCGGGAGCAGCACCCTCTTTTACCGAAATTCTCATTGGCCGCTACATCCGACCCATCGCTGAGGAAATGTTTCGTTAAGAAATTCCCGCACGAATGTAACAAAATGTGGAGGAGCTCCGGCCAACTGGGAATTGGAATTCACCGATGCTAGTCCCGGAATCTGAACGTAAGTTTTCGCGCACATAAACTTGGAGTGTTAATCTTTCATTTTACGTATGACTCGTGCCTGTAACACGATTTATTGCATTTCTATAGCCATTTGAAACCCCACCATTGTTTTGGGGAAACACTGTATATACACACATAAATAAAAGGTCTATATTATTTCTATAAAATCAAAGCATTAGATATATCTATTTCTACCAAGTTTATAACTGGTAAATTTAAATATACCTGTTAAGTATTTGAGGTTGAAACGTGGGAAGGCAGCGCGATTAAATCCTGTGACAACAGGGCCGCAGTCACCACTGTCCCGCACATATTTGGGCCTGTTTACATACAATTACAGACTTTAATAATTTCGTGGCTAATCGTTTGGAGCAGGGGTTCCCAGGTCCAGTTGGTGAAGTGGGCGCTGGAACGATCCAGGGGGGCGGTAGCGTCCCTGGTGACATTTGGGGGCGGTGAAAACATAAAGAAATAAGACAAGACAATTCTAAAACATTCCGAGGAAAATTGGACACAGAGGGTACGGGAAAGACCTAGGTGGGAAACAATCATGTATTGTGAGACTTGTTAAGTATCTAGTGACTTAGTTTCTATATTTGGTCTTATTTACAGCCCTCAGCATCTAGGGCAGTACCCCTCAATCTATTTTTTGCACGAAGAGGCTTCCCATTCCCCGGAGTTTAACCACTTCCGGTCACTGATGATACAGCCTAATAAATCTTCTTTAAAGTTTAAACTGGACCGCCTTAACTATATCCGGACCATATGGGCTTTGAGTACCGCTGATGCAAAAATAAAAAATAATCAGGCACACATTTACACAGTTTGGGAAAATATTCAAGTTGGGGCCAAGGACATTGAGAGGTTGTTAAATGCAATTAGAGGTATATATGCACTTTGCTACAGGGGTGAGTTTTATTACCGGACGCGGGAGGCCAAACGAAACGCTGAATTGCTTATTTTCGCAGGATTTATTTGAACGCAAAGAAATAGAGAATAGTTTTTTTCAACTCTGAGTTCCTACTCTTACAGAGTGCTCGCATCAACAAAACGTAGGTAAATGATATTCCTTTTACAAAATTTTCCTGTTAAAACTGAAAAAGTTGTTTTGTTCTAATACTACATATAACATACAATTTAATTAAATATATGAAAAATATTTTATAATTATTTATGTTGGCATAATTATTTGTATTGTATTTCATATGTTTATTTCATTTTATTTTGCCTAAGTTGCTGTAAGCCGCGCAAGATATCACTTTAACTAATATTTTTTCTTGAAATTTTTAACCTAAAACCTATACCAAAATTTTTGTCATTTCCTACAATATGTTGTTTTTATTAGGGCATGAATTAAAAAAATATTCCCCAAGTTTGGGATAGCTAAATACAACTACATATTAAAAATAGAAAGAGTCTCTGATAACATAATTTAGCTAGGGGGTTGATGACATATTTATAAAGCATATAGATGCAGAATGCATACTATCCGGCTGTTTTCCAAAACTATCCCAGTTTGAAGTGGTTGCGAAAGAGGGACATTCTTGCTGCTAAAAATGAAGATGTACAAGAAATAAACAATCAAATATTTTCCATGTTACCAGGCATAGTCACTGAATACAAATCTATCGACACCGTAGTATATGCCGATGAGGTTGTCAATTTCCCAACAGGGATCCTAAACTCATTTGATCCGGCTGGGTTGCCACCACATCGTCTTTTACTTAAAGTGGGATCTCCAATTATTTTACTACGGAACCTCGACCCGCCAAAATTTTGCAACGTCAAAAGGCTGTGTGTAAAGAAGATGCTGGACGATATTATTGAAGCGACAATCTTAACAGGAAAGGGAGAGGGTGAAACATTTTTTATCCCACGGATACCACTCATTCCGGTGGATCTCCCGTTTAACTTGAATTGCAATTTCCAGTGAGACTTGCGTTGCCGATCATTAACAACAAGTCACAGGAGCAGTCTATTAAGTCCTTCGGAATGGATTTGAGATCGCCATATTTCTCCCACGGACAACTTTACGCTTCGTGCTCAAGGATGGAATAACCCAAGAATTTATTTATTCTTGCTCCTGGAGGGAAAACTAAAAATGTTGGTTTTAACCAGGCTTTAGGTTAAATTAATATTATAACGAATTTGTAATTTTACTTTATAATTTATATGCTGTATATATACTTTTAAATACCAGTAAGTAAAATTGCTTAGATTTTACACAAGTAAAATTCATTACTTTTCCTGTGTAATAAAATAATTGGGATAAAAAATACCCGGGTAACGCCGGGTAAAAAGCTAATATATATATATATATATATATATATATATATATATATATATATATATATATATATATATATATATATATACTATCTATCAATAAGTATTTGGACGACCATACAAATGACGATATCTGCGGTCCTGATATACGTCACGCCCTCCGCCATTAAATATCGTGTAGGAAACAACATTTGCATTAGTAACTTGCAAGATGCCACTAAGTCAAGATGCCACAGAGCTATCGGATTTCGAAAAAGGTGTAATCGCCGGGTATCACAGAAATGGGCGATCCTTAAGGGTCATATCTATGGATTGTTGTGCCATTGGTTAGTTAGTTAAGGGATATATGTAGCGAGCTGAATTGCCCAAAATCGACAGTGGCCTATTTGATTCAGAAGTGGAAGGTGTGCGGTGATTGTCAGAATGTGCCCCGAGTCGGCAGACCCACAAAACTGGGAGATAGACAGATGCTGTCCACAGAAATTCGGAAGAACCGCACCCAACCGATTGCCCACATACTCCAGGGGTGCCAAGAGGAATCCGGGAGTGTTGTTTTGATGTATACCATCCGTAAGGAAGCACACCTGCTTGACTTTCATGGTCGTGTTGCCGCCCATAAGCCTTTGATCACAAAGTCCAATCGTACTATTAGGTTAATGTGGTGCAAAGCACGTCGAAAGTGGATCGTAGATCAGTGGAAACGGGTTCTTTGGAGCGAATAATCAAGGTCCACCCTCTACCGTTCGGATGGCAGGGTCTGGGTTTGGCGTCTGCCTGGAGAACGCTTCCTTCCAGAATGCATTGTGCCCACAGTAAAGTTCGGTGGAGGTGGAATTATGGTCTGGGGTTGTTTCTCCTGATATGGACTGGGACCCTTGGTCCAATTCATGGTAAGCTCAACACCGATGCCTACTGCACTATCTTGGATGACAGTGAGCCTCCTACGCTGTGGCAGTTTTACGGGTTGGACCCATATTACTTTCAAGACTTTAACGCCAGCTGGCGTGTTGCGAGGTCCACCATGGATTGGTATGGTGACAATGGGGTGAACTGAATGGTTTGGCCTGCCCAGAACCCAGACTTGAGCCCTATCGAGAACCTCTGGGACGAGTTGGATCGCCGAATTGAGGGGTGCAATAACCGTCCAAAATCGGTGAAGGAACTTACATGTGATTCTCCAAACAGGGTGGAAGAAAATACCACTAGTCGTCCTCAAGGACTTGTGGAAAGCATGCCGCGGAGAGTTGAGGCTGTAATTGCCTCTCGTGGAGGCTCTACCAACTATTGAATAAGAATAAATTTTGTTTTTTTTTTCCTATTACAGGTGTCCAAATGATGGTAGATAGTGTGTACATACAAATAGATAGATAAATAGATAGATGTATAATCCTTTACCGATATCGAAGGAGAGGCAAGCGAAATCTTAAAGTTCCTTTTCTCTGAGTATTTTCCGTATGGCTCACATATAAACTAGTCTCCAATTAAGTTTTTGTGGATTTTCTTAATTTGTTTTTAAAGGGTTGCCCCAATTGGTCGGCAGATCTGTACTGTCCGTCCGGCGCCCAGGCCTATAAAAATGATCTGCTCCGAACTTGGGAAATCAACCCTCGACGGCGTATACAGGTTTTGCTACGTAGTGACCGGTCTTCAGTTTGACAGGGCGTATAGGCGAGAGCCGTGGTCACCGTAATAATTTCGAATTATTTGTTTTTAATTTAATTTTTCCTTTTTGTAATTTTTTTTCTATATCTAAGTGCAGAGTTAGAAGTGGAAAATACTGACATTTCGTGCAACTGCTGAAAATTTATACGTACGTTATTCTATTTATATCTATCAAATCATCTGTGCTAATTGTAAACTAAGTTGTGCGTTAATAAGGAATAATTCTTTAAATAAGAGAAAATTTAATTAAGACTATTAACTCTTTTTAAAATTAATTAATCGCTTGAAAATGCAGTTGTATATTTTAGCGATGACGCCATCAAAATTAGTAGAATCTTTGAAAAAGTACATTCTAATAAGAAAGATAAAACCTTATCTTATATTTTAAAGCAATGAATTAAAATTTTTTGAGAAAGCCGACATTAGCAAAACTTTTCTCAGTAGAATCCAAAGGTTTTAACGATGGGTTGCGTACTTCATATAATATTTCTGTAATGATTTTTAAATTGGGAAATCCGCATACTATTGGGGAAGAACTAATTCTACCGGCTATAACTGAAGTAATACGCACTATGTAGTAATACGCTATAACTGAAGTAATACGTACTACACAAGCCAGCTTCTGAAATGACAAAGAAAATTCGATTGAGCAATAATACAGTCCAAAGAATTGATGAAATGGCTCAAGATGTTGAAGACTCGTGTGAGTATTTAAAAACATCCCAGTTCTCTATTCAGATTGATGAGTCAACTTTGCCAGGAAATGAGGCCTTAATCTTAGCAAACGTGAAATTAATACAAGAAAAAATATGCTAAGAATTATTATTTTCAAAAAATTTGCAAACTGATACCCAGGGGGAATCAATATTTCATGCATTGGAAGAGTTTTTCAAAGAAAAAGAAATCCCCCTCAGAAATCTCTTATCTGTTGCTGCTGATGGTGCTCCAGCGATGATAGGATGCTACAGGGGTTTTCTTGCATATTTAAAAAGAACGGTTCCGAATGTATTTGCTGTGCATTGCGTCATTCATCGGCAACATTTAGTTACCAAAAATCTGAATGAACGCCTTCATAGGCCATTGCAGAATGTCGTTCAAGCAGTCAACAAAATCAGATGCAACGCTTTGAATGACATATTGTTTGGACAACTTTGCATTGAAAACTATGAAGAATTCAATCGCTTGCTGCTTCATACAGAAGTTCGTTGGCTGTCAAAAGGTGCCTGTTTGGATCGATTTTATAAACTATTTGACACTGCTAGAGTTCTTAGAAAACAAAGATGATAATTTTCGAATCAACTTATTGATTCCAAAAATGACGTAGCCCATTTGACAGACTTGTTTAGTAAATTCAATGACGCAAATCAAAATCTCCAAGGCGATGAGCTGAATTTAATAAAATCAAAAACTGTGATTTCTGCTTTTGTGGCAAAACTTCTACTGTACAAAACAATTTTAGGAAGAGGGGAATTCAGCCAATTTCCACATTTATCAACAATAGAAAAACATGATGAAGACATGCTTATCTATTATCAGCACTTGGAGGCTCTCCATTCTGACTTCAACCAATGGTTTGAAGATATCATTAAAATGAACATACCCGATTGGGTTTTGGATCCTTTTTCAGGATCAAACTCAGAGGAATCTGTAAAATTACAAGAAGAACTAATAGAAGTATCAAAAAATGAAGAATTAAAATTTAAATTTAAACATAGCTATCAACAGTTCTGGCTGCAAAAAGAGATACTAACACTTCACTCTGGATTATGAGCTGTGGTCTACAAAAATTCTTAATAGCTTTTCCTTCATCATATTTGGTGGAATGTGGGTTCAGTGCGGTCACAAATCTGTGAACTAAAAACAGAAACCGACTGCAAATTACTGATCGAGGTTATTTAAGAATGCTTCTGACTAAAATAGAGCCGAATATAAATAAATTGATTGCTATTTACAAACCTTCATATTAACGTTATTTGTAATTTTTATCAAATGGTTATTATACTTCGCCATCTTAATTTTTAGTGTGTAATGCGAATGTGACTATTGTTGATTTTAAGGACTAATTTTATAGTTTCAAGCTTCAAGGTGTCTTATTTACAACAATATATTTCTTTACTATGTTCTATATAGGTAGAAAAACATACATAAAAGGCCAAAAATTTGTCATTGTATCTCTGTTTACTCGCATAGAATGGAAAATTTCCAGGGGGCGGTGAATAATTTTTTCTTTGAAAAGGCGGCGGTAGGTCAAATAAGTTTGGGAACCACTGGTTTGGAGGTTTGTCATTGGTTACATGCACTTCAATGCGAGTAACACTGGCGCTGACGGAATCTATGTGAACAGGCTCCTACGTTTCTGGTAGCGTCACCCCCTTCGTCTCGAGTTCAGATACTCGAATGTCGCGCAGGAATGTCTTCGTGTAGAGATTTGTAAGCACATCTTGGTGCTTGGTGGGAGGGTATCTCTAAAAGCGAAATCCTACCTTAATGAAGTTTACTAAACATATTTCGCTGCGAAAACGAAACAAATGATAACTCCTCACAAACTGCGACATGAAAGTTCTATTAATGAATCCTCTTCTAGTTCACATCGATAAATCATTTCGGAAATCTTTATTTTTTATACCGAATATCCACCTCTTATCCACGTTTAGTTTGCATGGGCAATTTCAAAAACATTCCTTTAAATATTTTACAAACACACAAGTTTTAACTTCAAACGTGTCTAACTGTAAGTTTGAAATGATATTCTTAAAAGTTTAGAAATTTCTCCAAAGGAGTCAGTATGTTCCTTGAGACCACGTCTTGCAAAATAAATTTTCTAAGTGGTGTCTCCACATTCTTATGAATTTTAGATGAACTCGAATTTTTTCGTGCAACATAAAATTTTACTTGATTAAGACACAAAATTTATCGCATGTCAGCCGCCCAACAAATTGCTAATCAAATTCATGAAAATTGCTACTGATTTTAGACTTTTTGGAAATTTTTGGTTTTATGGAGATTGTCTAGCCTTGCTAGACAATCTGGGATTAGTAAAATAAAATAAATAAAAAAAAAAAAAAAATTTTGCGTGGAAGATCAAATTTTATTTGATTAAGACTCAAAATTTATCGCATATCAGCTGCTCAACAAATTGCTAAACAAACAAATTCATGAAAATTGCTTTAAAATACAAATCAAAATTCCTCTCATAATGTGAAACGTTACTTCCAAAAGTTTCATCTCTTGCTGCCGGTGCAACTCTCAGAGTGAAAGCAGGTGATCACATTTCCTCGCTCAATATCTCGTAAGACTCCGCAGAGTACATTATAAGATAGACGAAAGTTGGTTTAAATTATAAATTTTAAACATTTTTGAAGAGTTGACTTCGAAATTAAAATTATACATTTCATAAAGAAATATCTGAGACATCTAACGTAAAAGTATAATTACATGCACCATGCGTTAAATATTCCGTTGACTGCACATTATACAAAATCCCCTTCTAATACAATAATAAAAGCTAAATTACTTTAAAGTAATTAAAAGAGACAACGCGAATAAAGCGAATTGTCTCG
This sequence comes from Dolomedes plantarius, assembly GCA_907164885.2. Taxonomy (NCBI): domain Eukaryota; kingdom Metazoa; phylum Arthropoda; class Arachnida; order Araneae; family Dolomedidae; genus Dolomedes; species Dolomedes plantarius. The sequence continues at coordinate 138,488,167 of OU015502.1, forward strand.
AAATAAAGCTATAAAATATTTATTTCTATATCATTATACACATTTATACAGAACACAGCAGATGTAGATAAAAGCAGTAAAATCTTAAACATTATAATTAAATATTAGGCAATATTATACACCAGAAGTATTACATAACTGGCATTTCATGACACCCTTCCCTGCAATGTAAACAGCTATAATGACGCTTTGATACTTTTTGAAGGAACATTATATAATAATAAAAATATTTATCAATGGTAATATTTTTTTACTTCAATCACATTTGTGACTCAATTATCCCATTAAGAATCGTAGGTCATGACCGATAACACATTGGTACTTTTTTTTAAAAAATTTCCAAAGAACAATAGCCAGAAAGCATTCAATTCGAAATCACTCGTGCAATATCCCTAAAAAACTTATTTACATAAGAGTTTTTAACTGCGTTATATAAACTCAGTTTGAATTTCAACTTTCAAGGACAATTTACCCACGATAGGTCTAAAATATTTCTTTGCTCCAAAAATCGTTTCTTACGATAGTAGAGATTTGGTTACAACCTAGAATGAGCAGGGGTATACCTTTTAAAATTACCCTCTGCAGAAAATCCTCTCGCATATAGCACAATCACAAGATTTCTTTTCTCTATGGGTACGAATGATTTTTTAAATAATCGAGTTCATAAAACATTTTCTCACATATAGTGCACACCAAAAGTCTATCCTCCATGGATACGGAGATGCTTTTTCAAATACCCAGGTAAGGAAAATCTTTTCTCACATAGAGTGCAGGCGAAAGGTCTCTCTCCTGTGTGGATGCGCAGATGTATTTTAAAACTACCCTCTTGAGAAAATTTTTTCTTACATACAGTGCAGGCGAAAGGTCTTTCTCCTGTGTGTGTGCGGAGATGTAGTTTTAAACTACCCTCTTGAGAAAATCTTTTCTCACATACAGTGCAGGTGAAAGGTTTCTCTCCTGTGTGGGTGCGGAGATGTAGTTTTAAATTACCCTCTAGAGAAAATCTTTTCTCACATACTGTGCAGGCGAAAGGTTTCTCGCCTGTGTGGGTGCGGAGATGTATTTTTAAACTTCCCTCTTGAGAAAATTTTTTCTCACATACAGTGCAAGCGAAAGGTTTCTCTCCTGTGTGGGTGCGGAGATGTAGTTTTAAACTACCCTCTACAGAAAATCTTTTCCCACATACAGTGCAGGGGTAAGGTTTCTCTCCTGTGTGTGTGCGGATATGCATTTTTAAACCCTCTCGAGAAATTATTTTCTCGCATACAGTGCAGGTGAAAGGTTTCTCTCCTGTGTGTGTGCGGAGATGTCGTTTTAAAGTACCCTCTACAGAAAATCTTTTCTCACATACAGTGCAGGGGAAAGGTTTCTCTCCTGTGTGGGCGCGGAGATGTGTGTTTAAATTACTCTCTTGAGAAAATCTTTTCTGACATATAGTGCAGGCGAAAGGTTTCTCTCCTGTGTGGGCGCGGAGATGTGTGATTAAATTACTCTCTTGAGAAAAGCTTTTCTGACATATAGTGCAGGCGAAAGGTTTCTCTCCTGTGTGTGTGCGAAGATGTCGTTTTAAAGTAACCTCTTGAGAAAATCTTTTCTCACATACAGTGCAGGGGAAAGGTTTCTCTCCTGTGTGAGCGCGGAGATGTGTTTTTAAATTACCCTTATGAGAAAACCTTTTTTCACATACAGTGCAGGCGAAAGGATTCTCTTTTGTGTGGGTGCGGAGAATATTATCAATGTGGTACGAATTATGCTTATTTAACGCGGCCAACTGTGAAAATGTTCCTTCGCATAAATTATATTCAATTCCTTTTTCGGTGCCGGAGGGAATCTGTGCACAGGAACTTTTTACTTTTAGACTATTTGTACGTTTGTCACTTGGGGTGTATTCCTCTTCGGCTCCAGAAGGGTTCTGCTGGTACGAATGGCTTTGTTTGGAAAGTCCTTTTATACTGGAAACGACGTTTCTGTACACGATGATCATAAAACTACCACCACTACGTTGAAACTCTAAATTTGAGGATACCGCAAACATTTTAGTTTCTCATCTAACAATCTGTACCAGGCACCTGTAAAGAGAGCAGAAAGAAAGTGAATGAGATACTAACACTACCATTACGCTTTTTCGTATTTTTCACGTGAAATCCATACCAATATATAAAAGTTTTCTTGTGCTAGGAAATGAGATATGTATAAACTATTTTGTTATAAATTATGTTCTCAATTCATTAAATATTTGAAATTTATTGTAATTAGGCCACGAGGTTCCTTACACATCGTCATTCTTTTGTCCTATGAAGACCATAAGGACGTTCCGATGTTTTAGAAAATTTCGGATTAATGTCTGATGTTAGGAATTGTAGGTTGATAGAACCATTGACTACGCTTGCAACTAAATGTACAGAAATCACTGGAAAATCTTGTGGTTTAAAGGCTATTGCTGTGAAATCGCAATACCATAAAATTTTAGCCAAATTTCCAAATATTCCTAATCATGCTACTTTGCGAAACACGCGGAAACGGCATAATATAACGCATTGTATTTCTAAGTGTCCACCAGTTTATGCGAAAGCGCGCAGACTTGCACCTAGCAAACTTAAAATTGCATAACAAGAAATTAATGTATTAAACCAGGGTGTCATACGGCCATCCACTAGCCCATGGGCCAGTCCAATACATTTGGTGCCTGGAGATGTGGAGATTTTGTGGAGATTTTAGATGTTTAAATGCCGTCCCATCTCCTGATAAATATCCTAATCCTAATATTCAGGATTTCTGTTCTTATTTGCATAATAAAAGAATTTTTTCAAACCTGGATTTGGTAAGGCTTACCACTAAATAACTATGGACCCAGAATCAGTACAGAAAACGGCCATTATAACACCGTTTGAGTACTTATTTATGTGTTTCGGATTATCGAATGCAGCGCAAAGTTTTCAGAGATTTATGGATCGTGTTTCGAGGTATAGAATGCTGCGACGTATATTTAGACGACGTTTTAGTCGCATCTACAAGCAAGGAGCAACACATTCACGATCTTGAAATTGATTTTTTATAGGCTTAATGAATTCGGTTTAGTTTTAAATACAGATAAATGTAATTTTGGCAAAACTAGTTTGAATTTTTTGGGATATTTAATTTCTGAAAAAGGAGTAGCATCATTGCCTGAAAAAAGTAGGTTTTAAAGAACTTTCATTTACCTGAAACGGTTGTCGAATTCCGACGATTTCTAGCAATGTTGAATTTTTACCAGCGTTTTCTTAAGAATGCAGCTACAATACAGGCAGCATTATATGAGTTAATAAAAAGCAAAGAGAAAAATGATCGAACCAAAATTCTATGGTCAATTAATTCAGTGCTTTAATAGGTGTAAAGAAGGAATTTTGCCAGCTGCACTATTAGCATTTCCCAAGCCAGAAGCTGACATTTCCATTATGGTCAATGCTTCGGATTTCGCGATTGGTTCTGTGCTACAACAGAGTGTGAATGGAGAGTTAGAACCTCTTTCTTTCTTTTCGCGAAAACTTTCTCCAACAGAACGTAGGTACAGTGCCTACGACAGAGAATTGCTCGCTATTTATAGTTCTATTCGGCATTTTCGGCGCACGTTGGAAGGGGGAAACTTTACAATTTTTACAGATCACAAACCTCTCATATTTGCTTTTCACCGTAATAATAGTAACACTTCCCCTGGGCAGCAGCGTCATTTAGAATACATTGCTCGATTTTCTACTGACATTAGACATATTTCGGGTACAAATAATGTGGCAGATACGTTGTCGCGAAATTCAGTTCCCAAATAAATTGAATTATGAAGCAATGGCACAGGCGCAGCGAGGAGATGGGAAGTTGGAAAGGTTAAGAACAGCGGATTATTCTCTGCACTTCAAAGGATTTGAATTCTCTCCCAGTGGCTCAACTCTGTTTTGCAATACATCAATTGGACTGGTTCCTTATGTTCCCGCAGATTTTCGTCGGATGGCATTCCAGACCTTGCACGAACTTTCGCATCCTGGAATTAGAGCTACTGTTAGATTAGTTAGTGAACGGTTTATTTGGACATCTTTGATAAAAGATGTTACTGCCTGGTCTTGTACATGTATTCAGTGCCAAAAATCTAAAATCCAAAGTCATACCATTACTCCGTCTGAAGCATATCCTTTGCCTCGTTGTCGATTCACGCATGTCAATATAGATATCATAGGTCCTTTGCCACCTTCTAGAGGGCAACGCTAGAAGTGGGATAGATTCTCCAGATGGCCGAAAGCTTTTTTCGATGCCAAATCAATCTGCGACAGCGGTAACCGAGACATTCTATTTCTCGATTTGGAGTACCTGACACGCTAACTACCGATCAGGGCAGACAATTTGAGAGCAATTTATTTCAAAGCTTAACCCGCTTTTTGGGGATTGAGAAGATTAGAACGACCGCCTATCACCCAGTAGCAAATGGCTTAGTTGAGCGTTATCATAGGCAGTTGAAAGGCTCTATTAAATGTCACGCAACTGAGCGTTGGACAGAAATCTTGCTTACTGTTCTACTTGGCATTAGAACGAGTTTCAATGATGACATTCAGTCCACGATCGCGGAAATGGTTTATGGAACTCATTTACGTTTACCAGGGGAATTCTTTCGTGACACACTACGCACTCCTCGAATACAGTGTTCAGAATTTTTGGTTATGTTGCGGGATCACATGCAGATAATGCGGCCTGTTCCGACAGCACATCATAATACCCAGAAGGTTATTATCCATAAAGAGCTCGAAAATTGTGATTTTGTTTTCGTACGTCAGGATCACATTCGGAAACCTTGGGAACAGCCTTTTGACGGCCCTTTCCAGATTGTTTCGAGACACCCTAAGCAATTCTGTCTCAATATACGAGGAGCTAAAACCAGTTTCGATTAACGAAATGCGAAAACGATTAAGGGGACAGTTCACCTCTGAGTGGCTTTAAAATGTAAAAAATTAGTGTATTTTTAGAATTTTTTTATGAACTAACTATTGAAGCTATTAACTCAAAATTTTGAAGTGTGCTACTTTAAATATTGTTTGTTATATAAAAATATTACATCAAGTTAAATAGTTTTAAAATTATTTTTAAAATTTAAAATATAATATCATGTTTTCTTTATTATGGACTTTTGTTGTATCATTGCACGCAGGATATCTTCAGTATATTTAATTTATTTTAAGAAAATAATATCTTAAATTAAAGGAAATAGTCTAAATTTTAAATTGATGAAAAATAATTTGTCTAACTGTATATTTAAAATTAATATTAAAATTTTAATTAGTAAAAAAAAATTTCTTCTAAATTTCAAAATAATTTTATGGGTAAAATCCTTAATTTTCATTATACCAACATAATTTTTCGTCATTTTACAGAAAACCATGTCTTTTATGATGTCTGAAAATTTCAAGGCGTTTCATGAAATTGTTCTCAAGATATCATGCGCGCAATGTCAAAAAACCACATTTTGAGATATTTGCATTTAAAGTTGAAATTTTGTTTTTTTCTTTAAAATCTTTATCTAAATATACTCAATCGTATTTAAATACTTAACTTATACCTGTTAGACCTGAAGACCATGAGAATTTAGTATTATTTAATAAAAATTTTGAAATATGTTCACAAAAATGGCACATTGTTAGGAATATCAACAATTGAAACAAATGAAACAGTTATGGTATCACATACTAAATATCACTAGTAGGGCCAGTTTTCAAATATTCTACTTAAGTATTAAACATACATAAACATTATTTAAAATATTCAGATATTTTACATATTTTTGGACACATTTTATGGAAAAAAACTGATGACAATCCTTGCACTTTTTCTCAAGTATATCAATATTTTGTCCACATATTTTGCAGCATAATTGTTCAGAAATATTTCTGCAAAACATACTAATATCGATTTAGCTATTACCTGAGAAACCATTATCAACAGTAATATCTGCGAAAGAAGTGTTTTCAAAATTTTTGATGTAGCTTTGGGAGATGCAATGTCTGCAGTCACATGAGAATCCTTTACACGTGTTACTTACGTGTAGAAACTTTCGGTTATTTTTGGCGTTGTCGCGAAGCACTTTTACGTTCACTCGACATAACTTATAAAATTTCTAATAAATTTAGAACTTTAAATATCATAAATTATTTGAAGCAAACGAAGAAAGAAAATAGTACGGAATGCAGCGATAGGAAACACCAGCACAATTGCGAACGAAATGTAAACAATGTAGTACGAAACTGATTTAGTTCAACTCTTCCTTCTGCTGGGAGAAAAAAAACCCCAAAAATAAGAAAATAAGTGGTAGCTAGTGATATGTATATCATGAATGTTGTGACTAATAAATAAAACGCGTTGCGAATAAACGCTAGCCATAGAGCTGTGTAAACATTGATTTTAAAGATCAACTGCGAGGCATTTAAATGGAAACTTTTTATAGGTTGCGTACATCATTCCTTAATATCTCGCGAAAAAATTGGCGGACAGAAACGGAATTGGTATCAAATCGTTTAGAATCAAATAAGCTATAATAATTAGTAAAAATTGAAATTTTGATTTTTCGATCCATTTTGAGTGAACTGTCCCCTTAAGCGAAAACCTGCATTTCTTCTTAATGAATCCAACTTGCATAAAAGTTCTGTTTTGCAGGATGATCTCTCTAAGAAATACGAGATGACAACTCGGCATGGACGGAAAGTCAGATTTAGGTTTAAAGTCCGAACGAATGGAGGGGGGGGGATGCTGTGGCAGTCCACAGCGATTTCGTTCCATCTTCAACTGGCAGAAGAAACTTCGGTGAGCCGAGGGAGGAAGAAATCATCGAGGCACACCGGTGTAACCATATAAACACCGGGAGTTTCGAGAACTCTCCCTCGATGTCTTTTCAGTACTCTGTGAATGCAGCTCACCAATACGCCTACAGCAAATTTAACCCGAGAGTACAGCATGATGATAATGTCATGTTTTGCAAAGTTAAAGTTTAAGTTTGAAGTTATAAAAGTTCCACACTACACGCCGAATGAGGGAGTCGACACACACACAAACACACAAACACACACACATATTTATATATATATATATATATATATATATATATATATGTATGTATAATGTATGTATATATGTATATATATATATGTGTATGTACATATATATATATATATTATATATATATATATTATATATATATATATACAGTCAAACCTCGCTAACTCGAACCTCGATTTCGCGAATTTTTCGATATCTCGAAGAAAAAAAAATTCCCTTCAAATTTCCTATGCACTCAATGTTAAATAAACCTTGATTTGACGAATTTTTTCGGCTCATCCCTCGATAACTTGAATTTTTTTCCATAAATGGAGAAGAAAATATTTTCTAAAGACAAAAAAATAATATCAAAAAAATAGAAATTTCTAAAAAATAGAAAAGCTATTCAAAAATTACAGTGATAAAACTCTGCATAAACTTTAAAATGAAGGGATATAAGGACGGAAGATAACACAATGAAATCACAACTTCTCTTGACCCCCCCAAGATGGGAGTTAAAAATCCTGTTTATTGTTTCCTTGTCTCTTTTCAGTCAGTTGCTGTGCATATGCAGTGACCATCCATCCTTTCTTTTATTTTTTTTCCTTTTATTCTCCAGGGTTACTTTCTAGAGGGGTTGGGGTGGTTTTGAACAAAACAGGAAATGAAGGCATGAACAAAAATCAAGAGGTGGGTGGCTTCCAAGAAAAATGTGGAATTTCTTATCATTACAACAAGGAGTGAAAGAAAAAACTACACGTGTGAATGCATGCCTGTGCTGTCTCGCATTCAAGCTAGTGCCGCTCCTGAAAAGGCTGAAAAGTTTTCTTTCGGTTTATCTTGGTTATTGCAGAAAAAAATTAGAAATCGTTCGAAAACAACATTTGGAGAAGGTGAGATCTTCTGCGAGTCATCTGTACAAAATGTCTAACAAACGAAAATTGAATACGCTTACTATTGAAATAAAGAAGCAAATTATCGAAGAAGTTGAAAAAAGTTCGAAAAAGAAAAAGGAAATTGCTAAGGAGTTTGGGATTCCAGGCAGCACATTGTCAACAATTTTAAAGAATAAAGCAATTATCCTAGAAAAATTCGATGACGGCGTAGGCAAGCGAAAACTAGTGAATTTCCTGATATGGAGAAGTGCCTAATGATAGGGATTACGCAATGTAGAACTCAAAACGTCCCCCTAGATGGACTTTTAATCAAAGATAAAGCTGAATTTTTTGCAAAAGAATTAAGTTATTTAAATTTCAAAAGCAGTAATGGTTGGTTCGAAAATTTCAAAAAACGAAACAACATTGCATTTTTGAAAATGTGTGGTGAAAGTGCTGACGTAGATGAAGATGTTTGTGTAGAATTTAGAAAGAAAGTAAGCTTGATATTGAAAGATTACGACGAAAAAGATGTGTTCAATGCGGATGAAATTGGACTTTTTTTTAAATGCACTCCAGACAAAACCATGCATATAAAGGGTGAAGCATGTCATGGAGGGAAGAGTAGTAAAGAGCGTTTAACTTAATTTTTTTGCGTGAATATGAATGGAACATAGAAGTTAAAGCCGTTAATGATAGGAAAATCGAAAAAATCAAGGTGTTTCAGCGGGATAAAATCTTTTCCTCCGGATTACGAAGCTAACCGAAAAGCTTGGATGACATCTAACCTTTTTGAAAACTGGCTCAAGAATTTAAATAAAAAAGGGAAAGCAGAAAAGAGGAAAATCGTGCTTTTCATTGATAATTGTACGGGGCACAGTACCATACCTAAAATGGAAAACGTAAGAATTGAATTTCTCCCCCCGAATACTACGTCAAAACTTCAACCACTTGACCAGGGAATCATCCAAAGTTTTAATGTAAAGTATCGTCATCAAGTGGTTAAAAAAATGCTGTCCGAAATGGACGAAGGTGTTTCACCATCTGGTGTAAATATTCTACAAGCTATGCGAATGGCAGACAAAGTTCGGAACATCGTGTCTTCCTCTACGATAATGAATAGCTTTAAAAAGGCTGGATTAATAAAGGACCACGAAAGTTCTCAGATAATCAACATCGATCACCCTGATGACAACTGCGCAGAAAATAATTGGAACCGATTAAGTAGACTCATGCACCTCGATAAAATAGAATTCAATGATTTTGTTGTCGTAGATGATGCAGTAATAGTGTGTGGTCAGTGGGAGGATAATGAAATCATCGGTCAGACGAAAGCTTCTTGTGTATTATCAGAAGAAGAGGAGGAAGAAATCCGCCATTTGCCACCAAATGTGACAAACAAAGAAGCACTATCTGCAGTGGACACTTTGAGGAGATATGTTGAAAGTCAGTCAAATATGTCAGAGGACACTTTTAAAGCCATTGGCCTCTTAGAAAGTGTAATAGATAAACTTTCATACTCTTCTCTGAAGCAAACAACAATTGAATCTTTTTTCAAATAATTTTGTAAATAGTGTTTATTAAAATTAAAAAATGGATTACTTTTTAAAAGGCATGTAAAAAAGCTTTATTCCTCTATTCTACTATTGATAACATGCGATTTTCGATAATTCGAATTTTTGATATTTCGAATTTTTTTGTCTCTCCCTTCAAGTTCGAGATATCGAGGTTTGACTGTATATATATTATATATATATATATATATATTATATATATATATATATATATATATATATATATATATATATATATATATATATATTATATATATATATATATATATTATATATATATATATATATATATATATATATATATATATATATATATATATATATATATATATATACAGCGGCTCCCAAAAGTGTTCGTACACTTACGAATTTCAATGAAATAGGGGTCTATCCATTAATTAAAATGAATATTTCAGAGTGGGTATTTAATAATAACATCGATAATCTATTCTTAACAAAACTACATGAAATATTTTGAAAACACAGTAAAACTTTATTTTTAAGAAACCAGTAATCAAAAAGTAACAAAAACTTTTATCTCACAAAAGTCATCGTACACTGAAATGTTTTCGGATAAATTCATAATTAAAATTATCGTCTGGCGCTTTATTTAAATTTTTGTATTGTGGTGGCATTTAAAATATCGTTTGGCTTTAATTTTTGCTTGCCTACTCCGTAATATTCTATTTATTATTTAAAAATGGCTCGTAGTCGTAAAGAAGCAACAAACAGCATTCGAAAATTGATTATTTTTCATCATAGTAGTGGTAAATCAGTTCGGAATATTGCTAAATTACTTAATTTATCCCATTCTACTGTGCAGTACGTGTAAAAACGCTTTAAAGAAGAAAATTGGATCGAAAAAAAAGGTAAGAAAAGGCCGTCCGGCAAAGTTAACAAAACGTGATCAGAGATTTATAATTAGAAAATTTGTGAAAAATTCACGTTTGAGTGCTGTAAAAGTTTCTGCAGAATTCAATGAAACATTTTCCACTTTAATTTCACCTGAAATTTGTTGACGAGTTTTGAGAACAGCTGGATTACATGGGCGTTCTGCCCATAGAAAAATTTTTTGTGAGAAAAACATAAAGTTTATGCTTCCCTTCGCACTATCAATGATAAATAAGCCCCAAACCTATTGGAATAATGTCTTATTTGCCGATGAACATTTTTGGTGCTGATGAGCGTATAATTGTATGGGGAAGAAAAAAATGAGGAACTTAATCCCAAGAACTTAGTAGGAACAGTTGAGCATGCCGGTGGAGGTATCCTTGTGTGGGGGTGCATGTCAGCATCAGGACTGGGAAATTTGGTATTTATTGATGGCATAATGAATCATGCTGTTTTTATAAATATTTTAAGAGACAATTTAAAATTATCAGCTCAAAATTTGGGTATTGGAAACAACTTTGTTTTTTATCAAGATAACGATCCTAAGCACACAGCTCTCAACGTTCGCATCTGGTGTCTGTATAATTGTCCACAAGTTTTGAAAACACCACATCAATCGCCAGATTTAAACCCAATAGAACATATTTGGAGAGAACTGGAGGTTCGAGTACGAAAACACGACATTCGCACGAAAAGTGGACTAAAAACAATTATGATGGAAGAATGGATGATCATTGATGCAAAAATTATAAAAGAACTAAAGCAATCTATTCCCAGACGTTTAAAAGCTGTTGTGGATGCTAAAGGATATCCTACTAAATATTAATTTAACGAAAAACTAGAATATTTACTAATATGTAGAGATTTTTTTACAAGTGTACGATGACTTTTGTGAGATAAAGTTTTTGTTACTTTTGGACTATTGGTTTCTTAAAAATAAAGTTTTACTATGTTTTCAAAATATTTCATGTAGTTTTGTTAAGAATAGATTATAGATCTTATTATTAAATACCCATTCTGAAATACTCATTTTAATCAATGGATAGACCCCTATTTCATTGAAAATCGTAAGTTTACGAACACTTTTGGGATCCACTGTATATATATATATATATATATATATATATATATATATATATATTGAAATCTTGAAGGACGTTTAAATACCCAGATTCATGAACACAGTCCACGATACAGATCAACAGATTCAACTGCATGGTTTCTGCGACGGTTCTGGTAAGGCCTATGCTGCTGTAATATATCTTAATGTAATTTCAGACGCTGGTGAAATCTCATTCAGCTTTGTCGCTGCAAAGACTAGAGTAAATCCCATCAAACCAATAACGTTGCCACGAATCGAGCTCTCTTCAGCTCTTCTACTTGCTCAATTTGTGCTGTGCAGTCTTGGAACCTCTACCCATCACAGTTCATGACATCTATCTGTGGACAGATTCTCTAATTGCTTCGAGCTGCATTTATGCTCCTCCTTCAAAGGGAAACTAGTTTGCTTTAAATCGTGCGAACAAAATTAAAAGTCTTGTTCCAGAGGCTAAGTGGCATCATATTTCTGGAACCATGGATCCCGCGAACTGTGCATCCAGAGGCATCCTACCTGCACAACTGCTAACACATAAACTTTGGTGGAGTGGTCCCACTTGGCTGAAGGTGCCTTAAACCATTACACATTTTGAGATAGACCCCACTCCTCCAAATAATTCCACCGAATTAGAAAGCGCCATTCAAGTGACAAATGTTACCAATATTCCCGAATTTTTACTCAAGTGTTCATCCTTTATGAAACTATCTAGAGTTATGGCATGGTGTAACGATTCATAAACAATTCAAACCCTTCTAATGACAAAATCTCAGGATTTCTAACTTCAAAGGAAATTTCAGAATCTATTAACTATATTGTAAAAATCATCCAACATCATGAATATTCGAAAGAAGTAAATCTTCTCAAACAGAACAAACCATTGCCCACAAATCATAAATTTCTATCCCAAAACGCTTTTTGCTACTATTCTATGTTTTTCTATTCATTCATTTTTTTTTTTTTTTTGAGAAATTCCAATTATTTTTTTTAAAAATCGGAACATCCAGGTTTATTTCTAAAATCACATTATAGGATTTTATTTGTTTCAAGCACACCATTTTGGTAAGTGAATTCTAGCTTATTATTGAAAATTAATTCCCAATGCATCTTAGTTTTATTATTTATAAATTCCATTACCAAATTATATCTTATTTAACTAATTGGAAAGTTTTGTGTATTGTTCTTTTCTCTATTCTTTATGTCAGTTATCTATTTTTCTCTATTCTTAAATATTCTTAATGATCGTACAAAGTTGGTCCGTCGAGCCGGAGAACGCCTGGTAGTTTAATAACCAGAGTGTTCTTTTAATTCGAACTGCGTAGATTTAATCTTCGGTTTTCATCATCTTTTTTTGCTTCGTTTTTTGGCGTCGTTTTTGGCTGAGTTCAAAATGCCAATTTAATCTTCGTTTTCATCGTTTTTCGACTGAGTTAAAAATGCCAACAAAATCAAAACGGAGTATTGCAGAGGGTAAATTTCATTTAACTATTAAAGAAATAGATAGGAATTGTAAAAGAGTAGATTAGTTAATTTCTGATGAAAGTAAACTAATTTAACTAATTTAAATAATAATTTGGAAACATGCTTTATGAACTCGTTGATGATAGAGACATTTTATGATGCATATGTTACTGCTAATGATAGGGTATTACCTGCTTCGGCAAAGATTCAGGAGTATGTAGAAAACCATGACGCATATAATAAAACGGGATTTTCTGATTCACCATCTAAAGAAAAGGCTGGAAGCAATTTAAATCTTTCGAAATTTGAATTGTAACCGTTCTTTGGCCAGCTAGATGAATGGTTATCTTTCAAGGAAATTTTCCTTTCTGCTATTGATAGCAATAAAAGCCTTACGTTATAAATTTATGGGTTCATAATTTTTTTACATTTTTCAAAGCTGAATTTTAGATAATTTTTAAATTGCAAGTTATTTAAGTGGTACGAAAATGTTGTATTTTTTTCTAATTAACAATATTTTGGTGATTCATTGCTATTAGTCAAAGAGTTCGGGCAAATTGAATACATGGCATTAAAATTTTATCTGTAAGTAAAGTCCATTTGACCAAATTTTTATATCGATCATAATTTGAAAAGGTAGTTTTTATTAAAAATTCAAAATAAAATATCTAAGTCCAACGATTAAATGATTTTTCAAAAATATTTCCAAGTTTCACAATTTAAAGAGGTGGTTTTTATTAAAAAAGCTAAAAGAAGAACCCAAAATTTCCAATATTTGAGAATGATTTTTTCAAAAAAATTTCCAAGTTTCATAATTTAAAAAAGTGGTTTTTATTAAAAACCCAAAAATAAATCTAAGTCCAACGTTTAAATGATTTTTCAAAATTTTTTCGAAGTTTCATAATTTAAACAGGTGGTTTTTATTAAAAAAGCTAAAAAAATTCTAAGTCCAGCGTATTGAAAACACCGCTTAAAACACATTGGCGAGATTTCTTCCACTCCTCAAAACGCGGTAAAATCGCCAAAGTTTCCGCAAAAAAAATCCAAGATGGTGGCCGTGCACACATATCTAGAGTAGTCCCTTTAAATCTAATGATATTTGTCGAAATAATCATCCATCGATTTTAATCAAAAAAAATATTGCATGCATTACTTTGATTATTTTTATATATTTCCTACGGGTATTAAATTTAAATATAAACAGTAAGGAAAGGAGACTTTTATGCATATCTTACATCTCATTCATATAATTAAACATTTGTACTCCCTGTGTAACTCATTTGCTTCTTGGAAAATTTTCCATTCTGTGTATTGGTCTACTATAGTTTTCAATCTTGCTGTGACTGTACACTTACATTATCTTGATTGGCCAGATTTGCTTCTGAGAATAAGTAACACAACCAATCCAAAGTACTCTTGAATCCTATGAAATGTTTAACAATAAGTGAGAAATTCCAAGCATTAAACTTTGTTAAAATTATGGAGATACCTCCTTGTTCAACATTTTACTAAACTTCATTGTGTGCTCTCCTCATTGAAATGGAACTTGGTTTCATAAAGCTTTACAGTCATTAAATACCTTACAGTGGTGGAAAACAATAGCACTCCTAAAGAACTGTATGGATGAGAAAGAGTTTGATATAATACAGTTGTTATGTACTGCAAAAGGAACAACTGCTGGGACAGACAGGATGTTTTTCACTTTTGGACTGGTACAGAGCAAATTATGAAACCAACTAGGTGTAGAAAAGGCAGCTAAATTAGTATTTCTGTTTAAATCTTCAAAAAAAATTTTTTTTTAACTATTTTGATAATTGTAGATAATGAAATAAAACTAAACATTTTCTTTTTAAATTTTTAGTTTAAAATTATTTTGCTAATGATTGTTTATCTTTTATTTAATTTTTTGATTTTAAATTATTAAAAATTATCTTATTGACAATGATCAGCAATGTTTGTATTTGAAAATGTTTACTTCCTATTTATGCATTAGTTATATAGCAGTATAGTACATAATTTTAAATCTATGATATATATATAATAGTTTATAACACATAAAATTGAAATTTTAAAAAATCATGATTAAAATTCAAAAATCCAATGTTTTGATTTTTTTAAAACAAAAATCATGATCTTTATACACCATGGTTAAAGGGTTTAATAGCGCTAAATACCTTCTGAAACTTGATTTACCAAATGAGGATTCAATGAGACAACAAATTTTGGCTAATAGTCAGCATTCTCTTTATAAAATTTTAAAAAGTCTGTGAAACTAAACTCAACACAGTTCAGCACACAATAAAAATGATATGAATAATCATAAGACAGCCTAAGTAACACTATGCATAAAAGGATAGAATATATTTATGTAAAGAATAAATTATGAAAGGCAGCGGATTGGACTTATTGGACGCCACAAGGCCCCCATGCTAGTACAGCGATCCACATGAAGAAAAATTTAAAATATGTCTGAAAGGAAATATTGTGATAATTAAGAAACGTTCTATAATGCATGACTAAATATAGCCAATCTAGTTTTGGAGAAGATTTAGTTGGAGCCACTGCACTTCAGACTTATTTAGAAGTTACTCCAGAATTTCGAGAAACACATTTATGAAAGAAAAAGGATATTTGATAATGAGACTGCAGATAAACCAATAAGTAACCAGAAAGGAATGTTTGAGGTACATTGTTTTTAACAAATACTATACAAGGTTAGACAGACTAGACAAGTTTATTCCAGATGATTCCACAGAATGAACATTGAAAATGTGCATCAGTACTAGAAATTACCTTGACAGTTGTAAAAATGATTCAGAATTATGACCAAATGAAGTCTATAAAAGATGAAGATGTAGATAGCTATAAACTGGTTGAAGAAATGGAAGTATTAAAACCTATTGTTTCAAAAACCCTATAAAAAAAAAACTATAATAGCTACAAATAACAGCTACTGGCATTTCAAATGCATTCATATCTTTAAGGATATTTTTAACAATTCATGTAACTGTATCACTGGGAAAAAGCTATTCTACATAAGAAATTACATAAAACATACCTGAGGACAATAATATCGCAGAAGAGACTCAAAAGCCTTGCAATACTGTCTATAGAGCCTGTAGAAACAAGGAAATTAAAATTTCATCAATTTATAAAAATCCAAATTTTTAAATATCAAAATGTAGAATTCACACAAAATCAATAATTTGTTTTATTTTTTAAGATTTCAATAAATTATGTTTCAAACAAAGTTATAAGTAAATAACTGTCAACAAAAGAGATAGTAAGAAACTTCATGAAATACAAAGCTATGAAAATACTGACTGCAAAGGAAAGAAAAATCTTCTGGTAAATGATTGACTTCTATTCAGAAATTTTTTTCAATCAGTTTTGATAAAAGAACTTGAACAGAATGTATATGCATATTTCTCTGATGCAAAATGAAAACATACCAACCTATATTTTCATGTTTTGGGCAAAGTTATCTTTTACATAAGTGTTTTTTCTTTCATTAAAAATTTTTCACCCTTGGGGGAGAACGGGGGATAAAACAAGACAATTAAAATCTAGTTCTAAACTGACCCAAGTACAATTTTTACAGTAAATTTTATTTTTAATATCATAACAAGGCTGTCGTAAATATCAGTTAATACAGCTTTTATAAATCTTGAAATATTTTCAATGAAGAAATCATTAGAATACACAGTGCAGAGAAAATTAAACATTTGTATATAAATAATATATTACTAATTGTGTACAGTTCTGATGCATAAAATAATTTATTCTTGCTTTAAAAAGAATTTCCATTTGAAATATCAAGTATTACTTTTAAATCATCTTTAAAATACATTGATTTAAAACTTTAAACAAGCTTATTGTAACAAATGATGTACCTAAAATGAAGAATATTTTGGCATATTTCATTTAATGCTGTTGCTGTTATCTTTGTTGCAATGAAAGATGAGCATAAATGTTATTTATTAAATGTTTGTCACCAAAAATTTTAACACTGAATGAACAAAGAAACAAATAATATAGAAACAAATTATTTCAAATACAATCTTAAATAAAAAGTTCTCTCACAGAAGAGCGAAACAAGAAAGTAATGCCTAAACTGCATATTGCTGCTCACAGTGCCAAGCTGTTAAAACTCGCCAAATTTGGTGCCAGTTCATCTTTTATATGGAAAATTTAATTATTTAATCAGTTCTATCTATGAGTTTCACATAAAATTAACAGTGTATATCGATTTCATTGTAACTCTTAAAAATTTAATGCACATAAATGATAGTTTGTTAACTTCAATAAGCATTAAATATTTTAACAATTTTAATATAATTTAAGTGTGGAATCAAATTTAAAAAATGCCAAACACATGAATGTTGGGGAAAAGTACTACATTTTTTAATAGTAACAAATTTGGTGATAATATAAGTGGTTTGTTTGTTGAAGTTCTGCAACAATGGGATTATGATCTTTATAATAAATGTTTTTATTATTCAGTTTAAAGGCTTAATAGGCTGCAAACCTGATCCAGCTAAGCTTTGCTCTAACATCACCAAAGGTCAATGATTATGCCTGTTCAGTTTCATCCAATTGAATTTGAAAGATGATCATTTAGATGTGTTTAACCAATGACATTTGAAATTAGCTGCAGATAATGAATTATATGTTCAGTGAATGAAAAATATTTTGAATTCTTTTGATAACATTTTATTTTTCTCCTTTTCCAGGAATAAAATCCGGAAGATGAGAGCTTACTCTTGATTATTAATATCTGGATTACAGGTCTTACTCCAGGCCTGAATACATCTGGTGTATCACTTTACCTTCGTTAGTGCTCTTCAATGCTAATTTTTTTTCAAATGAAGTTTCAAAATTTATTATTTTAGTTAATTTTATACCCTTTGCTAAAATATTTGTTTTCTTAGTTTTACACAATTACCAATAATACTAACAATTTACCAATACTACTGTCACCATTTTATTTTCATTCTTCTATATATTATTCTCACCATTTTTTTTTCATTCTTGTATATACCATATTTAGGCATGTATAGGCCGCACTTTTATTCCATAAAATAGGTTGGTAAAAATAGGTGTGGCTTACACACAGAATTTTAAAATTAAACACAGCAAATACCCTTCAGTTTAGAACACTTTTACCATACAAAATTTGTATCAAAGGTGGCTCCAGGAGATGGGAAGTAGGGGCAATTGACCCACCCCACCACCAAAAAAAAAAAAAAAGCCTGGTGTACTTTTTTCATAGCCTAAAATTATATAATCTCAGACCTAAAACTGAATGAGTTTAAATTTAAAATGAGAGGATGTTTATTTCCTATATATATATATATATATATATATATAAGACTAAAACTTTCCTATATATATATATATAAGACCCCCCCCCCCCAAATCTCTGGACTGGAGCCAACACTGATTAGTATCTATATACCTTACAACCTATTACACCATATCATGCCCACAGCAGTTCAACGTATTGCAAATATTATTGTTTCTATATATATTATACCTTAGCACAATTTAATGAAACTCTTTCGAGTTCTTGAGAGTTTGTCTGTGCAAAATAATTCCTAAATGTACTAGTATATACAGTGCTCGATTTCTAGAAATAGAGGTGTCGGAACTGTAACCTTCCAGTTTATGTGTATGTATGTGGGGGGGAGGGGGGATTACTCCAAATTATATATATAATTTTATATATATATATATATATATATACAATTAATATATATATATATATGTATATATATATATATATATTAATTGTATATAATAGGCCAGGCCAACTCATTAATAACAGAAAAATATGTGATTAAATAAATGTTTTTAATGATCTAAATTTTTTTTTTCCTACAGAGAGGTACCTGAGTGATGTTCCAGCACATTCTGCCTCAAATCGAGCCCTGAGTGTATATATATATATATATATATATATATATATAATCATCTTTTTTACACTGAAGCTTCACCACCATCAGCTAAGGCTATATCTGATATTGTTGCTACATATTGCAGAATGATGCTACTTTGAGCGTACAATGGAATTCAGAAAAAAAAATTTCCCCCCCAAATGTTGTATGAAAATTCAGGTGCGGCTTATACACGCACACGGTCTATACAAAAGTAAATACAGTACACTGCAATTAACTTGCTACAGACTTTTAAATTTTATATACTTAACCATTTATTTTTTTTACAATATTTGTATTTTTATGTGTCTAATTTTAAGTACTTACATGTTTATTTCGTAGTTTTTAAGATTATTTATAAAAACAAAATTCTTTTATTTTGAATATATTGTTTCCCCAAAAAACATTTTCTACAAGCTATCCTATGACATATTTTTAAAATATATAAATTTTGTCCTACTTTTTGAAAGGCTAAGAGTTTTAAAACAGTAAGAAATAGTATTTTTCTTTATCTTCATTAAGAAACTCTACTTGTGGAGTTTGAAAACTTTTGGGCGAACGGCACAGGATATGGAATTGCTCCCTGTGTATTTTATCTTTTAACGGCATTATTAACCATTCAAAAACATTTGTATAACTCATAACCAACAAAATTGCTAAACACGTTATGTCTAGCTTGTAAGATCATATATTTATAAATTTTCGATAAAAATTGCAAATAAAATTGTCAGAGGAATCAGATTGGCAACTTTTAGAAACCTCTTGAAATTGGATTGTGTATTTTAATAGCACGCTAACCTCGATCAAAGAGTAATAATCTACTAATTTGCTAAAAACCACATACGATGGTTGAACATGCAGTTTTTAACAGTTAAATAGTTATACGTATTGTATTGTATGAGCATTTAGCTTCACTCACATAAAAATAGCATAAAATGTAGAAATCATAAATATCATTTTTAGCATCTTAGCAAAACAGTTGTTTCATACAAAGTAGAAAAAAATGCCTGTAAATTAAATTAACTTGATTAGCTGTTTACTTTTCTAGGATCTTGATCAATGTAATTTCAGTATGTGGTCCATTCTAAAGCTGCGAAAGTTTGTCGGCAAGGTCACCACTCTTTACTATTAATTTCTAACATTAATATAAGATTGAAAGCAATAAGCAACATAAACACAGACGGAATCGGCTAGAATCTGATCTCCTTCGACAATACGCACTCGAACTGTGATTGGTCGAAGGGCGGAGCTGCTGGCTTTTCCGACTATGACGTATGTTCGTCCCTTTAACTATAGTACCTTTCTAAAGCTATGTCCAAACTTGTGCGCTATCGCGTTTGCTTTCGCTTTCGACTTGCTCTTCGTCTTTCCTTTAACTTGCTTTTAGCCATGTGTCCCGGCGTTCCTCTAGATGCATTCAATTTGTTGTCCACACTTGTTCGACAGTTCATGCCTCACGAGATGGAAGGTTTGGTTTGGATTGGAGCGCTACGGTCAACTTTTTGTTACACGAGGGCTAATTAGACCGGGACCTACAGTTTATAGCCGATTCCGAACGGCTACAAACATTCATGCAAAGAGTGGGACTCGAACCCACAGGATCTGAACCGAATGCGAGCGCCCTAGCCATTCGGCCATCGACTGGCCCACGAGATGGAAGAGTCGGACGGTTACTGCTCCGTTTCTTGTGATTTCGCGGAGTTTATCAGGTGATCACTATTTTTACGTAAAGCAACAAGGAATGTGCAACAAGAATAGACTACAATTTTGGTACGGTGCTCTGTATATAAATATGTATAATCCCTCTACTGCATATATATATATATATATATATCATTTTTTTAACATGGGGTTAAATGAAGAACACGACGAGAACACCATGATGGACTAAAAAATGCCTACATTTAAAATGTGTCGATGATATTTAGCTTGAAATGAAAATGATACATGCAAGATCATACGTATTTGGATGCAAGCAATGCATGACATGGGGAGAAAAATTACGTCACGCTAAACGCGAATTCAGGTTCTAACCTGCTATTATAATACTAAAACATCTATTTTTTTCAAAGTGGGTCTTTAATTCCTATGATAAGCTATGGGGAATTTTTTATTCAGTATTTTTATAATAACAAATTAGCTGATGCATATTTTTGAAATCTTCTCCCTCTATTTCAAAAAGAAAATTTCAATGATATAGTACAAGTTTTCAAATTTTCTTTCAATTTGCTTTGTTTAAAAATACATTCAGTTTTCATTTTAAAACAATACTCATTAATTATTATTAAATAATTATTTTAAATGTATTAAATGTATTAATAATTTTATTTGTGTATGCGGAGTGGTTGATATCCCACAATGCCGGTAAATTTCTGTAATCATCAATAAAATTTAAAATTTCTTCCGAAGACTGCGACATTCAGAACACTGGCTTGAAAACTGCCTTGCAGAATAGAAATGCGCATGGAATTCCTCACGTAAATCCACTCGGGTTGGATATGCTTGCGATAACGCATGCGGTATAGCGACGCATGCTCTGTCCTGGAATTTGCAGGTGGTGACGCACCCCTCACACTTCTCTCTCCGTGCGACATGTCGAAAGAGAACGCGAAAGCGCAAAAGAGTGGACATAGCTTAACTCTTTCACGCGCAACCGTTGCATTGTGCTAATGTGTTGGCCTGGTATCATCCATGTTGTGGGTTCGACCCCAGGAGGTGTCTTTTTTTTCCAAATTTCCCTTTTTGCTATATTTAGCTTACCCCCTTGGAACTCTACAATCATCTGTATGAAAATGTATGACCCCTCATAGGGCCCCTTTCTAATGATTATTTGCAGTTCTATTTTAAGTTCTTTTTATGTGTAACATTTTTTTCCGCTATGGGCCATTTCTCCTACCTTAATAACTTTTGTACCGTGGAATTTTAATTTTTTAACTTGCAAATTTTAAACTTTTTTAATTTTTAATTTTATTCTCTCAATTAATTTCTTACCGAAATTAATTCTTTAATTTTTAAATTCTTAATTTTTCTTACCTTTTAAATTTTTAATTTTCCTACTTTAAATTTTTTACTAATGAGCTTCATATTGATAATTTGCTTAGAGGAGATAGTCTTCAAGACCTAATGTCTCAACTTGCAAAGACAGAATTTGTTTTGGATTTGGATTTAAATTTGTTAGATATAATCGCTTCTCTTATTGGTTTAACCCTATCTCATTCCTGATTGGTCAGTGCTTTAATTCTTGCCTATGTATATAATCCTCTGTTTTTGTGTCTATGAAGGTCTTGTCCTTGTGTTGTCAATTAAACCCACGTTATCTTGTGCCTCTGATGTCGTTCTTGAATTTCTTACAACAGAGCGTGGTTTAAGTTTTGGTCTAGCATCGTTTCTAATTTCGGCGCGATGAACGACGAAGTAAAATGCAGCGTTGAACAGTTTAAGGGATTAAATTTCAATTTGTGGTGCAGAAGAATTGAATCAGTATTTGCGGCAAAGAACTTGGACATTTATTTAGAAAATGAAGCTGATGTAACGAAAGCAGAAGAAGTTGCCGCCGGCAAGAAGGCTTGTGTCTTCATTGTGTTATCATTTTTGAGTGACAAAATTTTAGTTTCGCTTTCAGAAGAAAATACGAGTGCTACAATTCTCACCAAGTTGAAATCGATATATGCAAGAAAAGGTGCTTTAAGTCAAATATTACTCAGAAAGAGGCTCGCAACGTTGAAAAAGAAAAGGAAAACTTCTATGCAAGAACATATTGATGAAGTTAACGGACTTGGAATGCAGTTAAAGTCGTGTGGCGCGAAAGTGAATAATATGGTTGTTGTCGTGCATCTTTTGATGTCACTGCCACTGGAATATGACTCAGCGAAGTCTGCAATCGAAAATCAACCATCGAATAACTTGACGTTAGAGTTTGTGTGTGGCAGGCTTCTGGATGCCGAAGCTTTATTGAAGGATCGTCGAACTTCAGAATCGAAACTGGGAAAGAGTTAATCATCGAATAACGTTGCTTTTTCTACAAATTATCGAAATACTGTCTGTTTCAAGTGCCGTAGAGGTGGACACACCACCAAATTTTCCGTATGAATTTGGTTTGCTATCAGTGCGGTAGAAAAGGACATGTAAAACGAAACTGCGGGTCTCAGACCGAAACTCTCCACCGAACTCTCCACCGAAAGAACTCTCCTCCGAAGAACTCTCCACCGAAAGAAGCAGCAGTAGCCGTGACTTTTATTGCAGGAAAAACGGAAATCCAAACTTTTATCATTGATAGCAGTGCGACGGCTCATATGTTTTCACATCAAGAATGGTTTGAAGAATTGAATCCCTCAACCGGAACTGTGTCTTGTGCATCAAAAGTAAGTCAGCTAGAAGTTAGAGGAATTGGAACTGTCCGTGGCACGTTGGAAAACCAACAAGAAATACTCCTTACCGATTTACTGTACATTCCTCAATTGAATGGAAATCGTATTTTGTGAAACAAATTCAAAAGGCTGGATATTCCTTTACTTTCAAAAACGAAGGAGCTGTTGTCGAAAAAGGAAGTAAAAGTTTTATTTTGTGCAAGCTAAATTCCAAAGGTCAATATGCTTGTGATCTTACGCCCACCGTGTCAAATTCACTTTTAGCAGAAAAAGAAGAAGCTGAACTTTGGCATCGCAGACTATGTCATTCAGGAAATCATGTTATGAAGAGGCTTGGGCTACCTACGAGGGATTCATTTTGTGAAAACTGTGTACTAGCAAAGCAGCCTGCGAATCCCGTCGGAAAAGGAAACCGAAGCAGAGAAAAGCCCCTATGAGAATGATTCATTCTGATTTGTGTGGACCCGATGAATCACAGACTCCGTCAGGAGAAAGGTACGTCTTGACTTTAGTTGATGATTATTCTCATTTTTGTGAAGTGCGTCTGATTAAGAGAAAAGGTGAAGTTGCTTCAGAGATAAAGGAGTTTCTTAAGTTGAATGACAGTGTCAGAGGAATTCGTTGTGATAACGCTCAAGAATATTTATCTGGTGAACTCAAACAAATTATAAACAAAGCTGGTGTGACTATTGATCCTTGTCCCCCTTATACCCCTCAATTAAATGGAGTTGCAGAAAGAATGAATGGGAAACATTTTGAAAAGAGTCGTGCTTTACTAAATGATTCAAATTTGCCTAAAAATCGTTGGGGATATGCTATTCAAGTTGCTGCTTATCTTCATAATAGAATTCCCAGTTCAAGCATCGATAATAATATTCCATATGAATTGAAGTATTCCAGTAAACATGATAGAAGTCAAATTAAAGTGTTTGGTTGAGATGTCTATGTTAAAATTCTAGATGCTCACAGAAGAAACTTGATCCAAAATCGAAAAGGATGATGTTTGTTGGATACACTAACATGGGATACAGAGTCATGCATCCCCTTACAAGAAGAGTATTCCTTTCAAGAAACATCCGATTTAATGAAAAGTAAGTAGTACTAAATGAGTCAACTAACATTTTAAATTCTAGATATTCAGGGGAAGAAGACAAAGAAAGAGAGATGGATTTTAAGGAAGAAGCTGAAAAAGAGATAGACTTAAAGGAAGAATTTGAAAGTAAGACAAATTTTAAAGAAGATCCCGAAGCCACAGATGTAAGTGAAGAATATGTTAGAAGGTCTCAAAGACAGATGAACCATATGAAGTAATGCTCGCAACACATGAAGTATTAAGCTTTGAGGATATAAATCTTTACCCGAAAAAGAGCAAGTCTAATGGAAAGCTGCTATGGACAAAGAAATGCTCCCCATAGAAGTAAACAAAGTCTGGGAATTAGTTGACCTACCAGCAGATGAGAAGAAACCAATAACTTGCAAGTGTGTGTTCAAAAGAAAAAGATATGATACATATAAAGTTCGTCTCGTTGCCCTAAGAATACATACCCTACGAATCTCATCTATTCAGGGAGAGACGCTCGCGCATCTTCTGTTTACAGAAAACGATGAATTTTGCACATGAACGATGACCCCTTAAGCTTACTTTCTTGGATGAACAGTTATTCAGATTTTTAAGTCCCTGCGCGTGCGCAGTTTTCCCGCATATTCTGGAACTGAATTGCGCATGCGCGCATATTATGGAGTTGAAACGCATGTACATAAACTAGGTGCTTAAGCGATACCGTTGCCACTGGTGATTAGAAATATATTCCAGAACTGAATACATTAGAAAGAACAGAACTGAAAAAACAGAACTGAATACATTAGAAAGTATCAAATTACCTAAATTAATGTTACCAATGTTAAGTGGTGATGTACATGAGTGGCTGGCTTTCTCGGATTTGTTTAAAGCCTCAGTACATAACAACACGACTTTATCAAAAGGTCAGAAATTGCAGTATTTAAAATCATCGCTGAAGGGTGATGCCTTTAAAATTGTGCAATCAATTGCCATATCTGATGCTAATTATGAAATTGCTTGGGATCCCTTAAAAGATAGGCATTCCAATATAAAAGATCAAGTATTTGTCCATTTAAAGCGATTTATGGCTATTCCACCTGTTCAAAGTGAAGCCCCTTTTTCTATATTAAAATTAGTGGATACTGCAAATGAATGTGTTAGATCTCTAGAAATTCTAGAACAAAAGGTACAGTGTTTTTCCGAATATTGGCTTACATTCTGCTCCATAAATTAGATTAATCTACTAAGCTTTGGTGGGAACGCGAA
Organism: Dolomedes plantarius; assembly: GCA_907164885.2. NCBI lineage: Eukaryota > Metazoa > Arthropoda > Arachnida > Araneae > Dolomedidae > Dolomedes > Dolomedes plantarius. The sequence goes on from OU015502.1 coordinate 138,513,737, forward strand.
TCGAAAAAAAAGACGAATTGCCTAAGTATACTGAGCTTATTATGTTTCTGAAAATAATTGCCTTTCTAACTTCGGTAATCACTCTGCAAGAAACTGCAAATCAAAATTTGTTTGTAGATATTGTTGAAAACGTCATAATTCATTGCTACAGCTTGAGGAACAGAATGAAGACAGTTGCGAGTTTGTGGCGTCAACGCCGCTGACACAAACGAAAGCTTTTTACGTCTAATTCTTCTCACGTCGTTGAAAATAATGATCTCAATGTCGATGCTAAATGTTTTGAATCAAAGTGCATGAGCATCGAGTTTGTTGGTACTTGCATTAATGAGACCCAATTAAATGCAAAAAATACTTTGTTATCTGCAGTTATTTTTATGAAGGATGTATATGGCAAAATGATTCCCGCAACTTGTTTACTAGATTCGGGAAGTCAATCGTGTTACGTTTCGAGTGATGTTGCTAATAACTTGAGAATTAAAAAAGAAAGAATAAACATTTCTGTTTCGGGTTTGTCTGCAGTGTCTCTAACTGTTAACTCGAAGATAACAACGGAAATTTAAACAACAGTGATTACGCAACAACATTAAATTTTCTTGTTGTTCCAAAAATAGATGATGTTGATAAATGATGTTGTTCCAGGAAAATATTTTCGGTTTACATTTTCACAGATTCCAGAGAAATCAAAGTTAGCTGACCCACACTTTAATAAACCGAAAAAGATAAAAGTTTTATTAGAAGTACAGTGTTTTTATGATATTCTTAAACCTGATTGAGTACGTTTACTAAATTCATCGATGATTCAGGATTCGGAGTTTGGTTTTATTGCAACAGGCAGTATTTCTGAATTTCATTCGGTACAATCAACTTATTGTGCTTAAGTTATAACGCAGAAGAAGATAAGTTAAGAAATTTTGGGAAATTGAGAATTCTTATGATGAAACTAACGAAAAAAATAAGAATATGGGGGAGATTATCTGTGAGGAACATTTTGTGAAAACCCATAGTAGAGATAAAACGGGGAAGTATACTGTGCAAATTCCATTTAAGGAAGATCCTTCTTGCATTGGTGAGTCTAAAATCACTGCCGTGAATAGATTAAATTCTCTTTGGAAGCGTTTAGAGAGGGATCCTGAATATCTGAATCTTTACAGAAGCTTTATGCACGATTACGAAAATTTAAAGCACATGGAATTAGTAAACGAGAAATCTGAACCTCAAGTTACGTATTACTTGCCCCATCACCGAGTATTCAGTCCGGAAAGCAGTAGTACACCCTTAATAGTTGTATTTCATGCGTCACAATTGTCATCTACAGGGGCATCATTAACTTCTGTACAATACAAAGGTGGAGTCATCCAAGATGACTTATTTTCTATTCTGCTTCGATTTCGAAAGAATTATGTGACTTTCATAGCGGACATAAAACAAATGTATAGAATGGTATCTATTGAACCAAGTTAAAGAGATTTACAGCGGATTGTTTGGAAAGAAGGAATCAACGAACCAATTAAAACTTATAGGCTTTCCACAATAACCTACGGAACCACTAGTGCGCCGTTTTTACCTACCCGAACATTAAAGCGATTAGCCTTGGATGAAGAAGAGAACTTTCCTGTGGCAGCTGAAGTCACGAAGAATGACTTCTACATCGTCGCTGTGGATGATGTGGTCACTGGCAGTTCAGATTTAGAGACTGCTAGGGAATTACAAACACAATTGACTTTGTTGCTAGAAAAGGGTGCAATGAAATTACACAAGTGGCCATCTAGTGAACCAGAATGTGAAGGAGGAACATAGAGGTTTACACTAAACGTACAGTGCTTTCCATCATTGCTAAAATCTTTGATCCACTAGGTCTTAAAAGTCCTGTAATCACAAGAGCCAAAATATTTATGCAAAGGATGTGGCTTTTGCATATTGAGTGGAATGATCCACTTCCTGAGACTAAATTACGAGAATGGTAAGAATTCGTATCCTCCATGACACCAATAAAAAACGTCGAAGTGAGAAGATGTATTTTAGTACAAAATTCTGTGAAGGTACAGATTCCCGGTTTTGCTGACGCCTCTGAAAGGGAATCTTACTGGATCTAAACGGATCTTACAAATGCATCATGTGTGCTCCGAGCAAAATCCGGCTGATCTGGTTTCCCGAAGAATAGAACCAAGGGAAATTCTCTGCAACGAATTTTGGTAGAATGGCCCAGCCTTCCTGAGACAAGGTGACTTTCCCTGTCATGTCGGCACGGACACTGTCTTAGAGAAGGAAGAGAATACCTGTGAGCTGAAAGGACATTTTGATACTGATCAAACTGGGACAATTTCCTTATCCTTAATGCATACTAGTTCATTTATGAGTGACATTATTCATCTGAGTAACAATTTTGTTAAAATTCTTCATATTGTTAGTTTTATTTTCAGGTTTTACCATAATGCAAGAAACCCAACTGAAAAATTGGTAGGTCATTTAACCACAAAAGAGTTAGCAGAGGCTGAAATACTGTTAATAAGGTCTGTTCAACACGAATATTTTTGCGAAATGTCAAACCTGAAGAAGGGTAAGCCTCACAAAAGTAAGTTAAGGCGTTTAAATGCCTTTCTAGATGACAACCGAGTTCTAAGAGTAGGTGGTCGACTTAAGAATTCTAATTTTGATTTTCAAGGTAAACAACCAGTTATTTTGCCAGATAAATGTAAATTAACTAAAATTATTGTTGAGCATTTTCATTAAAAAACTTACACGTTGGTCCCCAATCTTTGTTGTGTTATGTCAGGCAAAAATTTTGGCTCATTAATGGCAGATCTTTGTGCACAAATGTTCAACTTGTTTCAGAGCTAGCACGGTAACTGTTGAGCAAATCATGGAGGACAACCTACCTGTATGTAAATGGACGTTAGGTAGAATTAAGGATGTTCATCCAGGGACAGATGATAAATTAAGAGTGGTGAGTGGGAAGACACCAAATTGTGTGTTAAAAAAATCTATCAGTAAAATCTGCATTATCCCTAGAAATGACTAGTAATTTTGTTTATATTTGTAACTTAATTTAATGATTTTTTTTGTTTGTGTTACTGTATTCATCTTGATTCAATATTCTTAGGTGTAATTTTTTAAAAATTTATTGTTGAATGTTTCTGAAAAGCATGTCAAGACGGGCGGAATGTTTAAGCCCGATCTTATGTATGAAAGTGTGTGTGTGGCACCCAACGAAGCCCGAACTCATGTAGCTTTAAAATGTGGGGTGACGCTTTTATCAGCTCGCCTTGTTTTGAAATGGCAGCTGGGTGCTAGAGCCGAAGAAAGGAAAATGGTATACGGGCTGACCAAAGCGATCAGTCCTAAATTAGTTTTGTAATAAGATACAGCCCGACAAAAGTGATCGGGCCCCAACTGATTTTATTGTGAAATACAGTCCGACCAGAGTGCTCGGTCTTCAATTAATAATGTGTGGTTAATAAAGAGATACAGTCCATAAGAATATAGCTTTCTCTTGTGTGTGTTTGTACAATCGGATGCAAATAACGAACTGCCAGAAAACATTAAATTCCAAAATATCATTTCATGCGATATCCTTAAAAAAACTTATTTATGTAAGAATTTTTTTAACTGATTTATAAAAAATGAGTTTGAATTTCAACTTTCATGGTCAATTTTTCCCACGGTAGGGCTAAAATATTTCTTTGCGCCATAAATCGTTTCTGACGATACTCAAGAATTGGTTACATCCTTGAATGAGCAGGGATACCTTTTCCATCTGTCCTCAAGCCATAAACCTGTCTCATACTCTGCTAATGGAAGGGTATTTCTTTTAAAATTACCCTTCGCAGAAAATCTTTACTCACATCGTACAATCACAAGCTTTCTCTTCTCTATGGGTACGAATGTTTTTTAAATAATCGAGTTCATAAAACGTTCTCTCACATATAGTGCACACCAAAAGTCTATCCTCCATGGATGCGGAGATGCTTTTTTAAATTCCCACGTAAAGAAAATCTTTTCTCACATACAGTGCAGGCGAAAGGTTTCTCTCCTGTGTGGCAGCGGAGATGACTTTTTAAATTACCCTCGTGAGAAAATCTTTTCTCACATACAGTGCAGGCGAAAGGTTTCTCTCCTGTGTGGGTGCGGAGATGTAGTTTTAAACTACGCTCTCGAGAAAATCTTTTCTCACATACAGTGCAGATAAAAGGTCTCTCTCCTGTGTGTGTGCGGAGATGTATTTTTAATTTATTCTGTGTAGAAAATCTTGCCTTACACACAGTGCAGGCGAAAGGTTTCTCTCCTGTGTGGGTGCGGAGATGTTTTTTCAAATCATCCTCTCGAGAAAATCTTTTCTCACATATAGTGCAGGCGAAAGGTTTCTCTCCTGTGTGGGTGCGTAGATGTAGTTTTAAATTACCCTCTCGAGAAAATCTTTTCTCACATACAGTGCAGGCGAAAGGTTTTGCTCCTGTATGGATACGGAGATGTGATTTTAAATCACCCTGTCGATAAAATCTTTCCTCGCATACAGTGCAGGCGAAAGGTTTCTCTCCTGTGTGTGCGGAGATGCACTTTCAAATCATCCCGTCGAGAAAATCTTCTCTCGCATAAAATGCAGACGAAAGGTTTTTCTCCTGTATGGATACGGAGATGTGTTTTTAAACTACTCTGTCGAGAAAATCTTTCCTCACATACAGTGCAGGTGAAAGGTTTCTCTCCTGTGTGTGTGCGGAGATGTAGTTTTAAATTACCCTCTAGAGAAAATCTTTTCTCACATACAGTGCAGGCGAAAGGTTTCTCTTCTGAGTTTGTACGGAGAGTATTACCATTAATGTGGCATGATTGATGCGTATTTAAGGCGGCCAACTGTGAAAATGTTCCTTCGAAAAAATTACATTCAAGATTTCCTTCTTTGGTGCTAGGGGGAAACTGTGCACAGGAACTTTTTACTTTTAGAATATTTCTACGTTTGTCACATGGAGTGTATTCATCTTCGGCTCCAATAGGGTTCTGGTAGTACGAATGGCTTGCTTTGGAAAGTCCTTTTATACTAGAAGTACCCGTCATTTGCTCTTCTGGCATGACGACGTTTCTGTAAACGATGATCATAAAACTTAATTGCCACCACTACGTTGAATATCTAGATATGTGGACACCACGAAATATTTAGTTTCTCATGTAACATTCTGTACCAGGCACCTGTAAAGAGAGCAGAAAGAAATTGAATGAGATATACTAACACTGTACATTACGCTTTTTCCCACTTTTCACGTTAAATCGATAGCAATTGATAAAAGTTTTCTTGTGCTAGGAAATGAGATATGTATAAAGTAAGTTGTTAGAAATTATGTTCTGCATTCATTAAACTACTGAGCATTTCAAATTTATTGTAATTAGGCCACGAGGTTCCTTAGACATCGTCATTCTTTTGTCCTAGTAGATCATAAGGACGCGCAGATTTGATATGTTTCGGTTCTGGGAAACTACCGCAGTCGACGCGATCAATAATGAATAAGCGATATTAATACCTTTTCCCTTTATATTCATTTTGTTTGTCCGTAATTCCAAATCATTCCATCATTATTTATTTAGTTTGATGCTGCGAGAAATTCTAGAGATTACCATCTGATGAAAAAGCTCGGTTACCATCAGTTTAAAAAGTTCATAAATCTACTAATGACATTCAAAATTATTACAAGAAATAACAAATAATATGTGGCTTATAGGTTTATTTATGCATTTTTGTTTGGACTAGTTTCTTGGCTGAAGATATTTTTCACCACGCTCTCTCCATATTTTAATTTGAATGTTGTGTATATATAATACATTAGAATTGACAATAATATAAATTCTTCATATTTCTTTTTCTTTATTTACTACAGGGGACTCCAAACTACGGCCCGGGAGCACCACCAATCTGGCCCGCGGTAGCGTGCCGGACATGCCCGGTATCTGGCTCGCAATAGTTTACTTTCATTACATTGTTAAATTTACAATGTAAATCATACAAAATGACAATCAGATGTTTTTATTTAACGACCCATTAAGAAACATAACTGACGTACATAATGAAATTGAACACTTTAACTCTAATTAATGAGGTGAGATTTATCCTAAAAATTTATAAGTGACATACAGAGGTAATTTGCATAATGAAATTAAACATAACAATTATGATTAATTAGATTTATGAAGTTGCAACTTTCCACTGACAATTGTTTGCAGTTGTGGATAAATTTACTGGTGGAAATTATCAGCAGCGACTTCAAATGCTCATCAGGAAATATGGATCAGTAAATATTTTTTATATATTTTATTTTGGAGAACGTTTTTTTACATAGATAAGTAGTGCCGAAAGCAAAAAAAAAAAACCACGGGCAAATTTATGCAACTGATCAAACTGTGTAAGTGGAAGTCTTATAAAAATCCAGCAATGACGACTTTAAATATTTTTCTTTAAAAATATCGCTACACCGCAAATCAATCATTTCCATTTGAAGTTCTGGGGCAAGGGTTTCTATATCGACGTTAAAAGTATTTTGAAAAATTTTGATGTTGTTGGCATATGCATCAAAATATGAAAAACAAGACAAAATTTATTTTTAAACCACCAAAGTTTTGTCGAAGGGACTTAATATGAGTGTATAAATCAGGCAGAAGCTCGTTTTCTCCTTGTAAATTTAAATTAATGTCATGGTTTAGTTAAATCTGTATAAAATGATAACTTCCATAACCACTTACTGTTTTGTGACTCAACCAGAGGACGATTTCTTTCATTCAAGAAAATTTCGATTATTGCTCGGAATAAACTCTCCAATAAACTCGTGGAATTTACATCGATTGATCCGATATAAATAACATCAACATAATTTCTTTTAAAACGAGGTTTGGTTCTGAAGCGATTTGTTGGATGCTTAGATGAGATAGAGCTCTTTTTGCATGACCAACAAGTGTCTTACCAAGAATTGTCTGACATCACGTGGGTTTGTTTTTTCCAGATTTTTGTGAACATTTAAATGAACTGAATTCTAACCTATAGGACGCTGGCAACACTTGATGTTACGTTTGGTTACATAAAAGCTTTTGAAACGAAACTAGAAGTTTTTAACAGTGATGTAGATAATGAGATTTAGATACTTCCCAAACCTAAAGAGGTACCGCAATGAACTCACAACAAACCGCCAATGTCTTCAAAAGCTGCTTGCAAACATTGAGTCAACTGTTGGTCAGTTCGTTACAAGATTTCTTAAATTCAGAGAAATGGAACAGACTTATTCATTAAGTTTCTACACCATATCAAACTGCATGAGCTAAACTTGCAAATGTTTTCATGGATAGACATTTTGAAATGCAGTTGATTGTATTTCAGGGTAGCTCAATTTGGAAGCAGAAATTTGTTGACCTTTGAGTTGATGATGACTTTGAAAATATAGAAAAGGAGCGATTTTTGACGGGAGTAACAGACAAAAATAAGGAAAACGAAGCATTAAGGACTTGGAATACTATTTCAGAAAATTATGTCTGTTAAAAAAAGTTGCAGCAGTATTACTATCCATAGTTTTGTCTACACATGTTTGGAATCTTTGTTCTCAGTGAGGAACACTGCTAAATCTCGTAACAGGAGTAGCCTGAAGGATGAAACTAGTAGTACATGTATATTTCTGAAGGTTACTAAATATAAACCCGATATAAAATCTCTGTCATCACTGCTGAAGCAGCGGAAGTGCCACATATATTATTATATATATATATAATAGCCGTTGTCTCTGTATAACACTTCCGGGCTGTACTCATCTTTCAATTGAAGCCCTCAGTAAACAAACAGCCGGTTAGGCTTACTTTCAATTTCAGATGTGGATCAGAATTTTTTCTTACCTAAAAACTAATATCTTCTCCATCAAATCACGTTTGTTCAGCCTATTTTTCTATAAAACATTCAGAACTAAAAAAATTGGATGCTTTTAGCTGTATATTTAACATTTTTAAAAATCTGTTTACTTTTGCGATGAATTCTGAAAGTAAACAAACTTGAATGTGAATGAATCAAGTAGCTCAAGTATTCATATCGCGTTGTGAGCTGTAAAAAACTGAATGGCAGTCTACTACTCCAATCGCATGAAAAACTAAATAAATAAAAAATAATGAAAGTGTTTGCTTTTTCAAGGTGTGGATTAAATGCAATATTGTTAGATAATTCGGGATATTTTTTAACTTTCATATACTTTTTCCATTATGACGTCATTATTAGTATTATGACGTCAAAATGACGGGCTACCTTCTAGTATAAAGAGTCAGGAAACTTCTGTCTGTGAGATGTTTTCTTTTGAAAATGGGAAAGGTACAGGGTTGTTTAAATGTAGTTTTGAAGGTGAACAAACAGATTTTCTCTTTTATACATCATTTATAAGACATTTAAAATCAGGAAATGATTATCTATAATAACGTTTTACTGTGTTTTATTCATAAAAATGTATAACTGGAGAAAAATAACGACTCCCTAACCCAAAAAAAAATAACATTTAATGTTAACTTTTGTGTTGAGGCTAATAGTAGTCTTTAAATTGTGTGAATACGCATGTTAGTTAAAGTTAGATTTACAGCCTAATAAAAAATATCCCCAAAGAAAATTTTTCGTAAAAGCCTGTTTTTTCCTTCAGTCGGTTTTCCGTGATTTACATAATCGCTTACTAATCAAATATCAAATAATATGTTCTCAAGAAATTTTGGTTGGCACGTGGAAAATTTTTTGTCATATTTAGCGGATTTTAGCACGCATTCTCAAAAAGGTTGCCCACCCCTGTTATAGGCGGACCCGCATTACCCCATATGAAGGGACGGCACAAACGGAGGTATTTTAGTAGCGCGACGCCGGGTTTCGACCCGAACACCCTCAACACCGAAAGCCAGCTCGCTGTACCACAGGGCCACCAAATGCCCCAAACACGAAATATTTATATCTTTATTGCTCTTTAAATGTTCTGCACTCACTATCTCTCGTGTCTTTTCCATATATATACAAATATTCAGAAAAGGGACGTAACATCAAACAAAATCAATACTATTAGGGCGCTTTTTCATTTACCGACACGACAACGATAAATCGTAGACGATTGTCGTGAGCCGATATCGGTGCAGGCAAAATGCATTAATGCGCTTTTTCACCAACCGATTCGATGCCGATTATGTCGTCAGCGATAAGCCGATATCGATTATCGGGCCATTTCTGTCGGAAAACACCTGCTCTTGCGACATACGTACACGTCCTAGCTCAAAGATTGCTGTAGAAAGTTTTGTTATTATTGATATTTTGTTAGTATTCAACATGTCTTTCAAATTCGATATAACAGTGTTGTGTGAACTAATTCAACAGAGGATAAGAGGGACAAAAATAAAATAATCAGAGAGAAGTGATGGGAAGAAATATTCAACTTTTTAGATGACGGATACGAAGGGTTGAAAAGAAAGAAACGGGTAATAAAGATTTAAAAATACATTTTTAAAGTAATATTTATATGTGTATTATAGATTAGATTATTTTATATTTGCTTTGATCTGGTTCGCTCACTTGTTTCCAAATCAATTCTATCCTTTAAAATTTGGTAAACAGGCATTTGTTTATGATTCTATAGTCTTCCGTATGTGAACAGATAAATAAATGTTCTTAAACTGAATTTTGGTTACAATATATTAAAATCACTTTCATTGTATTACCTATATAATTATTAAGAATGCTATTATCAATTTGATGTTAAATTCTAAGCTCTAATTAATCTCTCTCTCTCTCTCTCTCTCTCTCTCTATATATATATATATATATATATATATATATATATATATATATATATATACTAGCATTATTGCCCGGCGATGCCCGGGTAGATATATAGATATAAAATTTTTGATGCATTCCATCAAAAAAATACTGGGCTGTACCCCCCGCTCTTCATGTTAATCTGGCTAGACAGATTGCGCTTAACGCGTTTCTACTGAAATGATATACAAACAATAAGAAAGAAAGAAACTTTGAGCCTGCGGACCTTCGTCTGATTATACGTCTGATTTTATTGAGAATTAATAACACAGTGTTGCGTGATTCGCACGTTTGGATTGGTTAAGTTTACTGTTTAATTATATTTGTTAGATTATTTTTAATTAGATTTAATTAGATTTGTTTGATCCACTGTTTAATTAGAAATAAGTTTTATAATTTACATTTGCTTTTATTATTTATTTTTCCCTTAAAAGCTCAGTTTGTTCCACATCACCCAAGAGACGCACTTTTTTCCACATCACCCAAGAGGTAAAGGGCAAGATGCATTTTCCCCTTTATTTATTCAAAGTAAGGCGGGATTCCACATGAAGCCTATTTTCCTTACTTTGGTGATACGGTTTTTTATTGTCGACAGGCCAAAAACCGTATAGGTTTTTAATTTTCCTAAGGCCAAAAACCGTAGAAAAAGCAAATTGTAAATCGGTTCAAGCGATGAGAAAAACTGCAAATAACAAAGGACACAAAGCAGAGCCGGGAAAGTCGTGTTAAAACATACTAATTTGAACTGCATTCTTAGAAACTCCCATCTCAGTTAGTCTAGTGGTTAAGTTTTATCTTTTACCGTATTTTAATATTTCTTTTGTCAATTTATTTCGTTGTTATGCACGTAACGCAAAATTAATTTAAAGTATCACAAAAAGAAAAGAAAACACGTGATCAGCATTTAATAAATTAAATTCTAAAAATTAATCTTTAAAAATTCACCAAAAATCCGAAAAGGGAGGTAAAGATTCGAAAAAGATTTCGTTTTAAAGGAATTTTTATGATCTTTCTCGTGATATAAATTTTATAACCCTCGGATTATCATTTTAAATGCAAACATAAAAAAATTAGAAAAACAGCTTAAAAATTTAGTTTTAAAAAATCAAAGAAGAATTTTTCAAAAATCTTTCTCAGTTCACCCCTCCACTATAGAAGAATCGCCATGCAAAATTTCAGTTTTTTATGTCCAACGGTTTGGACTGTGCGTTATCTGTCTGTCAGTCAGTCAGTCAGTTAAGCAAGTCCAAAGTTTATTACCATGAAGCTCTCCTCCCCCCGCGAGGGGAAAGAGGGGTTGGTTATAACCGCGCGGGGGATAGGTTCGGATTTCACTGATAACATGTTGTGGGGATACTCGCACCTATTACGGGCACAAAAATTAATTTTAAAAAAACTAATTGAGCCCCAAACTTCGTTTTTGCTCATTTAAGTTTATCGGGTCCTAAACATTAACTGTGCCAAATTTGGTCCCGGTAGGTTAAACCAGTCTATGATTCTATAGCGGACAAACAAACAAACAAGCTCTTTTATATATATATATATGTGTGTGTGTGTGTATTATAGATTTGATTTACACATAATGCTTAGAACTTAATAAAGATGTTTAGCTAGTTCACTCATTTGCTTCCAAATGAATTCCATTCTTCAAAATTTTGTAATGTTCTTAAACTGAATTTTTTTTACAATATATTAAAATTGCTATGACTGTATTTAGCTATATAATTATCAAGAATTTTATTACCAAGTGATGTTAAAATCAAAACTGTTGATTTGTATAACTTTTTTAAAGTAACATTTAGATGTATAAGTGTATTATAGATTAGAATTTCATATAAAAAAATATTTCTTGGAAATTAATATTGGTGTTTATCTGGTTTGTTCGCTTGCTTCCAAATAAATTTCTATTCTTAAAAATTTTGTAAACAGGAATAATATACTTACGAATGGATAGATTATAGAGAATAAACTGTAATTTTGGAAATTGGTTTTATAGTATTATACTATTTAAAACAAAAATAATTTAATAACATGTATCAGATATGTTATGGAAGTTTACATCAATATGTTACATGCAAAGTGTATATAAAATTTATAACCTTTTTACAGTGTCTTGCAAAAGAAATCTAATACAGTACTGGCTGTAAGCAACTTGTTTTCCATTTGTGATACGAGTTTTTCACATGGATTAAATCTTAGTAGATTATACAGTGTATGTGAAGTTTATATTTTTATTACTGAGCCACACAAAATATATCAGAATGTATTACTGCAGATGTGCAGTAATTTCTTGAACTATTTTATCCAGACAAGCCTTATTCTTGTATTTGTAACTTTGCACTTTTTTTATTTAGATGCAGATTGTAATCACCATAATGACGTTCTAGATTTGTTGATTAAAAATGACAACTGATATAGTTTCTATTTTTTTATTATTATTTAGGACACAAAATAATAAACAAATGGGCCAACATCCGGGATGCCTTTGTAAGAAGTTTGAAGACCAAGAGTGGTCAGGGTGCAAAAAAGGCATATATTTACCACGAGCACCTTCAATTTCTTCTGGCATCTCAGGAAGCCAGTGAAACTGAGGCTAGCATATTGCTTGATTCAGAGGATCTAATACCTGAGGAAAATGATGAGTGCATTGACATTGCTTCAACCAGCAGTTCTACAGACGCTAATAACAAGAGGTCAAGAAAAGAACTGACTGATATTGAAACCGAAATTATGCAAGAATTAAAAAGACCGAAGATAGAAGAACCAAAATGTAATTTTTTTACTTCATTTGAGGACTACGTGTCCGATATGTCGGAAACCGAAAAAATTCAACTACATATGGACATTTTAAAGTCCACATCCGAAATAAAGGGTAGGAGGACACAAAATGTGTATGTGTACGAGAGCTTTTCCGATGCTAATGTTGAAAAAAATTTTTAAATTACTAACATATTAACAAATAAATTATGAAACACTAACAACTAACATAAATAAATAAATAATTTTACCTTCATTTCTGGTTTACAATTGTTATTGCCAAATTGTTTATTGTGTTTATATGAATTACTATTTACTTCGTTCATTAGTACTCTGGAAATGCATGCAACAAAGTTATGATTTTTCTCACTTTTGTGATAAGGTTATCATTTATATTTAAGTAATTTTATTTACTACAGAATAATTTATTGCTCCATGTCTGTATGTATATATATATATGTGTGTGTGTGTATATATATAAATACAGAGGCTGTTCACACATTTTTTAGACGATGTATATTGTATTCACAAAACTAAATTACATAAAATTTGCTGGCAGAACCTTTCTCAACGTTGGTCTCGACTTTGGCGGACCATTCATGACGAAACCCAAAGCAATGTGTCTCGAAGCAAGGTTAAATTGAAATCTCTTTTTATTTGCTTCGCAACTAAGGCTGTGCATCTCGAGGTCGTTTCAGACCTTTCGCAGGATGCCTTTCTATCAGCTTTTCGACGCTTCATATCAAGACGAGGGGTGCCGGTTATCAACGCAACCATTTCAAAGGGGCATCTTCATATCTGCATGAGCTATGGAAACTTATGAAGTCTAAGGAAGTTCAAAACTTTGCAACTCAAAATTCTATAACGTGGCATTTTATACCTCCTTTAGCACCACATTTTGGTGGACTTTGGGAGAGCGGAATTAAATCGACCAAACAACATTTAATTAAAGTAGTCAAGTCAGCAGTCTTAAACTTTGAGGAGCTTTCTACGTTGGTAACACAGATTGAGGCATGCCTCAACTCTCGACCACTGACGCCACTGTCTTCGGATCCTCAGAGCCTCTTACGCCCGGCCATTTCTTGATCGGTGTTCCCATAAATTCCTTTCCAGAAACAGTTCCATGCCAATCCATGTGCCTAAAGAAGAGATGGCACTTAATTCAGCATCTCCGAAATCAGTTCTGGAAGATGGCACCAAGAATACTTAAGTCATCTTCAACAGAGGCGTAGGTGGTTCAAGAATATCCAAATCAATGATTTAGTCCTCCTGCAGAGGAGAATCTCCCTCCTCTGAAATGGAAGGATCCAACGGGTATTTCCTGGGAACGATGGTGTCGTCAGAGTGGTCGAAGTAAAGACCACCAAAGGACTGTTCAAGCGCCCTATTACAAAGTGCTGTGCTCTTCCTGAAAAGTACTGGACTCATAGTCCAGTACTCTTCAGGAGAAACCGAACAAACTTTAGCTTGTTGATGCGCGGCAGACAGACGCTGTTAAAGAATCGATGTATAGATGTTTTGTTGACATCACAATCATGTTTATTGTATTAAAATTCAATTCGAAACATCGAGTGAAATAAACCTAAGTAAAAATGCATTTGCCTTAATCGTCAATGAGTCCGCAATCAATCAATCTTACTTCACAGCAAAGCAGGCGAGAGGTAAGCTATTTTAATATAATTTTAGAAACTTATCGCTCTAAACACGCACTATATTTTGCTTTTCAGATCTCACTTGTCGCTCTGAATTCAAACTTTGGATCTGTCCAACTCTCGGTTCTCTCCCGTATCTGTACTACGTGTGCTCGGTGCGTAGAACATATTCGAAAACTCTCGAAATTACTCGAATCTTCCAGACAAGCGACCACACAGGAGAACTTTTCCAGAAGATACTTTAACTCTGCTATTCGCTACAAGATGGCGTCGTATACTTCGACTAATCAAGTGTAATTGACGTTTTTGCGTAATTCCGCCGCTCCCCACAGTACTGCTGTAGCTTTGCCACGTCCTGCACCTAACTTCTCTACTCTCCGCCCTGTGCCATGATATCTCACCTCCGGCTAGTCCCGAAACGAAAATTAGTGCGTCATTCAAAACTACAGTATGTTGGCATGATGAGCTAGCTAGCTAGGTCTTGACCCTTGGGACTTGGGAGTCAGTGTGGGCCTTGAGCTAAAAAGTTTGGAGACCTCGGATTTACTGTACTATAAGTGTTTTAATGTGATTCTTCAAATAATTCTTCAAAATAGTTATCTGTGGACCTCTTGTAGTCTATGAGATGTACGTCAGGTGCTTTTAATGCTTTATTTGTGCATTTCAAAGATCTTTTCCTATTGTAAATGTTTATTTTTCAGAATAATAAAAAAAAGCTTTCAAGTGGGAGTGCTGGAGGATTGCTGCTAACTAAGGCCCATTGCACACACGGCGTTTTTATCAATGGCGGAAATTTTCCATCGGACGTCGTTCCAACAGTAGACCACAGAAGTCAATTGCAGTTTGCACACTGGGCGGAAAATTAAATTTTTCGTCGACGGTAGCTTGTGCAGCTGTCGAGTGCCACTGTGCGCTGGCGGATTTTTTGACGCCAGATTGAACTAGTTATCCATGTGACCCTATGCACGCTAACACACACAGCATATTCTACCGTCGTAGGGTCATTTGCGAGAGGGGTGTTTGGGGGTTTGCTGTGGGGGAGGCGCGCTGGTTTTCTTGGAATCGTAAAGGGGATTCGAAAGGGAGGGCTCCTCCGATCCCGGCTGGAGGGAGGGGGCGTAGGTGCGACCCTTCTGGTTTTCTTGGACACGTGCAGGATTCGAAAAGGAGGGGTGGGCCTTTTTCCCGGCGACGGAGTTTTCCGCCGTGTGTGCCTTTAACAAAGTTTATGCGTAAAAAGAAATGCTAGCAATTTATGACATTGTTTAAGATTAAGTGATTAGAACTCTAAACATTTTTCCCATTCTGATCTGAGCGAGCTATGTAATCACAAAAGGGGCTACTACACAATAAAGCACTAGAAATAATTATGCATGCCTATAAAAATGTACACTGAGACCAAAAATGTGACACTTGTATTATCTTTTAAACGCTCTCCAAAACTGTCGTTGATAATAAAATAGCTTTGCTATAAATTTAGAAAACTTAACAGTTAAAATTAAAAAATTAGAAAAATGACATTAAGAATACATCGAATTACATTCTCATTATCTCGAGTTACCTTTATACTAGATAATAAAATAAATAAAACGATTGTGTGATTCAGACAATATTGGAAAACCATTTTGTTCTTACAGGATAAGGTAATCTCATAACATCTTTCATTTTGTGTATCAAGTCAAATGACTTCAAGATATCCACAAAAAATGTAATTCTTTTGGTTAGGAATCTAAAATGCAAATAAGTGCTACAGGAAATCAGATGAAGATTAAACTATAATTATTATAACGCTTCTTGATTAGAAAAAGTAATTTTTCTCAATATCGCTAACACAAGCTCAGGTGAGGATATTGGCAAAATATTTATTGTCTTTATAACAAGAAAATGTGACAAAAAGAAAATGATATTGCCTAACAAACGAGTTGCTACTTTCAAAATAAATTGTACAGCAATTCGTTTATATAAATCTCATTGAATTATGAAATATTTAGACTGGAATGAGGCAGTGAACAATACTGGATTGATGAGCTTATATCAGAAAGAAAAAAATACAACTTTAGATATCTAAGGTGTAGGGTTTGGATTAGGAGCATTTGGAACTATTAAAACATAGCCACCCATTTGTTGAGGGAGAGAGTTACAATCAATAATATTTGTGAATGGATTAGAGAGTGCAAGAGACTGATTATTATCTGCCTTCACTGTTAATTAGAACTTCAGCACAGGCCAGGTTAATATCACGTTCCAGAGGTGGAGGTGGCTCTTAGTCATCTATAACTTTTTTCGACACATCTATCAAACACACTCATTCATGCATTTCATCAAAGAACATCAGAGAGAGAAAGAGGAATTTTATTCAAATTTCATTAACTTTATCCACAAACTTCACGTTTTTGTTAAGAGATTTTGTAAAATTCAGAGCCACTTAAAGATACCTCAACAAAATTATCACTTGAAAGTAGATCAGGAGATATAGTAAAAGTGGTAAAATGAGGTGCAAGAAAATGCCACACAACACCATGAATATGCTAACACAAATTTGCATTAATTTAATTTTGAACACAATTGGATATATATCTAAGAATACAAATATCACATTCTGACCATTTTAAATTACAATGCTCAGGACATGTTGGAATTTTCAAGGAGGTACTACACATAATTTGGAATTATCTGATTTCCTGAGAATGGAGAACTTTTTTATTTCTCTCTCCTTGCCTTGGGTTTTTATGTCTTGGAATCCTGTCATCTATATTTATTCCTACAGTACCAAATCTAGAAATAATCCTCACATATTAGTGAGAAGCATGAGATTTAATATTCGCAAAAATCTAAAAATAAAAATCCATAAAACTTAGAGTGGGTGCTTTCTTTGCCTCCGCATTTTCACTGCTATGTGTATAAAGCATCTGGCACACTTACAGTGTATAGCTTCTTTACAGAACAAACTGAAGAATTGAAGGAAAAAATGCCAAAATTCACATTTTGAAGTAAAATGTCACTACTACAAATATTGTACTCCAGACATATTTTTTAACAACAGACTTGGTGAATCAGAAATCGTTGTATTCAGATTACAAAGAAATGTGGAGACTAGGTCATTAAGTTTTTTCAGGCAAAAAAGTTGTTGCTCATTCTTGTAGCAAGTTAAGGGGAATTAAAATCAGAAGCTGAAACAGATCAACTGCAGTGATTCTGTTGTGAAAAGAGGCTTGCAAACTTTGAAAGTTCCTGAAAAACACCTTTAAATAAATGAGGGCAGGGTGTAAATGATTTTAATCAAAGGATTAAAATCATGATTTAAATCAAATGATTTTTTAAAAAAATAATCAATTTTAATCAAAAAATTATTTCATGCATTACTTTGAATATTTTTGTATATTTTCCTACGGTATTAAATTTAAATATAAACAGGAAGGAAAGGAGACTTTTATGCATATCTTGCATCTCATTCATATAATTCAACATTTCTACTCCCTGTATAACTCATTTGCTTCTTGGAAAATTTTCCAATGTGTGTATTGGTCTACTTTACTTATCAATATTGTTGTGATTGTACACTTACATTACCTTGATTGGCCAGATTTGTTTCTGAGAATAAGTCACACAACCAATCAGAAGCACTCTTGAATCCTAATTATAAAATGGAATGTTTCACAATATATGAGAAAGACCAAGTATTAAACTTTGTTAAAAAAAAAGGTTAACTCCTTGTTAAACATTTTATTAAAATTCATTGTGCACTCTCCTCATTTAAATGGAAATTGGTTTGAAAAAAATGCTTTAAAGTCATTAAGTACCTTAAAGTGGTTGAAATCAATAGCACTCCTAAAGAACAGTATGGATCAGAAAGAGTTTGATATAATACAGTTGTTATGTACTGCAAAAGGAACAAGTTATGAAACCAACTAGGTGTAGAAAAGGCAGCTAAATTAGTGTTTATGTTTAAATCTTTATATAAAACTACAGTGGCGTAGCTAGAACTTTTGCCGCCCGGGGCGGTCTCCAATTTGTCGCCTTTTCGAAGTCAAACAATTGGTGGTTTTTATAAATTAATAAACATAAATGAATAATTGTAATTGAGACAAACTATAGGTGGGGAACTTTTTTACCATTGGATACCATATTTAAATTAGGCAGTAATAAAGGAGGCCGCTTAAGTTGATATACCTATAAATGCAACTTTTATAAAGACCACAAGAAACTTACAGAGGGTGCAGTTTCCCCACCTATGAGACAAAACATATACCTAATTTATAAAAAAAAATTTCATAAAATATGTTTTATTTTATATTTTTATATTTATAAATAAAAATAAATAATTTCATTTCTTTTGGATAAACAAACAAATTGTACACATATGTGTATGTAAACAAAAATTATTTATATATTTACTCTTCTAACTTTCATAGTAGAAAAGTCGTGTATAATGCTCTCAAAATTTATATTATTTGTAATTTCTCGTTCTATAGACAATACTGCAATATTTTGTAGTCTTAAATCTCTCATTGTGGAACGAAGATAATTTTTTATCAACTTCAATTTGGAGAAGCTCTATTCGCAACTAGCGACACTGATAGCAATTGTTAAAAAAAATTCTTAGCAAAATTACAATGTTGGGTACAGAATTTTCCAATCTATACTGTTGAATAAATTTTAGTAGATCAAGAGGGCCTTCCTTCCCGTCTTTCCGTCTTCTTGTAGTGCAGGTACAGCCATAAAAACCTGGATCCTTTTTCTTTCAATATAGAACTGTTCTTTATCAATGTCAATCTATATATATAAAACAGTTCCGTAACTGACTCATTCATTCATTCATTCACTGACTGACTGACATACAACATACAGACCAAACCGCTGGACCTAAAGGGCTGAAATTTTGCATGGCGATTCTTCTAATAGTGTAGAGGTGCACTAAGAAAGATTTTTCAAAAATTCTTCTTAGATTTTTTAAATTAAATTTTTAAGCTGTTTTTTAAACTTTTTTTACGTTTGCATTTAAAATACTAACTAGAGGGTTATAAAATTTATATCACAAGAAAGATCATAAAAATTCCTTCAAAATGAAATTTTTTTCGAATTTTTACCTCCATTTCCTGATTTTTGGTGAATTTTTAAAGATTAATTTTTAGAATTTAATTTATTAAATGCTGATCACGTGATTTCTTTTTCTGGTACATTCAATAAATTTATCGTCACGTGCGTAACAACTAAATAGACAAAAAAATATTTTTTTCTCTTTCTAATGCAGCAGACGATTGGATATTATCCAAAAAAAAATGCATATCCCATACGATTTTTTTTATAAATATATATATATATATATATATATATATATATATATATATATATAGATAGATAGATATATATTTTACATCAATTGTATACATTGATCATCGCATTTATTATAAATATATATATTTATTTTTTGGCATAAATTGCATACGTTGACCGTTGTATTTAATTTGAATGTACTCCGTAGTGAAGCGCAGGATGTCAGCTGGTATATAATAAGACTATATCAATAATATGTCTTTATCAATGATAATATTTTCAACCCTACATTGACTTGACGATAAGGAAAAATATTCGAAATCATATAGTAATTCATAATTTGTAGAAATCGAATAGTAAACTTATGAATTGAACAAGTGGTTTTTTACTAAAAAAATAGTTTTAATACTAAAAAAAATATGCCGCCCGGTGCGGACCGCACCCACCGCACCCCCCTAGCTACGCCACTATAAAACTAACTAATTTTTAACTATTTTGATAATTGTAGATAACGAAACAAAACTAATTATTTTTCTTTTTAGATTTTTAGTTTGAAATTATTTTGTTAGTGGTTGTTTTTCTTTTATTTCATTTTTGTTTTTAAATTATTAAAAATTATCTTATTGACAATGATCAGCAATGTTTGTATTTGAAAATGTTTACTTCCTATTTATGGATTAGTTATGTAGTATAGTATAAAACTTTAAATCTATGGTATATATAATAGTTTATATCACATAAAATTGAAATTTTTAAAAAATCATAATTAAAATTTTAAAAATATATTTTTTTTATTTAAAAAAAAAAATATAATTTTTATACACTATGGTTGAAGGGTTTAATAGAGCTAAATACCTTTTGAAACTTGACTTACCAAATGATGATTCAATGAGACAACATAGAATGTGAAAGATACCAAATACCCACAATATTTCTGCCCTGAGCAGATTTGCCCGTCTACATCGAGACAACAAATTTTGGCTCATAGTCAGAGTTCTCTTTATAAAATTTTAAAAAGTCTGTGAAACTAAACTCACCACAGTTCAGCACAGAATTAAAATAATATGAATAATCATAAGACAGCCTAAGTAACACTATGCATAAAAGGATAGAATATATGTAAAGAATAAATTATGAAAGGCAGCACTGGCTTTAATCGGATTGGACTAATGGGGCACTGTGCTAGTACAGCGATCCACACGTAGAAAAATTTAAAATATGCCTGAAAGGAAATACTGTGATAATTAAGAAACCCAGGGCCACGCAGAGACTTTACGGCGCCTGGGGCAAACTTCTGTTGGGGGCCCCAAGGAAAATAAAAAATGCAAAGAGACGAAAACACACATTTAAATTAAGTTACTCTTACTTAAAATTTTATTACATGAATGATTAACATATTTATTATATTTCATTGCACTGCTCTCGTTATATTTCCTGAGGAAATCTAATAAATAAATTTTTAAAATTTTTTTTGGGCCCTTCTGGCAGTTGGGGGCCTGTGGCAAAGTGCCCCAGTTGCCCCCCCCCCCCCCTCTGGGCAGCCCTAAAGAAACCTTCTATACAGCCTGACTAAATACAGCCAATCTGGTTTTGAAGAAGATTTAGTCAGAGCCACTGCACTTGAGACTTATTTAGAAGTTAATCCAGAATTTCGGGAAACATTTGTGAAAAGAAAAAGGATATTTGATTTCTGAGAATGCAGATGAACCAATAAGTAACTGGGAAGATTTGTTTGAGGTACATTGTTTTTAACAAATACCATACAAAGCTAGACAAGTTTGTTCCAGATGATTCCACAGAATGAACATTGAAAACATGCAATGGTATTAGAAATTACCCTTGACAGTTTTAAAATGATTCAGAATTATGACCAAATGAAGTCTATAAAAGATGAAGATGTAGATAGCTATAAACTGGTTGACGAAATGGAAGTATTAAAACCTATTGTTTCAAAAACCCCATAAAAAATCTACAATAGCTATAAATAACAACTACTGGCTTTTCAAATGTATTCATATCTGTAAGGATATTTTTAACAATTCATGTAACTGTAGCACGGGGAAAAAGCTTTTCTAAATAAAAATTACATAAAACATACCTGAGGACAATAATATCGCAGAAGAGACTCAAAAGCCTTCCAATACTGTCTATAGAGCCTGTAGAAACAAGGAAATTAAAATTTCATCAATTTATAAAATTCCAAATTTTTAAATATTAAAATGTAGAATTCACACAAAATCAATAAACTTTTTATTTTTTCAGATTTCAATAAATTATGTTTAAAACAAAGTTATAAGTAACTAACTGTCAACAAAAGGGTAAGAAACTTCAACATGAAATGCAAAGCTATGATAATGACTGCAAAGGAAGGAAAAATCTTCTGGTAAATGATTGACTTCTATTCAGAAAATTTATTCAAGTAGTTTTGATAAAAGAACTTCAACAGAATGTTTATCATATTTCCCTCATGCAAAATGAAAACTTACCAACCTATATTTTCCTGTTTTAGGCGAAGTTATCTTTTATACATAAGTGTTTTTTTTTTATTAAATAATTTTTACCCCTGGGGGAGAGGGACAATTAAAATCTAGACAATTAAAATCTATTTCTAAACTGACCCAAGTATAATTTTTAAAGAAAAAAAAATTTTTATATGGTTTTTTTTAATGTGGCTAAATTTTTTTTACAAGGCTGTCGTAAATATCAGTTAATACAGCTTTTGTAAATCTTGATATATTTTCAATGAAGAAATCATTAGAATACACAGTGCTGAGAAAATTAAATATTTGTATATAAATAATATATTACTAATTGTGTACAGTACTGATGCATAAAATAATTTATTCTTGCTTTAATAAGAATTTCCATTTCAAATATCAAGTATTACTTTTAAATCATCTTCTTTAAAATACATTGATTTAAAAATTTAAACAAGCTTATTGTAAGGAATGATGTACCTAAAATGGAGAATATTTTGGAATATTGCATTTAATGCTGTTGCAATGAATCTTTGTTGCAATAAAAGATGAGCATAAATGTTATTTATTAAATGTTTGTCACCAAAAATTTTAACATTGAATGAACAAAGAAACAATATGAAAACAAATTATTTCAAATACAATCTTAAATAAAGAGTTCTCTCACAGAAGAGCAAAACAAGAAAGTAATGCCTAAACTGCATATTGCTGCTCATAGTGCCAAGCTGTTTAAACTCGCCAAATTTGGTGCCAGTTCATCATTTATGTGAAAAATTTAATTATTTAATCACTTCTATCTATGAGTTTCTCATGAAATTAACAGTGTATATCGATTTCATTGTAACTTTTAAAAATTTAATGTACATAAATGATGGTTTGTCAACTTCAATAAGCTTTAGATATTTTAACAATTTTAATATATTTTAAGTTTGGAATCAAATTTAAAAAACACCAAATACAAGAATGTTGGGGAAAAGTACTAGATTTTTAAATAGCAACAAATTTGGTGATAATATAAGTGGTTTGTTTGTTAAAAGTTCTGCAACAATGGGATTATGATCTATATAATAAATGTTTTTATTATTCAGTTTAAAGGCTTAATAGGATGCAAACCTGATCCAGCTAAGCTTTGCTCTAACATCACCAAAGGTGATGTTAGAGTAATGATTATGCCTGTTCAGTTTCATCCAACTGAATTTGAAAGATGATCATTTAGATGTGTTTAACCAATGACATTTGAAATTAGCAGCAGAAAATGAATTATATGTTCAGTGAATGAAAAATATTTTGAATTCTTTACATAACATTTTATTTTTCTCCTTTTCCAGGAATAAAATCGGGAAGATGACAGCTTACTCTTTATTATTCATATCTGGATTATAGGTCTTACTCCAGGCCTGAATCCATCTGGTATATCACTTTACCTTCATTAGTGCTCTTCAATGCTAATTTTTTTCAAATGACGATTCAAAATTCATTATTTTAGTTAATTTTATACACTCTGCTAAAATATTTCAGTTTTCTTAGTTTTATAAATTGATTTTTATACTTTGAAAATATTTAAAATTTTAATATTTGTTCTAACAATTTACCAATAATACTACTGTCACCATTTTATTTTCATTCTTCTATATACTATTCTCACAATTATTTTTTCATTCATTTATATACCGTATTTAGGTATGTATAGGCTGCACTTTTATTCCATAAACAAGGTTGGTAAAAATGGGGTGTGGCTTATACACGGAATTTTAAAGTTAAATACAGCAAACAACATTTTGGGGGGGCAATTGACATCCCCCTCAAAAAAGAGCCTGGTGTATTTTTTTTCATAGCCTAAAGTTATATAATCTCAGACCTAAAACTCAATGAGTTTTAATTTAAAATGAGAGGATGTTAATTTCCTTTATATATATAAGAGCTGACGTTGCCCCCCCCCCC
Organism: Dolomedes plantarius; assembly: GCA_907164885.2. Classification (NCBI taxonomy): domain Eukaryota; kingdom Metazoa; phylum Arthropoda; class Arachnida; order Araneae; family Dolomedidae; genus Dolomedes; species Dolomedes plantarius. The sequence goes on from OU015502.1 coordinate 138,537,631, forward strand.
CCCCCCGAAATCTCTGGACTGGAGCCAACACTGATTAGTATCTATATATACCTTACAACCTATTACACCGTATCATGCCCACAGCAGTTCAATGTATTCTAAATATTACTGTTTGTATATATTATACCTTAGGACTATTTAATGAAACTCTTTCGAGTTCCCAAGAGTTTGTCTGTGCAAAATAATTCCTAAATGTACTAGTATATACAGTGCTGATTTCTAGAAATAGAGGTGCTGAACTGTAACCTTCCAGGGTATGTGTGTGTGTGTGTGGGGGGGGGGGGATTACTCTAAATTATATAGATATATATATAATTATAATTATATATATATATATATATATATATATATATACAGTGCTAGATTTCTAGAAATAGAGTTGCCGGAACGGTAACCTTCAGGGGGGTGTGGGGGTATTCCAAATTATTGATAAAGAGAGGTACCGGAACGCCATTCCAGCACGTTCCGCCTCAAATCTAGCCCTGTATATATATACAATTAATATATACATATATATTAATTGGCCTATTATATATATGTATATAATAGGCCAGGCCAACTCATTAACAACAGAGAAATATGTGATTAAATAAATGTTTTTAATGATCTTAATTTTTTTTTCCTACAGAGAGGTACCTCACGTTCCAGCACATTCCACCTCAAATCGAGCCTTGAGTATATATATATATATATATATATATAATAATCTTTTTTACACTGATGTTTCACCACCATCAGCTAAGGCTGTATCTGATATTGTTAGGCGAGCATTGAACTCTAAGGAATGTACGACATTGTTACATTTTGCAGAATGATGCTAATTTCAGCGTACAATGGAATTCAGAAAAAAAAATTTCCCCCAAATGTTGTATGAAAATTCCGGTGCGGCTTATACACGAGTAAACACAGTACACTGCAATTAACTTGCTACAGACTTTTAATTTTATATTCTTAACCATTTATTTTTTCTACAATATTTGTATTTTTATGCGTCTAATTTTAAGTACTTACATGTTTATTTCCTAGTTTTTAAGATTATTTATAAAAACAAAATTCTTTTATTTTGAATATGTTTCCCAAAAAAACATTTTCTACAAGCTATCCTGCTGGGTTGTTTTCGGCTCTCTTCGCCGTTTATTGACTTTAGGCAATTTATTTTAAACGAATTTATCATGATTACTATTAAGTCTTCTTATCCGCAATAGATTTACCCAGGTTTACCCAGCACGCAAAGTTACTACTCAGTAGGAAAAAGACACAACTAATAATTTAAATGACGAGAGAGAATTAAGGTTAAATAATTTGAAATTTATTTACATATAAGCTTTCACTAAAATTTACACAAACATATTTGATATACTTTATAGATATACATTAAACAATTTTACCAACAATGAATAATAAAAACACTTTGAGTCCCTATCCTCTTAAAAGGAAAAATAAATAACTATTAAGTCACTCAATGCATGTTATAAGCGGACTTACCCCATTTCAGCTGGGCTGATGTGCAGTGGTTTCCCATCTCTAAGGAAAGACCTGTACTAAGCGAAATCGTACTCTAAAAAAAACTGAGTACCAGAATCTCTTCTCTCTGTCGCATAACTTTTTATAACCTTCTCTTTTCTATACCACATTTCTATTTTCCAATAAAATCATTTTCCCCTCCTTCTGAGTCTAATATCAGACCGCCCTTTTTCAAACCTTGATCGCCAAATGGTCTAGAATTATTTCCATTATTAAATGTATCATTCTCATTGGATTTTCTTTATTCGATTAAAGTAACGGACCCCACGCAAATGGCGGCAAAAGCGACAAAGCATGTTCCCCTTTTTCTACCCTAAAAGATTTTGCTACAATACTCCTTTGAAAACTTCCACCCTTCCTACCGCTTACTAAGCCGGCTTCTTTACTATTAATTGAAAATTTGTGAGACTTATGCTACAGCCAGACAGCCGGCTTCTTTACTATTAATTGAATTGAATTGAATTGAAAATTTGTGAGACTTACGCTACAGCCAGGCAGCCGGCTTCTTTACTATTAATTTCTAACATTAATATAGGATTGAAAGCAATAAGCAACATAAACACAGACGGAATCGGCTAGAATCTGCCCTTCGACAATACGCACTCGGACTGTGATTGGTCAATGGGCGGACCTGCTGACTTTTTCGACTATGACGTATTTTCTTCCCTTTAACTATAGTATCTTTCTAAAGGTATGTCTACACTTGTGCGCTATAGTGTTTTCTTTCGCTTTCGACGTGCTCTTCGTCTTTCCTTTAACTTGCTTTTAGCGCATGTCTCCCGGCATGCCTCTAGATGCATTCGAACCAACTTTCTTAAAAGTTTTCTACAATTTTCCGATTTTAACTGAACTTCTGTCAACGTTTAAATTCATTTTAAGTTAAGTTGGGGCACCCCCCTTGCCTCCCCGACGCTACGCCCATGAGTACGTGTGCTTGTTACAATCACTCATAAAATCCTGCAATTGAAAAAAAAAAAAACCAAAATCTTTGCTTTTCAGAATTTATTCCGAAAATATCTTAAACTGCCCGAGTCCATGTGGTTACGAATACTAGTAATAATGGAGGTGATCAGAGACAATTCGGCAAAACTTTGGTTTATAGAAAGATTGCTAATCTTACTGTTAAATGGTTGTTCTTTAAAACTTACCGCAAACTAACGAGAAATTTATCTGTAGAATAAAAGCCGCCCCACGAAAGCGCACTTCGTGAACTGTCTGTTTTCCGTTTGACAGATCCCCTTTTAAGAGAACTGATAGGATCAAAGCATCCTGCTTTGATCATTATTTAATAATATTTACGCCAGTGTGCCCCAAATCCAGGGTTAAAATGCGTGCCAGTCAAATGCGCAAAAAAATAAAATAAAACAAATAGAGAATTACCTAGAAATTTAGTAGACGACGAATCTATATGAATGACGTCGACGAAATCAGCATCTGTAGGATCTATTCGAACGGATGGAGGCATGCCCTGGAAAAAGGGGCTCGAAGGATTTCATGAATGGTCATTCGTTAAAAAGAAATTGGATTGCGTAAAAAAATCAATAAATATGATACATTAAAAATAACTGTTTTAATATGAAAATAAACAATTATTATTTTTTATGCTGATGTTATTCCTACCAGGGGGAGGTGGGGGCATAACCAATCTTCCAGGAACAAAAGTTTTACCACCATAAAAAGCAATTTTACCTACAGATGTCGACTGAACAAATGGATTTCTATAGAGCTGATTTGTCGGCAGTTCGAGAAATAAGATGAATTGGCAATGGGATGGCGGACAGTCGAAAACACACTCTCCGTTACATCTGTCATGATAGAAAACGTATACAGGGTCATCGAAAAAGGTTGGACACATTTCGGAAGCTCATAATTCTGAAACAAATCGAGCAAACGCATTAATATTCTTTTCAAACAACTTGGCAAAGTGGCCAAGATTTCTAAATGTGGCTGGTACGCAACCGTGACGTTGAACGTTGCGCAGAAGCGATGCGAGGTGGGAAGGGGTCTTCGTTCGGCTTTCCGTCAGTATAATAGCGACCGTTCAGGAGAAAGTGTGTGTGCCTTGTGGTTAGCGGAATAGAAATCTGTTAAAACAGTTCAGAGAAATTGCCGCCGTTTTTATAGCAAACAACCACCCCTCGAGCTCTCTCCCGAACGGTCGCCATTGCACTGACGAACGAAGACCTCTTCCAAATCGCATCGCTTCTGCGCAACATTCAACGTCACGGTTGCGTACCAGTTACATTTAGAAATCTTGGACACTTGCCAAGTTGTTTGAAAAGAATATTATTGCGTTTGATCAATTTATTTTAGAATTATGAGCTTCTGAAATGTATCCAACCTTTTTCCGTGTTTGGAGCAGGTTTTCTTCTTAACAAAAGAGTCTTGTTATGAATTTTCGGTCCAACTCACCATGATTACGAGGACAAACTGTTTAAAAATGAAGACGTGGTGAAATTGGAACAGAATGAGGTGAGCAATGGATTGAGAGAGAGCACCATTGACTGTGAAAGGCAGAGAGGAAGAGACGCAGGGAAGGTTAAGAACTGCAGATCCAGGGCTGGTGAGAGGTGAGTTCGGGGAAAACTTCTCCAAGGCTCACGTGGGGCTGTCGTGACAATCGTGATGATGAAAAAGCAATTTTAGTGTCGCTTGTCATAGCTTCAGTCCAGAAAAGAAGGAAATTTCTCCCTCAGAAATGAGATGAGGCTCGCACTTTATGGAAACGATTTTCTAATTTAATTTTGTCGTTTCCCTTTCGAGATAAAAAGTTGGCAACTTCAGAATAATCATCTGCTAATGTTCTGTTTTGATTGGATTGTAAAATAAAAGATTTATTTCGAAAATGGTTCCTAAAATTGATAGATGGCTCGAAGGTGACGTAACGACGTCTTCCGAGGAGAAATAATCGCATCAACAAATTATAAAGCGGTGTAAGAATCGCGGATATGGCGTTTAAAAAAAAAGTATTTATAATGTCTTAAATCTGAAAGGAAAAAAACGTCCAACTGAAAGTAAAAATGAAAACATGACCATGAAACCTCCTCCTAAGACTATTCGAACGCAGGTAAATATCAAGAATGTGAAGTCTCTGATCCCAAAAGAAAATCCGCCGACTCAAAGATCCGTTGCATCGAAACTAGAAATGTCTCCTGACACTGTAAGTAAAATCATTCATAAAGATTTGAAGTTACAAAAGTTGTTTAAACCTAAAGTTCATCTGCTTTTGCCAAAGCATATTGCTGAAAGAAAAACAAATTCTAGAAAATTATATGAAAAACACCTAGCTGCTGAAAAATGGAAATTTGTGGTAACACTCGATGAGGCATGAGTGTATTTAAGTGACTGTAATAAAAAAAGATAAATTTTCTATTGCACAACTGACGGTAATGGCCGTACGAAATGGCTTCGTTGGTGCACAGAAAAGTTTCCAAAGGTATTTATGATAGTTGCAGGATTTTGTTACAACGGCAAGTTAAAAATCAAAAAAGTTTCATGTAAAGCCAAAATTAATTCACTCTACTATCAGCAGAAAATTTTAGAACCAATTTCTGAAGAAGAAATTCCAGCCTCATATGGTTAGGGCATTGATAAAGTTAAGCTTCATATGGACAAAATCTCTAGTCACACGTCTAATTTACTGACGCTTATACAGCAAAGAAAGAATCACAAACAGGAATAAAGCGTATTCCATTTAATGAAATACCTGTAAAATTACCTAAAGCATCTCCAATGGACTTTTTCACTTTCGATTTATTCAAACGAGCCTTAGGAAAACGGCATCCAAGAACACTGAACCGACTTTGGAAAACGGTCCAAGAGGAATGGGGTAAAATTGACATGACAGTACAAAGGAAAAAATTACTTTCATGGAAAACTCGAGCTAGAGCTATTGTGAAGAACTATGGCTATCAGATAGAAGCATAAAATACGGCATTTATACATAAAAATTAACTTTCAAAATCGTTTCCATAAAGTGCGAACGACCTTCTGTATGACAGCTGTATAAAAGTACTTGATCTGCAAACTTCTGGGATCTGAGCCAATCAAGATGTGCAGAATTAAAGATTTCCGTGACTTGAAACGCGGTGCCAATCTAACTGGATCCAGCATATGAGAAATTTTCGGTGGATCTTAGAAAAGTTGATGAGGAATGGAGCAGAACCTGAAAATTGCTTACGCAAAGATTATATCCGGTATCAACTGCTTTGTAATCCGTCAATAATGATCCAGAATCGTGGAGTCCTTTCCATGCATGACAGAGAGGAAAACCTTTGATGGCAGTTAGACTTTTTGGCTGAGGTGGCGGACTTAAGTAAATCGACCTGCCATGGAAACGGAAACAGTGTCAGATCCGTAAAGCACATTTCGATTGATGCTCAAGGCTTATTCGTCAACCAGTGACAATCTGACAGATCCTGATTTTTTAATCCACAATCATTGAGGGAATCAAGCATGGAACCACAAACCAAATGACAAAACACTGACTGCAGAGGAACCTTTTCATCACTGACCAAAATAGTTTTTACCTAACTATTATTGACAATGTCGATGATGACAGCTCTTTTCGATTGATAGGTATGATCCATGAGGAATTCGCTCCAGTGTGTCTAATGGCAATTTATGACGTCTTACACCATTTGCACCGTGGTATTCATCACTATTAATCCACGGTTGTTATAGTAATCTGAACGCTGCTTCTCGCTCCATGGTTATATATCACCCCCATGTTGTCAATACAGAAGTTCATGGCACACTATTAAATCGTTGTTAAAACCTATGCCGTGTTCTCCAGATCTATCCCCCCCCCGGGTTTTTTTCCGTTAGTCGGGCGCAAGGAATATATCGCCAAATATGGTTCACAAGTCACATTTTCTGTTGTTTTCTTTAATTATCTGTAACTCCCATAATACTTGTGCGTGAATAAACAAAATATACAAGTGACAATGAATATTTTATTAATTTAGTAAATATTTAGTTAGGAGACCAAAAATCTTTAATATATTTCAAGGTGTCATCAAAAAGACTGTCGCCACAGAACTTCAGCTAGGTACGATTGCAAATGGTGGCGTGTTGTTCGCCAAGTATATCGCCATATGGTGCTCTATCACTATTTCTCAATCTTTTGTGTGATTGTGAAGAAAGCGAATATAGTTTGTGGTTAATTAGTTTCCAAATTTTTATTCTTGTGAATTTTGGTTTTATTTAGCTGGGTTTCTGAACTTCATGTTCTCTCAGATTTAAAACCCGCTGATCCGCCCTCTTCGTCCAATGTTTGGTGTGGTACAATACGTCTTCAAAGTGTAACCTGTCTATTAACCATTCTATCGTTTTCCTAGGTTTGTTAGACTGGCAACATTTCATTCTCGCCAATGGCGATACATGTTAGGACAAACGCCAAATGCGCCCAGCTAACGGAAAAGTACCTTTTTTTCCTATTTGTTCTGGTTTAAATGGGTTTTTAAAGATCAGTATCAAGAAGATATCGAATTAATCACAATAGCCATGAAACGCCTAATGGTTATCCCGGAAAGTTCCCACCAGAAACGTTTTGAGGATCGTCAGAAACACTTGAAACTACTTGTTCAATTCAAAGGATATTACCGACCACCATTAACTATGTTGTGACGTCACGTATGTATCGTGCGGTTCTCATGACCTGCGAAGAGCCCTTCCACAGCTGCAGAATTAAAAACGCAGCCATGCGTTCCCACTGCATTCTAAAATTCTGCGGGGATTAAAATGCTATCACATACGGTTTCGCCACCGAAGTCAAGATTCCTGGTTTCCGCGGGTAAATCTCTCGTTTTCATCTTTACCGGCAGAGTGGGTACCAACCGCCTTTTCCCTCGTAAAAATGTCTATTGAGAGTTGTCAATCAGAACATGCCGACGTCATAGAAACGATATGTTCCCATAAAAATGCCATCAGAGTCCAAGGCTGTCATCGAACACGGAATCCCTCGTTCCCCCTCTGAAAATCCAGCAATTTCTGAGAAGGCGCCACGCCGCCCGCGAAGACTTGAAGCGAGATATAGTCAGAGACTTTGTGTTTTTAAAAAGGAGATTCCTCGCATATCATCCAGCTAGGCATCCAGCTAGGCTCTTTGAAGCCCCTGCTTTGAGACCATGGGTCTGGGAGCGTACGCTGTGAAATGTGCACTTAAGTTAACTGCACATGTTGTACCTGTTTAATGTTAAATTTTTTTTGTAAATAAATTTCCTTGTTAAGTTTCTGTTTTAAGAATTGACCTTTTCATCATAATTAGGACTCTGTCTTTCTTGGTCATGAATAGTAGTAAATTTTTTTAAAAAGCCTCAGAGATCAGCCTTTAATTACTGGTGATGCCACAATGTGTTTGGTTCTTTTTTAGGCCAGTTATTGGGTCAGTCTTGGAACGCCACGTACATGGAGGGTATTCTATGATTCACGAAAAAAATGCATATCACGTTACATGTTTCAAAACGTAAAACTGGGATTTTGTTTCATGTAATTTGTCTATTATAACTTGTGATAAATATTTTTAAAGAGAACACTCCATAATTTCATACAGTCATACGTATTTCTAATAAAGTTCTGTTATTCTCCCCAGCAACGTGGGCACCGAGGCTGTGTCCAATAATATGACAATCCATTCCAACAACTTTCTATGAGAGACTTTACCTCTTAAATGCGATTATTTGAGATAAAACAATAATATTAAATGTGTTTCGTCGAATATTTTTAAGTATCAAACGGAACTTTTCAAATTCGATGTCAAGAGAATTGAAGGTTCGGAAATTTAAACGTATTGAATGTTTTACTATATTTTTCTTGCATTAGGATATAGAAATTACTTCGACAGTGACAAGTTTTTATGAAAATTAGGAAGAACAGTCTAGAAATAAAGATCTCGCTTACGATTCTTTCCTGATGATTTTCCAGCTTAGTACGTATAAAATTTATGATTCAGTCTGAAAGAAACAGTTTCATTACTTACAAGAATGATACGTTGTTGTACCATTTGAAATATTAAAAACTACGAAACAAAGAAAACGAATCAGATGGAAATCAGGAAGGAGTAAAAGTATAGAATAAATTCATTAAATTTTGAACTGGAGAGAACGAATAAAAATTAGGGAAGAGCTGCACAGCTCTTGAATCCACTGGCATTAAGTTTAAATGTAACTAGGCTATGTTACAGAGTTGCAATACAGAGACTAGCTCTTGAATTTCTTTTTATCATTTTGATTAAATTGCATCAAAATTGTTGCCCTAATTAGTTTAATAATAATCATAAAAGAATAATAATTTGATAAGAATAGTAAATGAGTAAACAAATTCCTTCACCAATTCATCGGAATAGATTTGATGACATAACATGCCAGAAACATCGCTCGAGTCTACATTATAGGTATCCGATATTCTTCCGCTAATCATTCATCAAAAGTAGAGTTTCAGTGTAGTGCTACTGATTTATCAATGTGGTGCCATAATGGGATGACAAATTTTCCCGTGAGTTAAAAAAATTGTCAGCTGCGAGTAATATAATTGGGAGAGGTAAACGCTTCGGACCTAGGAAAGTTCTGTTCAAAACTCAATGGTCGATTAAAATTGAAGCTCAAAGAAACAGACGACAGAGTTGAAAGGTGAGGCTAGGGGGAAAAATGATTTCTCACCCGGTGGCAACGCTCCATACCAATCTTCGAAGTTCTCTTGGAAGGTACACCAGTGCTATCACTGCTCTTCGAAAATCTCAAAACTATGAGTTTCAGAGATCAAATGTGGGTAAAAAGTCCATAATCAACCACAGAAACACCAAGCTCCAGTGGTGTAAATACAGTCTTAGACAAAAAAAAAAAACACGCACCAAGAAGGGGTAATGCAAATTAGACACGAATTGATATTCGTACAGGTTTCGAAGGAAAATTCAATATTTTAAAGTTTGGCGGCCAATGAATGAACATGTGACACTGCAGCGCATCTTAACTGCGCAACTGGCAGGATATTAAAGAGAAATTTCGATTCCAGGTCATAAATTGTTTGCAAATTTCATTCCGTGTATTCAGGTAGACAGTAACTATGCCTCGTATACAGGTGCGCGAATATTATGCGCAGATGTCAGCATTGGAGATAGGACTTGTAGTGGGGCTCAAAGAAGCTGCTGGATCTAATCGGAGAATCGCTCGACATTTGGAGAGGAGCGATGCAACTATTAGACGATATTGGCAGGAATGGGCCAACCATGGCCAAACAGAGCGGCGACACTCACAGTCCCAGATTCGTCATTATCATCGATCGCGCGTGCAATTGGTGCTTCAGAGGCCACAAGGACCATTCATAGACGCTCAGAGAAAGGGGGCTGAGCTCACGGCGTCCCTTCCGCCGACTACCATTCACCTTTGTACACCAACAAGCCCGTTTGCAGTGGTGTCGGGCACATTCGACCTGGAATGTCACTGACTGGAGTAGCATTGTCTTCAGTGATGAGTCCCGCTTCGAATTGAGCCCCGATGACCAGCGAATACGTGTCTGGAGACGCCCACAAACAAACACACACACACATATATATATATACAGTGTGTCCCAAAAATAATACTAGGGTTTTAAATGGTTATAGCTTAGGGACAAAGCAGTGTAGAGATGAAATATACGTCAAATTCAATAGAAAATCTCCAAGTATCTTATCTGTTAAGGAGACTCCGATGTGTGCTCATTTAGTTGCCATCAACACGATATTCAGTCTCTTTCTCCCCTTACACGGCAGAGAACGTCCGGCGTGATAGACGAAACAACTTCAGTGATCGTTTCCTTTAAATGATCCACATTTCGGACATGAATGGAATACACTTGTGTTTTTACATACCCCCAATATAGAAATCCATGGGGGTTAAGGATTGAAGACCCTGGGGGCCTTCTCGTCCGATGTTACGTTCCAAAGCAGACGTCTCTTCCAAATGTTATCTGATTTTAAGAACCAGCATTCGGTTCACAGCCACAATATTTATTATAAAAAAACAAGGACAGACATCTAAGACAGTTAACTTGCTACATCATCGTCTGATCTCTCAGTACAGCTGGCCAATTCTGTACAGAGGCGTGCACAGCGCCCTCTTTCACCGAAATTCGCATTGGCCGCTACATCGCTGAGGAAATGTTTCGTTAAGAAATTCCGGCACGATTGTAACAAAATGTGGAGGAGCTCCGTCTAACCGGGAATTGGAATTCTCCGATGCCAGTACCGGACTCTGCACATAAGCTTTCGCGCACATAAACTTGGAGTGGTCCTCTTTTATTTTACGTATGACTCGTGACTGTAATATGATTCATTGAATATCTGTAGCCATTTGAAACCCCACCATTCTTTTGGGGAAACACTATATACACACGTAAATATAAGGTCCAAATTATTTCTATAAAAGCAAAGCATTAGATATATCTATTTCTACCAAGTTTATAACTGGTAAATTTCAATATACCTGTTAAGTATTTGGGGTTGAAACGTGGGAAGGCCGCGCGAGTAAACCCCGTGACCACTGTCCCGCACAGATCAGGGCCTGTTCACATAAAATTAGACTTTAATAATTTCGTGGCTAATCCTTTGGAGGTTTGTCATTGGTTACATGCACTTCAATGCGACTAACACTGGCGCTGACGGAATCTATGTGAACAGGCTCCTACGCTTATGGTAGCGTCACCCCCGTATTCTCCAATCGTCTCGAGTTGCGATACTCGAATGTCGCGCAGAGATTTGTAAGCACATCTTGGTGCTTGGTGGCGAAATCCCACCTTAATAAAGTTTTCTAAATATATTTGGCTACGAAAACTCCTCACAAACTGCGAGATGAAAGTTCTATTGAATCCTCTTCTAGTTCAGCTAAATGTATCATTTCGAAAATCTTATACCGAATATCCACATTTTGTTTGCATGGGTTGTTTCAAAAACATTCCTTTAAATCTTTTACAAACACAGAAGTTTTAACTTCAAACGTGTCTAACTGCAAGTCGGAAATGATATTCTTAAAGTTTAAAAAATTCTTCAGTATGTTCCTTCAGATCACGTCTTGCAAAATAAATTTTCTAACTGGTGTCTCCACATTCTGCTGAATTTTAGATACACTCGAATTTTGCGTGGAAGATCAAATTTTATTTGATTAAGACTCAAAATTTATCGCATATCAGCTGCTCAACAAATTGCTAAACAAACAAATTCATGAAAATTGCTTTTAAATACAAATCAAAATTCGTGTCATAATGTGAAACTTTACTTCCAAAGGCACCGGTTCATCTCTGGTTACCGGTGCCACTCTCAGAGTGAAAGCAGACGATCACATTTCCTCGCTCAATATCTCGTAAGACTCAGCAGAGTCCATTCTTCGATAGACGAGACTTGGCGAATTTATACTTTGAACATTTTTCGAGAGTTGACTTCGAAATTAAAATTATACATTTCATACACAAATATCTGAGACGTCTAACGTAAAAGTATAATTAGATGCACCATGCGTCAAATATTACGTTGACTGCACACTATACAAAAATCCCCTTCTAATAAAATAATAAAAGCTAGTAATTAAAAGACAAACGCGAAAATGAATTCAGTCTCGAAATAAAGCTATAAAATATTTATTTCTACATCAATATACACATTTATTTCCTCATTTACAGAAAGAACACAGATGTAGATAAAAGCAGTCAAATCTTAAAAATTATAATAAAATATTAGGCAAAAACAAACACCAGAAGTATAGCATAACTGGCATTTCATGATACCCTTCCCTGCAATGTAAAAAGGTATGACACTTTGATAATTTTTTAAGGAATATTATATAATAAAAATATTTATCATTGGCAGTATTTTTCTTACTTCAATCCCTTTGGTGACTGAAGTATCTCATTAAGAATCGTAGGTTATGACCGATATCACATGGGTACATTTTTAAAAAAATCTCGAAAGAACAATAGCCAGAAAACATTAAATTCCATAACATCATTTCGTGCGATATCCTTAAAAAACACTTATTTACATAAGTTTTTTAACTGAGTTTGAATTTCAACTTTCATGGACAATTTCCCCATGGTAGGACTAAAATATTTCTTTACGTCAAAAACCATTTATTACGACGGTAGAGAGTTAGTTCTTCATCCCATAATGAACAGGGGATACCTTTTCCCTCTGTCCCCAAGCCATAAACATGTCTCATCCTCTGCTAATGGAAGGGTTTTTCTTTAAAATTACCATCTGTAGAAAAACATTTCTCACATATAGTACAATCGCAAGCATTCTATTCTCTATGGGTGCAAATGTTTTTTTAAATAATACAGTTCATAAAACATTTTCTCACATACAGTACAATCGCAAGCTTTCTATTCTCTGTGGGTACGAATGTTTTTTTAATAATAGAGATCATAAAACATTTTCTCACATAAAGTGCACACCAAAAGTCTATCCTCCATGGATACGGAGATGCCCTTTCAAACTCCCACGCAAAGAAAATCTTTTCTCACATACAGTGCAGGCGAAAGGTTTCTCTCCTGTGTGTGTGCGAAGATGAAGTTTTAAACTACCCTCTTGAGAAAATCTTTTCTCACATACAGTGCAGGCGAAAGGTTTCTCTCCTGTGTGTGTGCGGAGATGTCGTTTTAAACTAACCTCCCAAGAAAATCTTTTCTCACATACAGTGCAGGCGAAAGGTTCCTCTCCCGTGTGTGTCTGGAGGTGTGCTTTTAAAATATTCTGTCTAGAAAATGTTTTCTCACATACAGTGCAGGCGAAAGGTTTCTCTCCTGTGTGTGTACGGAGGTGTGTTTTTAAATTATTCTGTGCAGAAAATGTTTTCTCACATACAGTGCAGGCGAAAGGTTTCTCTCCGGTGTGGCAGCGGAAGTGTCTTTTTAAATTACTCTTGTGAGAAAATCTTTTCTCACATGCAGGGCAGGCGAAACCTTTCTCTCCTGTGTGTGTTTGGAGATGCATTTTTAAACTACTCTCAAAAGAAAATCTTTTCTCACATACAGTGCAGGCGAAAGGTTTCTCTCCGGTGTGGCAGCGGAAGTGTGTTTTTAAACTACCCTCGTGAGAAAATCTTTTCTCACATACAGGGCAGGCGAAACCTATCTCTCCTGTGTGTGTTTGGAGATGCATTTTTAAACTACTCTCAAAAGAAAATCTTTTCTCACATACAGTGCAGGCGAAAGGTTTCTCTCCTGTGTGTGTACGGAGGTGTGTTTTTAAATTATTCTGCACAGAAAATGTTTTCTCACATACAGTGCAGGCGAAAGGTTTCTCTCCGGTGTGGCAGCGGAAGTGTCTTTTTAAACTACCCATTTGAGAAAATCTTTTCTCTCATGCAGGGCAGGCGAAACCTTTCTCTCCTGTGTGTGTTTGGAGATGCATTTTTAAACTACTCTCAAAAGAAAATCTTTTCTCACATACAGTGCAGGCGAAAGGTTTCTCTCCGGTGTGGCAGCGGAAGTGTGTTTTTAAACTACCCTCGTGAGAAAATCTTTTCTCACATACAGGGCAGACGAAACCTATCTCTCCTGTGTGTGTTTGGAGATGCATTTTTAAACTACTCTCAAAAGAAAATCTTTTCTCACATACAGTGCAGGCGAAAGGTTTCTCTCCTGTGTGTGTACGGAGGTGTGTTTTTAAATTATTCTGCACAGAAAATGTTTTCTTACATACAGTGCAGGCGAAAGGTTTCTCTCCGGTGTGGCAGCGGAAGTGTCTTTTTAAACTACCCATTTGAGAAAATCTTTTCTCACATACAATACAGGCGAAAAGTTTCTCTCCTGTGTGGCAGCGGAGATGTTTTTTAAAACTAACCCCGTGATAAAATCTTTTCTCACATACAGGGCAGGCGAAACCTTTCTCTCCTGTGTGTGTTTGGAGATGCATTTTTAAACTACTCTCAAAAGAAAATCTTTTCTCACATACAGGGCAGCCGAAAGGTTTCTCTCCTGTGTGGGTGCGGAGATGTGTTTTTAAAGTACTCCCTTGACAAAATCTTTTCTCACAAACAGTGCAGGCGAATGGTTTCTCTTCTGTATGTGTGCGGAGATGTCGTTTTAAACTACCCTTTTGGAAAAATCTCTTCTCACATACAGTGCAGGCGAAAGGTTTCTCTTCTGTGTGTGTGTGAAGATGTTGTTTTAAACCACCCATTTGAGAAAATCTTTTTTCACATACAATACAGGCGAAAGGTTTCTCTCCTGTGTGGCAGCGGAGATGTTTTTTAAAATTACCCCCGTGAGAAAATCTTTTCTCACATACAGGGCAGGCGAAACCTTTCTCCCCTGTGTGTGTACGGAGATGTCGTTTTAAACTAACCTCCCAAGAAAATCTTTTCTCACATACAGTGCAGGCGAAAGGTTCCTCCTCTATGGGGGTGCGGATAGTACTAACATCATTGTATTCAAGAATTCTTTCATGGGTGCTAGGGGGAATCTGAGCACAGGAACTTTTCAATTTTAGACTATTTCTATGTTTGTCACATGGAGTGGTTTCCTCTTCGGCTCCAGTAGGGTTCTGCTGGTACAAATGGCTTTCTTTGGAAAGTCCTTTTATGCTGGAAATACCAGCAATTTGCTCTTCTGGCATGACTTCGTTTCTGTACACGATGATCATAAAACTAATTGCCACCACTACGTTGAAATACTAAATTTGTGGAAACCACAAACATTTCAGTTTCTCATCTAACAATCTGTACCAGGTACCTGTAAAGAGAGCAGAAAGAAATTGAATGAAATATACTAACACGCTTTTTCCTACTTTTCACGTAAAATCGATACCAATATATAAGTTTTCTTGTGCTAGGAAATGAGATATGTATAAAGTAAGTTGTTAGAAATTATGTTCTGCATTCATTAAACTACTGAGCATTTCAAATTTATTGTAATTAGGCCACGAGGTTCCTTAGACATCGTCATTCTTTTGTCCCAGTAGATCAAAAGGACGCGCATGTTTCATGATTTCCACAAAACTACTGCAATCGGCGCGATCAATAATGAATAAGCAATATTAATACCCTTTCCCTTTATATTCGTTTTGTTTATCCGTAATTCAAAGTAATTCTATCATTATTTATTAAGTTTAATGCCCCGAAAAATTCTAGAGATTAACATCTAAAGAAAAAGCTCGGTTACCATCTGATTAAAAAGTTCATAAATCTACTAATAAGAAATAAAGAATATGTGGCATATAGGTTTCGACTAGTTTGTTGGCTGCAGAATTTTTTCACCACGCTCTCTGATGCAGGGGACTCCAAACTACGGCCCGCGAGCACCACCAATCTGGCCCGCGGTAACATGCCGGACATGCCCGGTTTCCGGCCCGCCAGTTTTTGATTACTGTAAAATTTACAATGTAAGGAAATCATACAAAATAACAATCAGATGTTTTTATTTAACGACCCATTAAGAAACAGAATAACTGACTTATATAATGAAATTGAACACTAACTGTAATTAATGAGATGAGATTTATCCTAAAAACCTATAATAAGTGACATACTGAGGTAATTTACATTATGAAATTAAACATTACAATTATGATTAATGAGATTTATGTAGTTGTAACTTTCCACTGACAATTGTTTGCAGTTGTGGATAAAGTTTACTGGTGGAAATTATCAGCAGCGACTTCAAATACTGATCAGGAAATATGGATCAGTAAATATTTTTGTATATTTTATTTTAGAAAACGTTTTTTCACATAGATAAGTAGTTCCGAACGCGGAAAAAAAGCCACGGGCAAATTTATGCAACTGATCAGATTGTGAAAGTTTTATAAAAATCTAGCAATGACGACTTTAAATATTTTTCTTTAAAAATATCGCTACACTGCAAATCAATGATTTCCATTTGAAGTTTTGGGGCAAGGGTTACTATATCGGCGTTAAAAGGATTTTGAAAAATCTTGATGTCGTTTCTAATTGCATCAAAATATGAAAAACGACTCTCAAATTTATTTTTAAACCACCAAAGCTTCATTTGCGAAATGGAATCTCAGTTTGCTGACTAAATGTTTGACATACATTAAAATCCGTGAAAAAATTTTTGTTCAATATAGATTGATACAAAACAATTTTTTTGTCGAAGGGACTTGAGTGTATAAATCAGGCAGAAGCTGGTTTTCTTCTTGAAATCTTTCTTCATCTGCCCCCACCGTTGTTCAGTTGAGCGTCGTTTGTGTGCCGTGTAAGACTTGTTTTACAAAGTGCTTGTTTAGTGCGTTTGTTCCGTGCGACAAATCGTTACCCAGAAATTAGGGATGAGAAAAACGTGTTGTCTTGTGCCACATCACTTGGATGACGATCACAAGCAGGCCCGTTTAGAGGCTTCACAGGTTTTTGTCGAAATGGCGGATGCGACACCAAACTTCTTGAACTGTATTGTCACTGAGGATGAGTCCTGGTGTCTCAGGTACGACCCTGAAACGAAACGGCAAAGCATGGAATGGCGTTCTCCTGCATCACCTAGTCGGAAAAAGGTCAGAGCAGAACAATCACGCATCAAAACGATGGTCATCAACTTTTTTGATAGTCAAGGCATTATCCACAAGGAATTTCCACCTGAGGGAAAGACGATGAATGCTGAAGGGTACATTGATATTTTGACCCGTTTCATGAAACGTCTACGCAGGGTACGACCGCAGTACGCACAACAAGGTTCATGGTTTTTTGTTCAGGACAATGCTCGCCCTCACACAGCCAATATCGTCAAACAGTTCCTGGCAAAAAAGGGGGTGGTGCAAATTGAACATTCACCATACTCGCCAGATCTCAATCCTCCAGATTTCTTCCTATTCCCACAACTCAAACTCGCTTTGAAAGGAAAGAGATTTGACGATATTCCTGACATCTAACGAAACGTGACGAGGCTTTTGAACTCCATCCCAAAAGAAGACTTCTTGCAAAGTTTCCAGAACATGTATAGCAGATGTCAGCGGTGCATAGTTATGGGAGGTGACTATTTCGAAGGACAGTAAGGTAACTTTTGTTAATATTTCATCTACGTTAATGTTACAGGACTATTCACCGAAATTTATTGTCAGACCTTGTATATACAAACATTGACAAAAGGGACGTAACTTCAAATCAAAATAATGCCAATAAATACTATTAAGAGCAGGGGTTCTGAGTAAACAAAATGCACTCGATTTAAATTTGACACTTTTAATTAACCCTTTAAAGTTGGAATTTGAAGAAAAAAAATTTGTAGGCTGCCTACTTAGGCCAAAAGTAGTGGGCAGGTAAAATTTTGTAAAGATTGCACTTACCGTTTGGATTCTGTGGGTGTTCCATAAGATGGAACACTGAGCCACCAGACCTCTGAAAAGTGCGTCTAAGCGCGCATCGCAGTGAAGCGCGCAATTCAGTAGACGCTTTTGCATGATTGAAAACATACTTTATTATACCTGTGTAGCATATTTTGCGTGACCAAGGGTGCACCCCGGGGAGGCCTGCTACTCTACACCCCATACCCCCCCCCCCAAAAAAAAAAAATTAAAAATATATCTTGGTTATATGATTATTTATGATGAGATAAATATTTACAGTTCCTAAATATGTTCAAGTTCTATGTGCAAAAATATTTACAATTCTTCTATTTTTTGGTTTCATATTTTTCGAAGCACGTCTCACCCTGTTTGTAAAAACACAAACCAACATCGCACGTTTTGCACGTAAAGATGACTCGAGCTACTGATAAAATCACCCTTGTTTGAAACCTCCCCACAAGGGCAGGGCATTTCCTGGAATTTTGTAGGGAGTAATGGGTATGCTATGTATATCTCTTGTTTTCTATAGGCAAACAACCCTCCCTCGCAGCATCTGAAAGCTTGAATTCATTCCCCCGAACAGCGAAAAGCAGAAAACGTAAACACAGCGGTTTCCTCTCGTCATCGCGTTTGGTTGCGTAACATGATAAGGTCTAGGGTTGCAGTGTTCCATTTGATGGAACACCTTCTTTTATTCAATGATTCTACGTATGTTTTCTATAAAATAATTAAAAATAATATAGAATAAATACAGTCAAACCTCCATATATCGAAGTAGCAAAATACCGGAAAAAAATTCGATATATAGAATTGATCTTAGTTTTATCATAATTCTCCTAAAACAATAAAATTAAAGCTAATTTTCGTATACGAAACTCCATTTCCAATTTATATGCGAATCACATTAAATGAAAGTTAATAACTAAAATATAAATTAATGTGAAAGATTTATTGAGTACTATATACCTTTAAAAAAAAAAAACAATAATCCAGTTAGTGGTTACAGTGATCACAGTTACATTCTTTTAAAAAAAATTACGAATATCTTGCCGAACAGCCAGTTTTGTGGAAAGTTCATCAAAGAAATGCTCGCATTTATTCAGTCCATTAAAAACTTCATCAGGGATGTTTTCCATGAATTGATGTCCACGAAGTATTGTTTCAAACACCAAAAATTGGGAGATTTTATTCTAAAGTGGAAAAAAATCTCCCAATATGTCGCGAAAAAAATTTCGATATATAGAGATTTTTTCGATATATAGAAACAGTTTTTCTATGTAATGAACGTGGAGATTTGCTAAGAGTTCGATATATAGAACATTTCGATATAGGGAAGTTCGATATATGGAGGTTCGACTGTAGTTTAGAGTACAGCCAACGATATAAATAGAAATTTTTTTTAAAAAGCAATCTTTTTTGTATCCCAAAAATACATACAAAATTTCTTGTAAATACGAGGATTCTAAATAACGAGTCACAGATGAAGATCATGAATGTTCTTGTATTCTGGTGCCATCTAATATTGAAAAGGAAAGTTAAACATCTTTTTATCCATTTAAAGTTGAATTTAACGGTTTGGCAAGCTAGTCAAATTAGGTGTTACATGCAGTGGAACACTGAGAAACAAAGGGTTAAATAAAATACTCACAATTAAACACATTCTATTTTCACTAAGAAACTATAGTCACTAAACACACCAGTCGCACTATATTTTGCTTTTCAGAAATCGCATGTCGCTCCGAATTCAAAGGGCCTGTTCACATAGGAGTCCGTTGCGTAGCGTTAAGGAAAAGATGACGTTGAGACGAAAATAAACCAATCATAGGCCTCCAAACGATTAGCAAGGAAATTTTTAACGCCTATGATTGGTTTAATTTCGTCTCAACGTCATCTTTTCCTTAACGCTACGCAACGGACTCCTATGTGAACAGGCCCAAACTTTGGAATTGTTCAACTCTCGGTTGTCTCCCGTATTTGTACTACGTGTCCTCGGTGCGTAGAACATATTCGAAAACTTTCGAAACTTCCAGAGAAGCGACCACACACCAGAACTTTTCCAGAACGTACTTTAGCTCTGCTACTCGCTACAAGATGGCGTCGTATACTTCCACTAACCAAGCATAATTGACGTTTTTGCGTAATTCCGCCGCTCACCACAGGATGGCGCTGCACTACTGTAGCTTTGCCACGTCCTGCACCTAACTTCTCTACTCTCTGCCCTGCGCCATAAATATCTCATCGCCGACTAGTCCCAAAGCGAAAATTTGAGCGTCATTCAAAACTACAGTATGTTGGCATGATGAGCTAGCTAGCTAGGTCCACATTTTAATTTGAATGTCACCGGATTTACTGTACAATAAGTGCTTTAATGTGATTCTTCAAAACAGTTATCTGTGGACCTCTTGTAGTCTATGAGAAGTACGTCAGGTGTTTTTAATGCTTTATTTGTACATTTCAAAGATCTTTTCCTATTGTAAATCTTTACTTTTCAGAATTTAAAAAAAAAGCTTTTAAGTGGGAGTGCTGAGGGATTGCTGCTAACTAAATTGTAGTATAATTAAAGAAATCTTTGAAAAAAAATTGGTATTATAATTCTATATTTAAATAATATTGGTATATTCGAATTTTCTTATATTTTTCTTTAAAAATGATTTTTAAAAAAAAAATTAATCATTTTTGGTGGCTAATAGGAAGATTTAAATTTAAAAAAAAAACGGTTTTTAAGGAAAGTTCAACTTTTCTAAAAAACTTTCCTGCATTTTTGTATTGCTGCAAAACTTTTAAAACAATTTTATTTATCCTGATTACACCATGCCTTTCTCATGTGCAATTAATTTTTAAAATTTTATCTATTTAGCGGGATGGATATTCATGGTTACGCAAGCAGCTTCTAAATCAAAGTTAATTCTTAAAAAAACTCTTATGTATTTCTAGGGGTAAAATGTCTTTCTTTTCCATTATATTCACAGTGGATGTAAGGCCAAAGAGCCTTTAACAAAGTGTATGAGTAAAGAGAGATTTATGACATTCTTGAAGATTAAGTGATTAGAACTGTAAACGTTTTTCTCATTCTTGTCTGAGCGAGCTATGTAAGCACAAAGGGGACTAGTACATAATAAAGGCACTAGAAATAAATATGCATGCCTAGAAAAATGTACACTGGGACCAAAAATGTGGGACTTGTATTATCTTTTAAACGCTCTCCAAAATTGTTGTTGATAATAAAATAGTTTTGCTATAAATTTAGAAAACTTAGTTAAAATTTAAAAATTAGAAAAAATGACATTAAGAATAATTCGAATTACATTCTGATTATCTCGAGTTACCTTTATACTGGATAATAAAATAAATAAAACGACTGTGTGATTCAGACAATATTGGAAAAGCAATTTGTTCTTACAGGATAAGGTAATCTCATAACATCTTCCATTTTGTGTATCAAGTCAAATGATTTCAAGATATCCACAGAGAAAGAAATTCTTTAGGTCAGAACTCTACAATACAGTTAAATGCTACAGGAAATCAGATGAAGATTAAGCTATACTTATTATAACGCTTCTTGATTAGAAAAAGTAATTTTTACATGTTTTTATTACCTCGCTTTCTTGTTTGTTTGCCCAGTACGAATCTTGCAATCGATTTTTAACGAACTAGCTAGACATTTGAAACTTTTAGAATAGCTCAGAACACAATGACAATGCATTCTGTTGATACTTTTAGGCATCTTTAAGCAGTTTGAATTCATTTTCAGTTAATCTTGTTTTGTAGACTGGTGCAGCCATCTATTGACCGGGACGGAAATGAAAAGTTAAACGCGATTTAACTTCCAATTAACTTCATTTTCTTTCAAGTTGATGGGATAATTCATCAAAAAAAATTATTTATTAATTCAAAAAAGTATTTATTAATTCATAGAATTGTGACGTTTATAGGATTCAACAGAAAATTTAAAAACATGGTATATAAAAAGTTCTTTTTATCTTGTAATTATTCCCAATTTCGTGCACATAAGCTCAGGAAAGGATACTGGCAAAATATTTCTTGTCTTCATAATAAGAAAATGGGACAAAAAAGAAAATTATATTGCCTAACAAACGAGTTATTGTTGCTTTCAAAATAAATTCTACAGAAAAATTCTTTTATATAAATCTCACTGAATTATGAAATATTTACAGACTGGTCTAAGGCAGTGATCAATACTGGATTGTTGAGCTTATATCAGAAAGCAAAAAGTAAAAAATCATAAAACTTTAGATATCTAAGGTGTAGGGTTTGGATTAGGAGCATTTGGATCTATTAAAACATAACCACCCATTTGCTGTGGTAAAGAGTTACAATCAATAACATTTGTGATTGGATCAGAGAGTACAAGAGACTCATTATTCTCTGCCCTCACTGGAAGTGTATTAATTAGAAGTTCAGCACAGGCCAGGTTAATATCACGTTCCAGAGGTGATCATCTATAACTTTGACGATACATCTATCGGAAACACTCATTCATGCATTTCGTCATAAAAAATCAGAGAGAGAGAGAGGAATTTTATCCACAAACTTCATGTTTTCTTTAAGAGATTTTGATAAAATTCAGAGCCACTTAAAGGTATCTCAACAAAATAATCAATTAAAAGTAGATCAGGGGATACAAAAGTGGTAAAATGAGGTGCAAGAACATGTCACACAACACCAAGAATATGCTAACAGAAATTTGCATTAATTTAGTTTTGAACACAATTGCATTTATACCTATGAATACAAATATCACATTCTGACCATTTTAAATTACAATGCTCAGGACATGTTGCATTTCTAAGGAGGTACTACACATAATTTGGAATTATCTGATTTCCTGACAACTGATAACTTTTTTTTTTCTCTCTCCTCACCTTGGTTTTTTTATGTCTTTTCTGTCATCTAAATTTATTCCTACAGAAGCAGAGCGAGAAATCATTCTTACATATTCGTGAGAAACGTCAGGAGATTTAATATTCGTAAAAATCTAAAAATAAAAATCCATAAAACTTAGAGTGGGTGCTTTCTTTGCCCCCGCATTTTCACTGCTATGTGTATAAAGCATCTGGCACACTTACAGTGTATAGCTTCTTTACAGAACAAACTGAAGAATTGAACGAAAAAATACCAAAACTCACATTTTGAAGCAAAATGTCACTACTACAAATATTGTACTCCAGACATATTTTTTAACAACAGACTTGGTGAATCAGAAATCATTGTATTCAGATTACAAAGAAATGTGGAGGCTAGGTCATTAAGTTTTTTCAGGCTAAAAAGTTGTTGCTCATTCTTGTAGCAAGTTAAGAGCAATTAAAATCAGAAATTGAAACAGAAGATCAACTACAGAGATTCTGTAGTGAAAAGAGGCTTGCAAACTTTGAAAGTTCCTGAAAAACACCTTTAAATAAATGAAGGCAGGGTGTAAATGATTTTAATCAAATGATTAAAATAATATTTTTTTTAAATTATCAATATTAATCAAAAAAAATTATTGCACGCATTACTTTGAATATTTTTTGTATATTTTCCTATGGGTATTAAATTTAGATATAAACAAGAAGGAGACTTTTATACATATCTTACATCTCATTCATATAATTCAACATTTCTACTCCCTGTATAAATCATTTGCTTCTTGGAAAATTTTCCAATGTGTGTATTGGTCTACTTTACTTATCAATATTGTTGTGATTGTACACTTACATTTTCTTGATTGGCCAGATTTGTTTCTGAGAATAAGTCACACAACCAATGCGAAGTACTCTTGAATCCTAATTATAAAGTGGACATTTTACTAAACTTCATTGTGCACTCTCCTCATTGAAATGGAACTTGGTTTATAAAAAACGTTACAGTCATTAAATACCTTACAGTGGTGGAAAACAATAGCACTCCTAAAGAACTGTATGGATCAGAAAGAGTTTGATATAATACAGTTGTTATGTACTGCAAAAGGAACAACTGCTGGGATGTTTTTCACTTTTGGACTGGTACAGAGCAAATTATGATACCAACTAGGTGTAGAAAAGGCAGCTAAATTAGTGTTTATGTTTAAATCTTTAAATAAAAGTAACTAATTTTTAACTATTTTGATAATTGTAGATAATGAAATAAACTAATTATTTTCTTTTTAGATTTTAAGTTTGAAATTATTTTGCTAGTGGTTATTTTTCTTTTATTCCTTTTTTTTTGTTTTTAAATTATTAAAAATTATCTTATTGACAATGATCAGCAGTGTTTGTATTTGAAAATGTTTACTTCCTCCATAAAATTGTAACAATAAAAAATCATGATTAAAATTTAAAAAAATCAAAGTTTTTTTTTAATCTTTTTGAAAAAAAAATCATGATTTTTATACACTATGGTTGAAGGGTTTAATAGAGCTAAATACCTTTTGAAACTTGATTTACCAAATGATGATTCAATGAGATACCATACAATGTGTATTACAAATACCCATAAAATTTCTGCCCTGAGCAGATTTGCCCGTCTACATCGAGACAACAAATTTTGGCTAATAGTCAGTGTTCTCTTTATATAAATTTAAAAAGTCTGTGAAACTAAACTCACCACAGTTCAGCACAGAATTAAAATAATATGAAAAATCATAAGACAGCCTAAGTACCACTATGTATAAAAGGATAGAATATATGTAAAGAATAAATTATGAAAGGCAGGGCTGGCTTTGATCAGATTGGACACAATTGGGCCCCGTGCTAGTACAATGATCCACACAAAGAAAAATTTAAATTAAGTCGGAAAGGAAATACTGTGATAATTAAGAAACCTTCTGCAATGCCTGACTAAATATAACCAATCTGGTTTTGAAGAAGATTTAGTCAAAGCCACTGGGCTTGAGACTTGTTTAGAAATTACTCCAAAATTTTGAGATGAAACGAAAAAGGATATTTGATTATGAGA
Organism: Dolomedes plantarius; assembly: GCA_907164885.2. Taxonomy (NCBI): domain Eukaryota; kingdom Metazoa; phylum Arthropoda; class Arachnida; order Araneae; family Dolomedidae; genus Dolomedes; species Dolomedes plantarius. The sequence continues at coordinate 138,562,349 of OU015502.1, forward strand.
ATGCAGTTGAACCAATAAGTAACGGGAAAGAAATGTTTGAGGTACATTGTTTTTAACAAATAACATAAAAAGCTAGACAAGTTTATTCCAGATAATTCCCCAGAATGAACATTTAAAATAAGCATCAGTACTAGAAATTAGCTTGACAGTTGTAAAAATGATTCAGAACTATGACCAAATGAAGTCTATAAAAGATAAAAATGTAGATAGCTATAAAACGGTTGAAGAAATGGAAGTATTAAAACATATTGTTTCAAAAACCCTATAAAAAATGTAAGATAGCTACAAATAACAGCTACTGGCTTTTCAAATGTATTCATATCTGTAAGTATATTTTTAACAATTCATAACTGTAGCACGGGGAAAAAGCTTTTTTATATAAAAATTACATAAAACATACCTGAGGACAATAATATCACAGAAGAGACTCAAAAGCCTTGCAATACTGTCTATAGAGCCTGTAGAAACAAGGAAATTAAAATTACATCAATTTATAAAATTACAAATTTTTAAATATTAAAATGTAGAATTCACACAAAATCATTAATTTTTTTTTTTTTTTTTTTCAGATTTCAATAAATTATGTTTAAAACAAAGTTATAAGTAACTAACTCTCAACAAAAGAGATAGTGAGTAAGAAATTTCAACATGAAATACAAAGCTATGAAAATGACTGCAAAGGAAAGAATAATCTTCTGGTAAATGATAGACTTCTATTCAGAAAGTTTTTTCAAGCAGTTTTGATAAAAGAACTTTAACAGAATGTTTATGCATATTTCCCTCATGCAAAATGATAACTTACCAACCAATATTTTCATGTTTTGGACAAAGTTATCTTTTACATAAATGTTTTATTTTCATCAAATATTTTTTACCCCTGGGGGAGAGGGACAGTTAAAATCTAGTTCTAAACTCACCCAAACTATAATTTTTACAGTAAAATTTTTTTTAATAGCATAACAAGGCCGTCATAAATATCCGTTAATACAGATTTTGTAAATCTTCAAATGTTTCCAATGAAGAAATCATTAGAATACACGGTGCAGAGAAAATTAAACATTTGTGTATAAATAATATATTACTAATTCTGTACAGTTCTGAAGCGTAAAATAATTTATTCTTGCTTTAATAAGAATTTCCATTTCAAATATCAAGTATTACTTTTAAATCATCTTTGAAATACATTAATTTAAAACTTTAAACAAGCTTATTGTAATGAATGATGTAACTAAAATGAAGAGTATTTACAGTCTGACCACAGTACGAAGAACCACGGTTGGCATAGTGCCAAGACGATTCTATTCACGCTGTAGGTAAGGCTGCTGAGCAAGGAGGGGGAAAAGTCTCGTAGTCTCTCGACATTCTTTAGAATCGGTTACTAACTGCGCTTGCTTGCTTTTTCCTCGTCTGTTATTTTGATTATTATATTAAAATTAATGGATCCTTTACCCAACACAACTGCTCGGAATAAGCCGTTCCGTAGTGATTGTAAACGTATAATACACAATGTAATTAAATTGTGTGATAAAGAAGCACTAGAAGGAAATGTTATTGTTCCACTTTCGCAATCCCTAAAGAGAACTAGAAATGACCGGGATATCAATGTCCAGTGTAAAAAGAATACATAGAGAAGCAAAGGGTGAAGAAACTCCAAAATTTGAATCTGCGAGGAAACTTCAGAAAAAAAGAACTACTGAAAACGTAGCTTTAGATAATTTTGATTGTGATGTAATCCGAAAATATCCACTCCTATAAAACTCAATTTTTTAAATAGATTTGCTTCTTTCTTTTTATTATTTTGAAATTATTATTCACATATTCGATCAAAAATAAAGTTTTAAAAAATAACTTTAAAATTGCGGACAAAAAGCAGTCTGAAATACATTCCGTATTTCACAAACAAACACATCCGAAAATATGACGTTTTCCCCTATTTTCTAAGTAGACTAGCTTTTCTCGTGCATGCGTAACAGCTTCCAGGGACCTTGCTTCCGTGGTCGGACAGTAGGCATATTGCATTTAATACTGTTGCTGTTATCTTTGTTGCAATGAAAGATGAGCATGAATGTTATTTATTAAATGTTCTCATCAAAATTTTTCACACTGAATGGACAAGGAAACAAATAACCTTAAAAAAAAATTATTTCAATTACAATCTTAAATAAAAAGTTCTCTCACAGAAGAGCGAAACAACAAAGTAATGCCTAATTTGCATATTGCTGCTCCTAGGGCCAAGCTGTTCAAACTCCCCAAATTTGATGCCAGTCCATCATTTGTGTGAAAATTTAATTATTTAATCAGTTCTATCTATAAGTTTCACATGAAATTAACAGTGTATATTGATTTCATTGTAATTTTAAAAAATTTAATGGACATAAACGATGGTTTGTTAACCTCAATAAGCTTTAGATATTTTAACAATTATAATATATTTTAAGCGTGGAATTAAATTTAAAAAACACCAAATACATGAATGTTGGGGGAAAAGTACTAGATTTTTTAATAGCAACAAATTTGGTGATAATATAAGTGGTTTCTTTGTTAATGTTCTGCAACAATGGGATTATGATCTATATAATAAATGTTATTATTATTCAGTCTAATGGCTTAATAGGCTGCAAATCTGACCCATCTAAGCTTTGCTCTAACATCACGAAAGGTCAGTGATTATGCCACATCAGTAATTATGTCTTTTCAGTTTCATCTAATTGAAATTGAAGGATGATTATTTAGATGGTTAAAGCCAATGAAATTTGAAATTAGCTGCAGATAATGAATTATACGTTTAATGAATGAAAAATATTTTGAATTCTTTTCATAACATTTTATTTTCCTCCTTTTCCAGGAATAAAGTCCGGAAGATGAGAGCTTACTCTTGGTTATTTATATCTGGATTATAGGTCTAACTTCAGGCCCGAATGCATGTCATACATCTATTTACCTTCGTTACTGCTTTTGAATGCTATTTTATTCAAACGAAGATTCATAATTTATTATTTTCATTAATTTTGTACCCTTTGCTAAAATATTTCAGTTTTCTTAGTTTTATAAATTGATTTTTATACTTTGGAAATATTTAAAATTTTAATATTTGTTCTAACAATTCAGCAATAAGACTATTGTCACCTTTTTTTTTTCATTCTTCTATATACCATATTTACACATGTATAAGCCACACTTTCATTCCATAAAAGAGGTTGCTAAAAATGGGCTGTGGCTTATGCACGAAATTTTAAAATTAAATACAGTAAACACCCTTTAGTTTAGAACACTTGGAACAGATGTGTTATATGCACCCCACTGCCAAGTTTGGCGTGGCAACCATGCGATTTTTGTTTATTTAAAAAGAAATGTTTTTTTGGTTTTTTAAAATTTAATAAGTTAGTGGTTTATTTGAAATTAACTGTTAATTTAAACGGTTAATTTAGATGTGGTTTGATGAACTTACATGTTGGTTGTTTTATGCGTTTGATTTTTTAAAACTTTGTGGTTCCTTTAAAGTTCGGCAGTTTGGAGTACAGTAGTTATACATCTGAGTAAGTTAATGATAATTTCTTTTTACGAAATTAGATTCATCAGTTTCTTCCCTCCCAAGAAAATGTTTTGTGTCTTGTGTAGTTTGTGGCAAAACGAGTGACATGATTGAAGTGACGTTGTTGTTTAGGATGTATTTTATGGGAAACAGGTGTGTAATATGTTTTTGTATGGAGAATTGGCGTTTATGCCTATAAATTAGCCGCTGGGGATTTCTGTAATGTTTCTGGAAGTTTAATACAGCCAGCATGAGATATGTTTGTAGTTCCTTCTAAGCAGCGGTGGTGGATTTCTGCAATGTTTTTGAAGATTAATATAGCTGATGATAACTTTGTTTTCAACTTATTTTTTGTTACATGAGGTGTAACTGCCTTCCTCTAAAAATAAAAAATGGGTGTAGCAAAGCTCAGGTGAGTACGGGAAATGAAGACCAGGCGAATGAGCATCTAACTCCTTTTATTTAAAATCGTTTAAAACTGGAGACAAGATTTGTTGCCTTTAACAAAATTTAACAGGCGCGTCCGTAGCTCCGGCACGTCGTCGAACTGCTCTGCTCTGGTCTGGCTGGAAAGCTGAAACACTCATTCCATTTATACTATGAGTCGCTCCCACGGAGCATGCGCCGCAGGTTACGCGTGCCCAGAAAAACGCATGCATAATTAATGACGTTTAACCCCGCGGCGATTGCTTCGGGAAAGATTCGCAGATACGAGAACGCACGGTAAACAAAATAACCAATGCCGCCGCTATTGCTAACATCGGCCCCCCTTCTCGTTTCTGCGAACCGCTCTTGTGGCGAAAGCCCTAATGGATGTTTATACACTTACGCTTTACAGACATTTTCACTGGAACATACGCTGATAACATGAAAAAGACATTTCAATTAAAGTAATGAGATTCCAATTACATTTTGGAATGAACACACTTGCTAATATTTTGGTATAAACACGCTTTCCAATTACATTATAGAATAGACACATTTGCTACTATTTTAGTATAAACACGCTTTCAAATTACATTATAGAATAAACATTTGCTACTATTTTAGTATAAACACGCTTTCCAATTACATTATAGAATAAACATTTGCTACTATTTTACTATAAACACGCTTTCCAATTACATTATAGAATAAACATTTGCTACTATTTTAGTATAAACACGCTTTCGTATTACATTACAGAATAAACGTGAAACTATACTTAATACATATGAAGACTAAATCCAATATGTACACACTTGTTCAGAAATTTTCTATTCTAATATTTGTATAAATACATTCTAATTCTAATATTTGTAAAATGCATTCTAATATTTGTAAAAAAAAAACGCTATTCATAAACTTCATGATTTTTTAGCAAGAAATTTTAACCTTTTAAAATATAATCATTATACAAGTATAAAGGCGAGCAAGACGCACCTAAAAATATATATATTTACAAAGCGAATATAGCTTCTGGTTAGTCAGAGTAGCAAAAAAAAAAATAAGACTTTCTATTTTAAATTTTGGGATTCGAAACTTTCGTCCCTTGCGACGAAGAACACTTCGACAAGCGATTTTTAATATCCCTATGGTATAACTTTACCTTTTAATCCGATGACTAACTTTCGGCACATCTAGTATAAGTGTGTTAACAAAATATCAGTACATTTCAGCACGACATAAATCTCACAAACAAACTTAAAACGGGAACATTTAAAGAATGAAAAAAAAACTACTAGATAAACAGTTCGTTTACAAATTTTTGAAGACCTTCCTTAGTTAAAGGCTTCGTCAGCACATCTGCATAATTGCTTTTGCTGGTACAAAACTTAAGCTGAAAAGTTTTTTCGTTTACCAGGTTTCTGATGAAATGGAACTTCACGTCTATATGTTTAGAACGTGAGTTTTCTATAGGCGAATTCGAGAAGTTAATCGCTGCCTGGTTGTCACAAAAAAGTTCACTTGAATTAATATCAGGGATTTCTAAGCCGATTTCTTTGCATTCTTTTAAAATGCGATAGATCCACATTAGTTCTTTCGAGGATTCTGTTAAAGAGATGAATTCTGCTTCCATTGTAGACAAAGTTACCGATTTATGTTTGAAAGTTCGCCAGGAGACAGGAACCTTATCAAAAAACAAAATCGTTCCGCCTACAGATACTCTGTCATCTCTATTTGACGCAAAATCTGAGTCACTGTAACATCTGATATTTAATTCATCTATATTTGCCAAATTCAACTTTAAACTCTTTGTGGCATGTACGTACCCTAACAACTTTAGAACGCAGTTCCAATGTACTAACCCAGGGTTCTCTTGAAACTGGGACAGGATGTTTACAGCATAGCTGATATCGGGGCGAGTCCTCCCCGCTAAAAATGCTAAACATCCAACTACATTTCGATACGGTAATCGTTCCGTTTCTTCCATTTCGGCGTGCGTTTTAGGACAGTCTATCTTTGAAAGGAGAGTTCCCTTACTTATGGGTAATGATGTTATCGGAATTTTATAGTTCTTATAAGTATCGTAAACTTTATCAATATAACCTTCTTGGTGTATATATATTTTCCCGTCCTTTTCTAGAAATTCAATGCCTAGTAATTTTCGGGTTTTTCCCAGCACTTTCAAGTCAAATTTTTCTTTTAAAAGCTTAATTACTTCCCTTATGTGAAGGTCTGATTTACCGAATAAAACGATGTCATCTACATAAAGGAGTAGTAGAACACGTTTTTCAAAGATGTACGTGCAATTGCACCAGTCTAGCTTTTCGAAGTTTAGATCTTGTAAAACAGTGTGGATTTCATTAAACCACTCTCGCCCACTTTGGTGTAGGCCGTAAAGAGCTTTGCGTAACAAGCAAACATGATTGGGGTAAGTTTCGTCTTTAAATCCATGTGGCTGATACATGTAAATCCTTTCATTAAGGTCAGCGTACAGGTATGCAGATTTTATATCTAGCTGGCAATGTGTCCAGCCAAGTAAGCATACTAATAATGCAAACCACATTCTTATTAGGGTGAAACTTATAACGGGGCTGTAAACTTCATCATAAGTCTCCCCTTTACGCTGCCTGAAACCCTGGGCTACTAAACGCGCTTTGTAACGCATAATCTCATTTTTGTCATTCCGTTTTAGTGTATACGCCCAAGTACTTCCCAGTATTTTCGTATCTTTGGGTTTCGGGATTAATTCCCATACTTTTCTATCCTTCATGACCTTCATCTCCTCCCCCATTGCTTCTTCCCACTCTTTCTTTTGGGGAGATTTCAAAACATCCCTGTAATTTCTAGGTATCTTTACCTCTACATGAAAAGCCGATAACAGACTGCTGCTTGCATTTTCATTTCCTACAGGGCCAGTATAGTAATCTGTGGTTCTAAAATTGAAGAAATCTTCCTCATAATTTATATTATTATCATTACAATATTTTTGGGCATCTTTAGGTGAACGAAGTCTTACACTTGTTCCGTTTATTCGATAATAAATGTCAGTTTTTGAACCATCTCTACGCAATATGGCTTCTCTCATCCATTTAATTTGATTACATGGGATTCGACCAGGGTTCTTTGTCCCTTTATCTTTCACCCTATGTTTACTACTTTCAGCTTTTTCTTGGGTTATTTGTTCACTAATTTCTGCTTTTTCTTGGGTTGGTTCACTAATTTCTGCCTTTTCCGGGGTTGTTTCACTTTCTGAATCGGAATCCTCAATTTCTTCAGGGGTTATTCTAATATTTTGATTTAACTCGGGGTTTTGTACGTTTTCTATCTCCCCCACATCTTCTTTAAACGAAACATTTAGAGTTTCTAGGACATTATGACTTTCAGGGACCCATATTCTATATCCCTTAGTTTTTGTAGCGTAGCCAACCATAATCCCCTTTTTAGCCCGCATTTGAAGCTTATTCCTTAATTGCTTAGGCATCCTGATGTAGGCTGTGCAGCCAAAAACCTTTAAATGAGTGACCGACGGTTTCCGACCACCATATAACTCGAAAGGGGTTTTTAATTGCTTTGAATGCACTACTCTGTTCCATACATAGGTAAAACAGAGCAACGCTTCAGCCCAAAACGCATCGCTCAAATTACTACTTTTGAGCATTGCTTTTACAGCATCTAACGCCGTATAATTGAAACGCTCACTTACGCCATTTTGCTGGGGGGTATAAATGTTCGTCCTCTCTGATACGATTCCCTGGTTTTCTAAGTATTTTTCGAATTCGTTATGGCAGAATTCCATGCCATTATCTGTGCGTACACGCAAAATTTTCTTATTAAGGAATCTTTCAGATCGCGCTTGAAATTTTTTAAAAAGTTCAAAAACCTCAGACTTCTGCCTCATCGGGTACACCGTAACCTTTTTGGACATGTCGTCCGTAATAGACAGGAAATATCTCTTTCCCCCTAAGGATACGTTTGGGAGTGGTCCACACACGTCCATGTGTATTAACTCCAGGGGTTTTCGTGAATTCGTTTTTGATGAAGATTTAAAAGAAATACTCCTCGACTTTGCTAACTTGCAATCTTCACAATCGCTTTTCCCGAGAGTTAGTTTGGGCAATCCTTTTACGCACTCTTTACTACTAGTATTTACAATATACTGACTGTTGATATGGCAATAACGCCTATGCCATAATTCTAATCCCTTTTTCTGCGAAATAGTTAAGTTAACATTTTCTATTTGTTTTTTCAAATATTGGGGACTGAAATAATATAATCCATTACGCCTTTGGGCGAAAAATAGCTTCTCCCCGTCTTTGTCGAAAACTTCTATTTTCCCTTTCGCTCCTATAAACTTTCCTCCTAGTTTTTCCCAGGCAGGTCCCGAAAATAGATTTCGTCTTAATTTCGAAGAGTACATTACATTATGTAAAATAACCTCTTTCTTTTCCCCTTCTGTTTGAAAATACATTTTTACTGTACCCTCTCCTTCAATACTGCCTTTAACATCACCAATTGCTAGTGATAAGTTAGTATTATTAACTCTCTTAAAGTCAGTAAATAACGCTCTATTATTACTGAAATGACTAGACGCGGCGGTATCAAAAATCCACGAACACTTTTCTGCTTGTATATCTTCGGTAATATTAGCTTCAGTAATAAAATTTGCCTTTCTATTGGGAGTTTCTTTCTCAATTTTTTCTCTTTTAAATTTAAATTTAACTTTGCAATCTTTTATGAGGTGGCCAGGCCTACCGCACCTATAACAAGGGCCTACTTTCCTTCCCCTAGGGGATTTATCTCGCGTGGTTTCACTCTTAACTTTAGGTTTTACCTTTTTAGGCGCCTCTAACTTTGCTTTATAAGCAGAGTTCTCAGTTTTTTCGAAATCACGCTTACTTTGCTTAAGCCTACGTTCTTCGACTAAGAGTTCATCTAGAACTTTACTAAAAGTAAATTCCTCATCGGACCAACGATAAATAGATTGCACAATACCTGTAAAATCCCGCGGCAAGTGGCGTATCAACTGGAATGCTTGAAAGATCATTTCCAGCGGCCGTCCGGCTTCTGACAACTGCAAAATAATTTTCTTGAGGCGAGCGGCATAAAGGCCTATCTCTTCTCCCTCTTGATAATGCTCTTCAAAAAAATCATCCAATAATTCAATGACTCGACATCTTGTGTCTGGTCTGAAGTGATCCTTCAACTTCTTCCAAGCTTCTTTACCGTCAGTAATCTCAGCCAGTAAGTCTTGATACTCCTCCTCCACATTCAAGTAGATAGTCGTGAACGCTTTATCTTTACGCATCTCATACTCACGGGTTTGTTTAGACGTCGCCCCCTTCTCTAGAGCAGGTTCGGTCCCCAAGATGAATTTCCAGCACCCTCGGTCCATAAGAACTACTTTCATTTGTTCGGACCATTTCGAATAGTTGTTACTATTCAGCTTCTTTATCGTCGATTCCATGATCCCCCGTCGCTGAGCTCCGATAGATTCTTGCTGCTTCAAACCTTGGCCGGTTGCCAAACGGCTTTCATTTTCAAGTCAGTGGATCGGCTTTACTATATTACTTGACGCTGGTCCTCGTGTCTCACCATTGCTTTAAATAAGGGAAGGGCATAACTGGGCCCATAACCATCTGTTACATGAGGTGTAACTGCCTTCCTCTAAAAATAAAAAATGGGTGTAGCAAAGCTCAGGTGAGTACGGGAAATGAAGACCAGGCGAATGAGCATCTAACTCCTTTTATTTAAAATCGTTTAAAACTGGAGACAAGATTTGTTGCCTTTAACAAAATTTAACAGGCGCGTCCGTAGCTCCGGCACGTCGTCGAACTGCTCTGCTCTGGTCTGGCTGGAAAGCTGAAACACTCATTCCATTTATACTATGAGTCGCTCCCACGGAGCATGCGCCGCAGGTTACGCGTGCCCAGAAAAACGCATGCATAATTAATGACGTTTAACCCCGCGGCGATTGCTTCGGGAAAGATTCGCAGATACGAGAACGCACGGTAAACAAAATAACCAATGCCGCCGCTATTGCTAACATTTTTATTTTTTGGTTGCTATTGATATTTTGTTTACATTTCGCATGTTAAGCCTAGCATGTCTGCGGAAACCCTGTTAGCGACAAGTTGGTGCCAAGGGGGATGCACATAACACATCTATTCCGATCACTTTACTACCATAAAACGTTAGTATCAAAGGAGGCTCCAGGAGAGGGGGGGGGGCGGTTGGGGCTATTGCCCCTTCCAAAAAAAGCCAGGTGTATATTTGTTTCATAGCCTAAAATTATATAATCACAGACCTAATACTAAATGAGTTTAAATTTAAAATGAGAGGATGTTTATTTCTTTTATATATACATTATATATATACATATAATACTAAGAGCTGACGTTGCATCCCCAAAGCTCTGGACTGGAGCAGCACTGATTAGTATCTATATACCTTACAACCTATTACACCAAATCATGCCCACAGCAATTCAATGTATTGTAAATATTACTGTTTGTATATATTATACTTTAGGACTATTTAATGAAACTCTTGAGTTCCCTAGAGTGTCTTTGTGCAAAATAATTCCCAAGTGTACTGTTATATACAGTGCTGATTTCAAGAAATACAGGTGCTGGAACTGTAACCTTCCTGGGGTGGGGTGGGGGGATTCCGAATTATTTATATATATATAAATATTTATATATATATATATATATATATAATTAATACATGCATATATATATATATATATATATATATATATATATATATATATATATAATTAATACATGCATATATATATATATATATATATATATATATATAATAGGCGAGGCCAATTCACTAACTGAGAAATATGTGATTAAATAAATGTTTTTAACTATCATAAGTTTTTTTTCCTACAGAGAGGTACCGGAAAGGCATTCCACCTCAAATCGAGCTCTGAGTATATATATATAATCATCTTTTTTACACTATAGTTTCACCACCATCAGCTAAGGCTGTACCTGATATTGTTAGGCGAGCATTGAACTCTAAGGAATGTACGACATTGCTACATTTTGCAGAACAATGCTACTTTGAGTCTACAATGGAATTCAGAATTTGCCTAAATGTTGTATCAAAATTCAGGTGCTGCTTATACACACACACGGCCTATACGCGAGTAAATACAGTACATTGCAATTATTTTGGTACAGACTTTTAAATTTTATGCACTTTCTTTTTTATCATTTTTGTACTTTTATGAGTCTAAATTGAAGTATTTACATGTTTATTTCTTAGCTTTTAAGATTATTTATAAAAACAAAATTCTCATATTTGAATATATTGTTTCCCCCAAAACAGTTTCTACAAGCTATCCTATGACAAATTTTTAAAATATTTAAATTTTGTTCCACTCTTTGAAACTGATTTATACATTTGGACACTATCCTAATATTTGGGCTGTTTTAATTATTTACTCCAGATAAATGCTGCATTCAATGATTTTTATTCTAATGTTGTTTATTAGCTATTTATTGTTGAATTTATACAAAGTATTGGTTGTCAGGCTAACAGTTTTAAAACAGTAAGAAATAGTATTTTCTTTCTTATTAGGAAACTCTACTTGCGGAGTTTGACAACTTTTGGGAGAACGGCACAGGATATGGAATTGCTCCCAGTGTATTTTATCTTTTAACGCAATTATTAACAGTTCAAAAACATTTGTATAAATCAAAACCAACAAATTTGCTAAACACGTTATGGGGACTACTCTCGATTTGTGTGCACGGCCGCCATCTTGGATTTTTTTCGCGCCAACTTGGCGGTTTTACCGTGTTTTGAGGAGTGGAAAAAATCTCGCCAATGTGTTAAAAGCGGTGTTTTCAAAACGCTGGACTTAGAATTTTTTTTAGCTTTTTTAATAAAAACCACCTTTTTAAATTATGAAACTTAGAAATATTTTTAACAAATCTTGTAATGGTTGGACTTAGATTTTTTTGGGCATTTTTAATAAAAACTACCATTGCAATTTATGAAACTTAGAAATATTTTTACAAAAAAGCATTCAATTATTGAAGGATTTTTAATAAAAAGTATCATTTCAATTTATGAAACTTAGAAAATTTTTACAAAAAAGCATTAATAAAAAGTAACATTTCCATTTATGAAACTTAGAAAATTTTTACAAAAAAGCATTCGATTATTGAAGTATTTTTAATGAAAACTACCATTTCAATTTATGAAACTTAGAAAATTTTTACAAAAAAGCATTCGATTATTGAAGTTTTTTTCCACACCACCCAAGAGGTAAAACTTCCAAGGCGCGCTTTGTTTTTACGTGGTTTCGGCTGGACCCATAATCCACGTGTATTTTTTATGAAAAATCGTAACTTTTCAAAAAAAATACAATAACATTCTAAATATACAATCGCATTTAAAATCACACAATTACATTTAAAATACACACATTAGAAACATTTTAAATATTTATATTTAAATGCACTTACATTTAATGCACTGCACATACTACTAGCTGTTTCGTGTGGATCCTCTCCTCTGCTTGTTGTGTGCTCTCCTGGGAGGGTAAACTATCAAGTCCACTAGTTTTTTTATTTCTCCGAGCCAAAGGCCTCTCCAGGAGAGCCGACTGTACCCTTGTTGCCTTCTTTCTGTTGCCGTGTTCCAAGCTGTGCACCGTAGACCCTATTTAGTCCTCTATGTGTTGGCACAATTTCTTCTTACGTGGCACTTCCTACATCACTTGGAGAAAAAGTGTGGTTCGTATGGATACATACGAACAGTATTTTTTTTTTTTTTAAATATATAATTTTTTTTTTTTTTTTTTTTTTTTTAAAGGAACAGAAGAAGTGAGCAGAAGCAGGATAGTAATTGAGAGAGAAAGTTAGTGTTGTGTTAGTAGGGCAACTCGGGGGGCCTGAGTGTTAGTTATTATTAATAATCATAATAAAACTTGGAGCAACGAAAGAAGGGTTGTTTTGTACACATATAATATTCATACATATATAATATACACATATAATATACATACACATATAATATTCCCCCCTTCCCCCCAGCACTGAAAACTGCACGCCATAATATTACAAATTATTTAAAAATAGACTTTAAAAATTTCCACATACCTTTATCCTTTCCAATTGTCGTCAACAAACGGTACGTCACCTTGCAGTATGTTTTCTGTTCTCTGTCGCTTTTTTTCAGGCATAAGATCTTCAATTCCTTCCGATTCTGGGGTTGGTAGCTCAATCTCCAGAAGTTGTTTCCCCTGTTTCCCGGGACCTGGATAGACGTCCTTCAAGTCCTGTAAAAAATTAAAAATTCGCTCGCCTTCAGAGAGCTCTGTCTGAAGGCGACGTCTTCGGTAAAAAAAGACAGCCATTCCTTGACTGATGCTCTTGGAGTTGCGTCTGGAGCTCAAAGCAAGCTTCAGGTGCTTATTTTCGTTTTCCAACGAATTTATCGTGTTTGAGCGATCAGTCCAGCCCACAAACTCACCGATGCTGTGGTTTGTAGTTTTGTGAATAGCTGACGGGAAAAGAACATCAATATTTTCATATTGGCGTGCAGAGTCAGTGCAAATTACCGAGGTGCTCGGGTGGCAAAACCTCTTGACTAAAGGCCATAAATCCTCCTTTTTTTTAGACTTTACACGGAAGAATAGCCCCTCTTTGTCTTCACGACAGTAGATCCCAAAAATGGTCTCTGACATCGGGGCTGTTCTTCTACCCCTGTTATACTTGCGAGAACTTAAAAAGGTTTCGTCGAGCTCTATCGTCTTATGTAATCCCCCAAGTAACTGACTATTATGCGACGCATAAACCTCACAAACTTCCCTACAAAAGAAAAAAAAATCTATCACACTACGTATATGAATTTTGGGTAATCCATTGTACTTCCTCCATTCGCACATGTCCCTGTGCACTTCAGTAACCTTGCGCTTGCGAACAAAGTCAATGATGATACTCAGTATTTCCCTGATGGACAGCTTAGAGTGTTCAAAAAATGTGTTTGACAGTGGGTTAACTGTCACACTACACTTTTTCTCCTTGCACCTCCACCTCCAACCAAACTTCATCCTCGATTCTCGCGAAATTCTCATTTTCGAACCGCATGCGGTGCACTCCATTTCGTCGCTCTCCCGTGGAAGAATATTTAAATCCTGCAAAAAAGAAATAGCACTCTCATCATTTTCTATAATTCTGTGCTCAGTATGATGAGAAAAACCAATAAGAGATGGATGCATTTTAAGATGCAGATAGATTACTAATCCGGCGGTCTCGAGTGCTGTGATAACCAGAGCGTGCGAATTAGCAAGTGCACAGTAATCTAGGATTACGTAAAATGTGGATTAGTTGAGCTAATTGCAACCCCGACCCCCCCCCCCCTCCAATGGGAGTTCAGAAAAATGCCGTCGTTCAATCGACGCGATTTCATTGGTTAACGAAGGTACCAGAACGAAATAATTATCGCCCAGCGAAACGCGCCAAATCGTGGCGGAAAAATCCAAGATGGCGGCGGTGCACACAAATCGAGAGTATCCCCACGTTATGTCTACCTTGTATGAACATATATTTATAAATTTTGGATAAAAATTGCTAGTAAAATTATCAGAGGAATCAGATTGGCAACTTTTAGCAACCTGTTGAAATCGTGGAGAGTATATTTAAATAGCACGTGAACTTCGACCAAAAAGTAATAATCTACTAGTTTGCTAAAAACAACATACCATGGCTGAACATGCAGTTTTTAACAGTTATACGTATTGTATTGTATTAGCATTTCGCTTCACTCAGAAAAAAATATCGCAAAATGTAGAAAATATATATCATTTTTAACATCTTTGGAAAACAGTTGTATCATACAACAGAAAAAAATACCTGTAAATTAAATTAACTTGATCAGCTGTTTACTTTTTTACCATCTAGATCAATGTAACTTCAGTTTGTGATCCCTTCTAGCTGCGAAAGTTTGTCGGCAAGGCAAGCGCACCACTCTTTACTATTAATTTCTAACATTAATAATTAATCATGAAGCTACAGAAGGAGGAGCAGCTCAGTGTTAAAAATGTGTCTCCCTTTTTGTCGCCGCCACTAGAGGGCGCTCGCGTGCACTAGCGGGCGGCTTAGACACGGACAAGGGCCGAATTCAATGTAACGTTTTAGCTCTTTAGCTAGTTGGTTAGTTAGCTCTTTAGCAAACCTCAATTTTGCTAACTGTTAGCACATCGGCATTCAAATGGCCCGTTAGCTCTCCGATCCGAGCACCACTCTCCGACGAGGGAATGTTCGGCAAACCTCGGAAGCTTTTAAGCGAATGCTCTCAGTAAGCCAATCAGACAGCCCAAATTCATCGCCAGCGCGACATCAAATGTAAACAAACATGGAAACTTCGGAACTGATAAAATAAATATAATAAAAACGAGTAATGCCTGGATACGCAACAAAAGAAAAATGAATCAAATGATTTTAAATTTGTGGATAGAATACTTACAAATATTTTCATAATTCTATGTTCAACTTTATTTGAAATATTTATAATTCACTATGTTAAATTACCGGAAGCTTTATTTTTCTTTTCTTTTAGCAAAATGCCACATTTTTTAAAATTAATTAGTAGAGAATACAGATGATGAAAAATATTACGAATATGGAGGATATGAAGTAAAATATATTTAAAACAAAGTTTAGCTAAATGTTAAAATATCGTTGTATTCAGTAATCTAACCTTCCAAAAGCTATTTATTTTGACATAAAAAAAGTTTCTGATAAAATGATACACAGAACTTTATGTGATGCCCTTCTTTCAATTAAATACATTTAATAAAAGCTTTTAAAATAGTTATCACATTGATGTGTTTCCCATCTGAAAGAAAACACATTCAAATCTCTGAAGTTTATACTAACAGCATGGTATTTAAAACTAACAGTATTGTATTTAAAATTTTCAAATATACAGATTATATTATACAGACAAACTTTAAATTAAATAGTATTATTTAAGATGTACTCACCTGATTATTCTCAGTTAAGATTTAGAACTCATACCATTCAAATTATGCATCACAATTAATAGTAGCCAAAAAAATTACAAGTACAGACACTGCTTCAGTATAAATACAGCACTGCACAAGAATTCATTTAGCTCAATCTTTTAAATGTTGATACAATATCCTTTTAAGAAAATCGATAGATTTACACTCTTTTAAATATATCCATGTGTAAATGAAGAAAATGCCAAATCTAGTTTAATTGAAGTACAAGGGAATACAATTGATAGTACTTTTTTTTTTTTTTTCGACTATCACTAATTTTGGTTCATTTCAAATATACAATTTTAAGATATTCATTTCATTCCTTACACTAGGTGCAAATAAGCAATGTTTAAAAGATAAAGTATTTGAAGTACTGCATACTTAAGTTACTATCTTTTTTCAATTTGTGGCGAAAAAAAAAAATGCAAGTTATGTTAAATGTTGTAGTCATGCAGAAAAAAACACAGTTTCACAAATATAACAGTCAAACAAAATTAAATATAATTAATTTCTGTATTAATCTTTTTCTTTATGAGGAATAGGGCAGTAAAATACTCAGCTGCATTGTAGTTTTGTAGTTTAATATTTTAACTTACAGAGTGACATATCTGTAAAGTACTATCAATTGCAATGGAATACAATTGATAGTACTTTGTAAAGTACAGCTACAATGCAGCAGTAAAATACATCAGTACAGTAAAATACTCGGCTGCATTGTAGTTTTGTAGTTTAGTATTTTAATTTACAGAGTGACATATCTGCAAAGTACTATCAATTACAATGGAATACAATTGATAGTACTTTGTTTTTGTCGACTATCACTGAGTTTGAATCATACCTATTCAAAGATACAATTTTAAGGTATTCATTTCATGCATTACACTAGGTGCAAATAAGCAATGTTTAAAAGATAAAGTAATGAAGTAATGCTTAGTTAAGTTACTATATTTTATTCAATTTGTGGCGATAAAAATTCAAAATTTCAAGTTATCTTAAATTTTGCAGTTATGCAGAAAAAAAATACAATTTCACAAATATTTTAGAATTTTCTTAAGAAGCACACAGAGAACAGTCAAGAAGCAGTTGATTGAATCACATTATAAATATAACAGTCAAACAAAATTAAATGTAATTAATTTCTGCATTAATTTTTTTTCTATGTGAGGAATTCAGTATTTTAATCCACAATTCAATTAGTACAATTAAGTACAATGGAATACAATTGATAGTATTTTTTTTTGGTCGACTATCATTAATTTTGGTTCATAGCTATGCAACAAATATATAATTTTAAGGTATTCATTTCATTCGTTATACTAGGTGCAAATAAGCAATATTTAAAAGATAAAGTAATGAAGTACTACATAGTTAAGTTACTATATTTTATTCAATTTGTGGCAATAAAAATTTTAAACTTCAAGTTACCTTAAATTTTGCAGTTATGCAGAAAAAAAAAATACAACTTCACAAATATTTTAGAATTTTCTGAAGAAACACACAGAGAACAATCAACAAGCAGTTGATTGAATCACATTATAAATATAACAGTTACAGAAACATGGTTTGTACCAAATTTCATAGTCCTGGCTGAAATTTCAAGACCCATAGCTAAGCCAAATTTGATTTTAGCTATAGTTTGATTAATTTTTAATAGAACATTATATTAGGTGAGGAATAACCTTGTGCATTGTAAAATTTAACATTAGTAACTGCTTTTGAAAAGGCATGAATTTTTCTAACACTTAAATTTTGTTTACATATTAAAAAAGAAGAAAAAAAGTAAAGTCCTGGAAACTGGAATTAACCACATTTTATAAAATAGAAACAAACAGAAATCAATGTTGTGCTCATGAAAATCATACTTAAAGACATATTATAGCTGTACTTTTTTTTAGATTGGAAAAAAAGTTTCTTCTAGGTAAGCATTCAATTATACACTGACAAAATTTAACACAATAAAACAATTATTGCACACATGGGAGAGCAGTTTCTTCACAGACATACTAGATAAAATTGTTCCTTTTATGTAAAAGAGTAATAAATGGGAAAAATCAATATTCACTATGGTTTTTATTAAAAATGAGCAACAGCCAGGAAGAACAACCCATTTTATATACATCAAAATTTAATTTCCGGGGAACAGGTATTGGGCTTGAAGCTTGTAATTTGTCTGGGATTATAAATTTTTAAAATGCTTTCCAGCTTAGATACAAATATTTTGTAGTGTTATTACTAAGTTTCTGGTGATTGATACAATTCTCATTCTTTAGCACGAAGAATGATTAATTAAACGTATTTTCTAAAATTCTTCTGTGCTCTTTCACTACGGATATCTAAACTGAGAAGAGATCAAATGTTTGATAGTTAAAAATCTATATTTCGTTTGTGTGTGCGAACTGTATATAACTCGTCCATTTTACAACACAAGCGAAAGCGGTTAAAGCTACAGAAATTCTCAAATCATTATACTAATCACTAATACCATAATGTCTACTGTAAATTTCTAAATCATTATACATTACGGTAAACATGAAATTTTTTTTAAAGTGCTCGTAACAAAACATTAATCTAATTAACAAAAGATAATTTGCTTATTTATAACGTATTTTACGTAACTGCTAAATAAATATAATTTGGAATATTCAAAAATACAAGAAAGAGTTAATTACTAACTTCAAAACAGTAGAAACTAGTCGAAACCTTAATCAAAACAAAAACACCACCAGAGAAACCACCTAGCAAGCGTTAGCTTACAGGCGACCGGATATTTCGCTCATTTTGGGCATTTGAATACGGAATCGGCTAACTAGCTAACTAGCTAAAGAGCTAAAACGTTACATTGAATTCGGGGGTTAATATGGATTTTTCGTATTTTTCCTAGCGAAAACAAGTTGTTTTATTTTAGTGCGTATTTAATATGAATTTATTTATTCAATTTTACAATTGCTTATTTTCATTCAAAATCTTTATTTCAAGTGCTTTTTTTGCTGTAATTCATTAAAATTCTTAAAGGAAATGAGTAAATATACTTTTTCAGAAAAATTGTGTATTGGTTTCAGAATAAATGAGTTCAGAATTTTGTAATAATTTAATAATTAAGGAAATGAAATTACAGAAAAGAATTGTGAAGAAATTTTTTTATCATTGTTCATAATCTCTTATGGAAAAAAAATGTGAGAAATAATACTGATTAACCAAAACAAACACACACACACACACACATAGTAGAAAAGCAACATTTTCTATCAATCACAAATAAATTCTTATCAGGACTAATAAAATAGGAAGTCAATTCTGTATTTAATCAGATAATACTTTAAAATATCTTCCTTTGGAAAAAAAATCAGTCAAAGCATCTCAGATTACACTTTTTAAAACCGGAGGTATAATCCTCAAGTTGGTAAATTACTGAATACAAATTTTTTCAGCGAATTAAAAAGAAAAAAAACAAATAACTTTGACAAGGACAAATCAGCTATATTTTTGAATTTTCACAAAGTACGCATTTTATTGCATAAGCAGATTTTGTACGCAGATTTTGCATAAGCATTTATAGTAACAACATTGCTTATCATATAATGAAAACTTATTTACTTAAGGGGTGTGGTCACTTTTACGTACCTTTAAAAGTATCATTTTTAGACCTATGTTCGATTGTATGTACTACTCATGATTTAAGCTTGATTTATATGAAATTTTTTGAGTAACTGCCTATAATATTGTTTATTATAGATGCAATTTTTCAAGGTAATTAATAAAAATGACTTTTTATGCATAAAAAGTGAATATTTTTTTTAAATCGAGCATTTTGCAGTCAACTACTGTGCGCATTCTGTTAAAATAAATTATTAAGGTACATTAATAATTTTCTACTATATGTGATTACAATACTTCAGGCAACAATATCCAGCAACATTATTCTAAAATATATTAAAACATTTAAGTACGTGCTATTTTTAATTAGAAATTTCAAAAATGACTGAGTAAAAGCTTATAAAAAATTCTTTAAAAAATTAAAATCTATTAAGGTTAAAAAATTTTGGTAGATTTTGTTGTCTAAAGTGTTGTAATCACATATAGTAAGCAATTATTAATGTAACTTAATAATTGATTTTGATAGAATACGCACAGTAGTTGACTGCAAAATGCTCGATTTAAAAAAAATATTCACTTTTTATGCATAAAAAAAATCATTTTAATTTTTTATTAATTACCTTGAAATATTGCATATATAATAAACAGTATTATAGGCAGTTACTCAAAAAATTTCTTGTAAATCAAGCAAAAATCATGAGTAGTACATACAATCCAGCATAGGTCTAAAAATGATACTTTTAAAGGTACGTAAAAGTGACCACTCCCCTTAACGGGAGTGGTCACTTTTACGTACTTTAACTAACTTACGTAATTTAACTAACTTAATAGTGATTAAATTCAATATTATGGTTCCAGCATTGTCAGGAATTACCTTCAAGTTGGTAAATTATCGATTACAAATATTTTCAGCAAATTAAAAATAAAAACCCCCAAATAACATTGATAAGGACAAATCAGCTATATTTTCGCATTTTCACAAAGTATGGGTTTCATTGTGCTCACAGTAAAAAGATAGGAAAATATTAATTTTTTTTAAAAATTATACTCAACAGATTTTGCATAAGCATTTATAGTAACAACATTCTTTATCATACAAGGAAAACTTATTTACTTATCAACTAACTTAATAGTGATAAAATTCAATATTAAGAAAAGTTAACTAGAAATATTTTATTTCTGTGCACAATTTAAAAAAAAAAATTATGGCTCTGTAGCTTTATGATTAACAAACACAAAACAATAATAATGTTCTTACCTTAGGAGCAGCAAATATACTAGGATTTCTCTGTCCAGTTTCTTTATTTCATTTTAAGGCTGATCTATAGCCAGTAGAACAACCCGGAGCAAAACACATGTTTGGCATATTTCTGCACACTAAATAAATTTTAAAATTTATAAAACAACTTTCATCACCACGCCGTATAACTCAATGTAAAATAGTCACTTCGCTTGCATGTCACGCCCTCTACCGGTGAGCGACAACAATCGGTTCATTTTTCGAAAAATTCCCCATTGAAGCTTACGCTCCTTCTGTAGCTTCATGTAATTAATATAGAATTGAATGCAATAAGCAACCTAAACTAGGCGCTTAAGCGATACCGTTGCCACTGGTGATTAGAAATATATTCCAAAGTCAAAGTCATGAGGAACGATTAGTTTAAGGAAGCGAGGATTTCAGATTGCCTGATTGCGCATGCGCGACATTTCAGATTGTCTGTCTGCGCAAGCGAGTCAACGTAGCATTTCTCGAGTTCAGTTTGCTTGTGGAGAAGGTTTGCAATAGCTGGCAACTTATTTCGCTATTTTCAATTTCACCAAAAAATATTTCTTAGAACCAAAGGAAAGCCATATTTGGCGACTTATCTTCTTTTCTAAATAAATTTTACTGATTTTTTATTTAGTGAGATTCATCCTTGCACATACATAAAATGGTTAATTCTTCGAAAGTTGAAATAATATTTTAAAGTCAAGTAAACAATTGAAGATGTTCTATAAAATATTTTTATTTATAGTTTTTAATTTGCCTTTCAGTTCTAATAATTCAAATACTAGATTATAAACAATCAAATTATGACACTAAACATTTAATTATAAGGAGAAAATAACCAGATAGGCTTTATTTATATGTTTTATATGAGCTATACATCTCTTTTTTAATATTTTCCTGTGTTTCAAATATCTATTTACGAATACTTTTAAAACATTTAATGTTTTATAAATTTAA
Organism: Dolomedes plantarius; assembly: GCA_907164885.2. Lineage (NCBI taxonomy): Eukaryota > Metazoa > Arthropoda > Arachnida > Araneae > Dolomedidae > Dolomedes > Dolomedes plantarius. The sequence continues at coordinate 138,584,162 of OU015502.1, forward strand.
TTTTCTCCACATACCTTGTATATTACATTTTCATGATTTAGCAATATTGATACTTACACTGTTATAATTTTCCCCCATGAGAGAAGCTTAAAGAATGTTTGCATTAACATTTTTAAAAACGCTTTTTACATACTTTCAAACATTCCCTCTTATCATTCGTTACTTTCTTGAATGCTTGTTACATAGAATATTAATACATTAATCTTAATGAACCTTTTACTTCTTCAGGTTCCATTATGAAATTTCTTTAGTTGATGAGTTCATTAGTTGACTGATGAGAACTTTTTGTAAGTAGAATATGAATTGAAAATCGCAAATTCTTTTCTGTCCTTTATACAGTATACATGATAGAAAAATAAATTTTTTAGAATGAACTAGGATTTAAAATTTAACATATGCTGAACAACAATCAATTACTTATGAATAGAATATGTAAAAAAGTTAAAAAAAGGCTCTAGTGATAACGTTAAAACAAATAAACTGCTGAATCACATGCAAAATACAGATTATTTTTAGATTTATAATAGTACGAAAAGAGTTTATAACCAATGGATATTAATATTTATTAAATTCTAAAAATAACCAATAATTTATTTGTTAGAACAAATAATTTTTTTCTTATTAATCCTATGTTCTTGCGGCTCACAGCAGCTTTCCATAAAGTTATATGGCCCTCATCAAATTTCCAGTTGTGCAGGCCTGCTCTAAACAGTAATATTGTAAAGATATATTTCCCACTAGCTGAGTACCCGTGTTTTGCTAAGGAGTACATTCAAATTAAATACAACAGTCAATGTATACAATTAATGCCAATATATGTATATATATATATATATATATATATATATATATTTATAAAAAAATGTTAATGTATATTTTTATAGACAAAATAATGTAAAGGAAAATATTCAAACTAAATACAACGGTCAATGTATGCAATTATTTGCAAGATATATGAATAATTTCAAAGGGAAAATATGACTGTTATGAGGGGCACCAGAGATACCCCTTTGCGTTGTGTAAAATTAGGGAGGTGAACTCCAAAGGGAACTATGCGTTTATAAATAAAAATAACAACATTTATTATACAATATTTTACAAGAAAAGGTCGGGTTTACATATTATATTTAAGATCTTGGCTATACATATTTTAACAAAATTCATCCGCTTCCTGCGGCATAACCATTACGGGTCGAGTGAAATAAAGTCTCGTAATCTCTCAAAAGGCATGAGCACTATTTAAAAGGGGAAGAAATGACCAACCTGGGGAGTTTTTGATGAAACAGCAGAGCATGGAGTCGTTGAGGCACTTCTACCGGAGGAGGCATTAGGCATCGGGCTAAAAATCTTGGGGCCCTTCAATGGAGGAGGTAGCCGAATCGGCGCTGGCGGTTGAACACGGACATATCGCCATTTTTACGGGGAGACTTTTTTTTTCCTTCGCAGCTCGCCACCTCAAATCGCTCTCTCGCTCTCCCTCCGAACGCCGTTTTTCCCACACTCGGGGCTCCCCCAATTTTTATTATAACTCCTCCCCAGGTCAGTTATTCACGTAAATTTATTGCCTCTTCGAGTTTTTTATTCGAGGGCAGGATGCTCCGACATCCCCATGGTTGACCCACGTGGTACGCTTATTTTCAAGAGAATTGGATGTCCGTTGAATTTCCTGGAATTTCTTTTCCCCCGTCCTGAGGAATTCAAGGGGTGCGATGTTTCTTGGAAAATTGGTGCGGTTCCTCCTTTTTCCAATATGGCCGTTTTATGCCCCGTAATCGTGTTGGAAAAACAAAATGGCTATGACGTTGGAAGGAGTTCAAAATGTCCAAATTGTGGATCCTTCACAACAATGACAGTTATTAAGTAAAAAGTAACATACTCCAATAGGTTTTTAAGTTTATTTGTTAAAATCTATTAGCCAAAAATGTCCACTGATCAGACACTGCTTTTTAATTTTACAGCAGCACTGAGCAAGTACTCATTTAGCTTAATACACTAATCATTTAGACAACTTTAGTCAGAAAATTAATCATTCACTGAATATTCATATAAAACACATTATTTTAACCTAGTGATTAAACAATAAACAATAACTACAAATACTAATTTAAAATTATATTTTGAGAAAGAGCTTTCATAAAAACATGTCACACCTGTGAATATATTTTTCTTGTTTGACACGCATTATAATGAACAATCTGTTAATTCAACCATTTAAAGCAGTAAATAGAAATACATATACTTACATATTAATATAGATGGAAAATATTTAAGCTTCATAACAGGCAGCAGCAAAAGTAATTTTTATTTTATTCCACAGTGAACTACTAAGGACAAAAGTTGAAACACGTAGCTAATAATTATTATTCTCAAAATGCTATGGAACTTTATTTTTTTAATTCAACATTATTAATGAATACGTTCACAGAAATTAAACTGAACATATAATGGGGGAGAAAAACGATTTCAATGACAAAACAATCACTTTCAGCAATGATCAGATGCCTTAAAAAAGAAAAATAAATAAATTATTTTTACTTAAGCTTAGTTAGATGATTACAAAATCCCTTTCACTTCCATCTTAGGTACATGTGAATTATTTCTAACAACGAAAAAAGTTATTCTTATGAATCAATATTATATACACACACACACACACACACACATATATATATATATATATATATATATATATATATATATATATATATATATATATATATATACATATAAATTAGAAGTATAACATACATTTATAGCAGCACTTCCAGTACTAGAACTTGAAAGAAAATTATACCATCAATCAGTTCCTTCTTTTTCAACCACCCTGGTAAAATAGAAACATTAACATTTATCATTAAAATAATTTCTATAAAATTATACATAAAGCTGTTAATAGATATAGCACATTGAAATGACACATAACAATCTTTAGCTCCTTTCAGACAATACTCAGTGGATAAAGATTGGAAAGGGTAAAAACTCATAAATACTATTAATTGTAAAAATTACATCTGTTACATCACACAGAAGTCAATAGCTTGAATGCATGCCCACCGCATAAAGGTCGATTTATACAGGCACGATCCGAGCGCGCGACGAGTCGTCGTAATCATTTCCTCCCTGTTTTTCAATGGAACTGTTTATACTGCGCCGTGCAACGTACGATTCTCGTCAGATTCCCGGCCGAGAATCGGCGCCAACGATTCGAAGCAGGAAGTCGTTCACCGCTCGGCCGTCTCTCGTTCATGGCAGAAAGTAAAAAGTGGCTATTCAAGATATAATTTACATACTGTTATTTATGTTTGATATTTAATATGGATGATGAAAACTCATTGAGCTGGTGAGAGGTTTTGTACGATTTGGCCCATCAAAATAAGTTCAAAATGACAATTCGGAAGGCAATAGGAGAAAATTATACTTGAAATTACAATTGGTCCACTAAAATATAAAATTTATCAATTTGTATGAATAATGAAACAATGGAAAAATTATTTACACGATTTAGAAAGTGTAAGTTGTTAAAAACAAATACTTACATGTATGGATTTGTTGGTTATAAAGTAATTTTTCTTGCTTTCTGAGCAGCAAAATTGTATATTAAAAGTGAAAAGTCCAAAGATGATGAGAGATCATTTTCATTAGAAATAAGTGCCAAGGAGGACAGGCGTACAATCCGTATTCAAAGCATTCTGATTGTACCTGCTTTGTAATATTTTCAATTCTTGTGGGAAAAGTGGGAAATAAAATCCATTATAATGATAGAGAGAACAAGTAAAAGCCATTTTTTGTATACCTCACTCCTTCATCCTTCAAACCCCTTTCTTCCCAACAGGTTTGGAGCCAGGACCTCCCAGAGGGGGGGGGGGGGGCAACTGGGGCACTTTGCACCAGGCCCCAACTGCCGGAGGGCCCCCAAAACATTAAAAAAAATTATTTATTAGATTTCCTCCGAAAGAAAATTCTGAAACTTGTACCGTACTTCAAAATTCAAAATAATCTCCTGAAAAAAGGGCCCCCCCCCAAAAAAAAAATAAATAAAAAAAATTATTCGATTAATCAGATTTCTTGGGGCCCCCAACAGAAGTTTTCCCCAGGCCCCGTAAAGTCTCTGGGCGGCCCTGTTTGGAGTGCATTTACTTATTTGTCTTACACTCCCTGGAGAAATGTCTTGTCTATTGTTTGTTTTGAATAGAGCAAACATTTGACCAAATGGTATTAGTATTCGTTCACAAGGATATGTTCACGTTTTTCTCAGTTTGCAACTATTCCATGAAAACGAACGAAGTCCGACAAAACGGTTTATAATTCTTCAAATGACTGTATGTAGTGACTGACAGATAGTAGAAACTGATATTGAAAAAAAGGATTGATAATCAAGGGTTTACTATAACTGAATTGAAGATATATCATGTTTTTTTAACCGAGAAATTTTTCGAACCAAAAGGGTAGTTTGTCAATTAAGATTCTTTCCGCTATTCTTTAGAAAAAATCGAAACATATATATTTTTATAAGTTGAATTATAGAAACCGCGAAAAATGAGGGATTTCTTTAAAAGCCCGTAACATTTAGAAAAGTGTTGCTATAAGAAATAAAAATGGTGACCCAGTTTGTCCACCCCTAAGCACGGCCCTGGCTCTCCTCTAACAAAAGTGTGATAATGGCTAAATCTTTAACTGAAAAATGAAACCGCGCCATGACGTTACAAATCTTTCACAACTAATGAAACACTTTCTACTCCCGTCTCTGTATAAACACACGCATCCGGCGCTCGGGCTCGGCTCGTTCCCGTTACGTTCCCTTTACGTGCCTGTATAAATCAACCCTAATCAATACTTCCTTTCAGTCGATATGACTGCATGAATATCTGAAAGGGAATAAACTTATTAATACTGTTAGTTCTAAAAATTACATCTGTTAGATAATTGATGGATACAAATTAACCAATAAAGTTGTAAGGCTAAAATTATATGAATTAGTGCCGTGAGTGCTGTTCCCCCTCCAGATTTTTAACATTTTTAGTTGAAATTTAGTCATTATGACCAAAGAGAAATCTTCATTTTTCAAAATTCCATGGTTGACTCCCTGCTCTTTATATAACACAACTGGTGAATCATCTTCCAAATCACTCATGGCCTGGACCCACATCTTTACACTCACAGCATCATTCGAGTTCAATTTCAGGCTATTACTCAAATGAATGTGGCGAGATAAATTATATAAGTCCATGCAATTTAGAAGATGGAGTCTCTGGAGTCCGTTTTGGCCAACAGAATCTCCTACGTCATCTAGTATTCTTTGAAACGAAACACCTACAGTATCTTCACTTGAAGTATTTTCATGTGGGGTCTCAAGCCTTGTTGTACCTAATACGTCAAAGGTATTGGCCGTTAAACGGCAGGAATTTATGCAGATTGGTGATACACAGTTGCACAAGGAACAAACCAATACTGGAGCAACAATTGATGGGCCAGTTGCCTAAAGTACGCATTAACAACAGTACTCTTCCATTTACGGTTACCGGTATGGATTTTTGCGGACCTTTCCATGCAAAATTTAAAGGTCAAAGGAAAGAAGGTATGTTGAATAAGATTTATGTAGCAGTTTATGTATGTTTTTGCACTAAATTCTTTTAGTGCAAAAACTTAAGCACTAAATTCATTTAGACTTCGTAAGTGATTTAACATCAGCAGGGCTCCTTGCCAGTTTGAGAAGAGGTAAGGCCTCTAAGATTTTCACTGACAATGGACGAAGTTTCGTTGGCGCAAATGCCGAACTAAAACGACTTCTAAAAATTGTAAATTCCCCGGATGAACCAATGGCTCAATATTTCACTGAGGAGAAAATTGATTGGCATTATAGCCCTCCAAAATCTCCAAATTTCGGGGGGTTATATGAAGCCGGTGGGAAATCCTTTAAATTTCATCACTTAAAACGCATAGCGGGAAATTCTCATTTTACTTTGGAAGAATTCATTACAATCTTAGCGGAAATTGAAGGAGTTCTAAACTCCAGGCCATTGACTCCGCTGTCAGCTGATTTTTAGAATTTTGAAACCCTAACTCCAGGGCATTTTATTATTGGGAGACCCGTCACTTCCATCGCCCAACTCGCAAATATCGATGAAAACAGACTCAGTAAGTGAGAAAGGATTTGTCAAAGAATTTGGAGACTTTGGAAAAGGGATTATTTAAATAATCTACAAGAACGCCATAAATGGCAATTCAGTAAGAACAACGTAAGGGTGTGGACCTCAGTGTTGGTGAAGGAAGAAAATTTACCAGGCAGTAAGTGGTTAACAGGAAGAAATATTCAATGGAAGTGATGGTAAAGTGAGACTGGATACACAAAGTGAGACTGGATCACATACTCAAAAGATCTGTACGAAATATTACCTGTGTACTAATCATTGTATCTTTTTCATTGTATGCATATTTGATTGTAAGTGTAGCTATTATT